>JAZDUA010000756.1:0-590788 GCA_038098605.1 Gryllus longicercus
AGTAGAATATAAGTCATTAAAAACCGAACATGAGTAAAATGTTACAAAAAATACCCATATTTGTAGGCAGTGTGAAAAGGGGGCGTGGCTCAGGCATATCAAGACATTAAAATATAATTAAAAATAGCAAGATTGAATTACTTATTTAGACAAAAACTCGATAATTTGACGCATTTCATTGTACCTTCCCCCCCAAAAGCTTTGAAATTAAAAAAAAAATTAAAAAAATAATAAGTGTTTTTATTTAAGAAAAGTTTATGCTTTAAACTCAACTACATTTCGTGATTTTATGTTTCAATGAAAAGTTGTGGGCGCAGTATCTTTTAGCTAATATTAACCTGTTAAAAGTATAAACACTACATTTCAATAAAATTATAAAATTAAGTGAATGAGAGCTTATGTGCCGTCATTGGTTCATTAAAGCTGTTAAAAATATTCGACATTTCCTCTTCGAGAAAACAGTGAATGTGAGGGTGTTGTTAGCGAAACTAAAAGAGCGATTTAAATTCAAATATTCATGAGTGTTTACAAGTGTTCAGACATCCTCTGAAAAATGTATTTTTTCACCAAAATATTCGGGGACCATAATTGTATGTGGAGCATTTCGTTTTTAAGTTAAGGTGAACAATAAGATATCTTTGTCATACTTCCTATCGTACAGATCGTGACAAATATTGTGCATAATTTCAATCACATTTTCAACACTGAGTTCGCAGTGACTAGTATTGTATTCTATTGTTACAAAATTGGTTAATAAGCCTCATTTTATTGTTCTTAATATTGAAAAAAAAACATTAGATTTTGTGGCTTTTCTATTTTTCGTATAGTTATGTACCACTTTTGCAACTTTTTAAAACCACATACCAAACATATCTACACATTTAGCGTGCAACCCCGCTGCTCGAATTTTAAGATACGCGTTAACTTTAGAAGCCAGTTTTCAACAAAATTGATTGTTTTAGCTTCGATGTGTTCTTGCAAACCTTTTTTCCGCTTGCAAACCTTTTTTTATTATGATATTTAATATGATTTATGGACAAACGAAATTTGTATTTGTGGTTTCCAGGGCACATTTTTTAAAACGCTATACAGTATAACGTACTTTTTAGATATGTAAAATGTTTGAAAAGAGTATCGTGAACAATTGTTTCTCCGATTGTGCAGTTTTTATTATATTTATTATGCAAAAATAGAATTCTGAAATATCATATCCTTTTCACATTCATAGATTTTCGATCTCAGTGAGGTGGGTCTCACACTTTTCGTTTGTGCCTTTTTGTGGGGGGCAAATAAAAACCTTGGTTGGGCTAATCTGAGCAAATGACGGGCAAATTAGATAAGAAATTTCGTATAATATTTTTGCGGTGATATAAGAGTTTTCTCGAAAATTGTTTTCGTTAATTGGTTTGTGTGAATGGGCAACCGAAAATGTTTGGGGGACAAACCCAGCCAAATGATGGATAAATCGTATACTAGATTTCGTGAAAATATCTAAATTTTCCAACCAGTATGAAGTTATGTCAAAAATTGTTTCACATGTAACTTTTTTGTGTGAACAAATGGAAATATTTAGTGTGCATACCTTCGCAAGCGATGGGCAAACGTTATACCAAGTTTGGTCAACATAGTGGATTTTTTCGACTATCTTGGTCCGTCCCAAAACTTGTATTGCTTCTCTTTTTACATGGGTGGGAAAACAAAATTATTTGGTTGTCAAACCTGGTCAAACGGTATAACAAGTTCAGTTAAAATCTCAATTTTTTTGGCTGATTTCACGAAGGTAGTCTACTTCAGGTAGTGATTGGATTCGACCCAACTATCTAGCTTGCATCAAAAATCTTGGCACTGACGGTACCCGAACCCTAAAATCTCTAGATCGGACATCATTTGATGCCCTGGTCCACCTCAGCTGCAGATGCCGAAGAGAATAAAGAAACTAAGTTGTACGAAAATCTGCAACCCAATAGTCTTCCTTTTAGGTCAGGTTATTAAATACAAACAATTCATTATATTATAATATGATTAACTAAAGTTTATTCTATCGAAAGTGTGTTATACTGATACTACATCATGAACAATATTGTACTCACCAATGGCGACAGCCAACAAAAACAACACGATGATTAGTTTAAGCATCTTGACTAGACGTATTTAGTACAACGTAACTTCCATATCTACCAAGTCATTTATAGCTACACAGATTGGCTGTTGTGACCCTCACTGCCAGGAAAATGTGGTCGGAGTGTTTTTAATCACGAGACTAGCTGATAAGAATAATTTAACAGTTGCTCTGATAATTGGAATCATTGAAATGAACGGGAAGACCCAAAGATCATCTTTTATTTTATGTTCCCTCAGAATATACAGATAAAGTAAAAGGTATTCATTTTTACTTGAATTCATACGGTGTAATATATGTAGTGTAGAGAAAGTTATGAAATACCGGGCTTGAAAGTGAAATTTTTGACAGAACAATACATTTTCTGACTACCTGTTACCGTAAAAGAGATTTTTATGGTTTTCTTTGTAGTAAACTACATTCTCTAGTACGTATCGTACACCCTATATTTTATGCTTCCCTAATAGCAAAAAATATTTTTTTAGTCGTCCTACTTGTCTGTTCTCCCGTCCATCTGTCCGTCCGTCTGTGAACATTAACGCCGAAATTATTCTTAGGATTTTGCTCAAATGAATATCACCTGACCATTATGGATCGATTTAAAGCCCAGCAATTTGGAATAAAATACTCAATATCTTTAAATTCAGACGGGAATCCAGGTAAAGATGTGGTATTTTTCAAACTTTAATTTATTCAACTTTTTCTTTAAATGTCTTGTAAGAATATAGTGAAATGCATATATAAAGATGCCGTATGTCCAAATTTTACTGTTAACGGACTTTTTATAAATTGATTAAATTTTTAATTTTTATTTTGCATGGTGGACTTTTAATTGCATGTGTGCCATTAACTTAGTGAATATAAATAATTTTTCATGGAATTATAAGCATTTTTAGTTAATAAAACGAAAAATAAATTAATGGACGTTCTATACAATTATAGAAACTCCGTTATTAAAGCCTTAATGCCAAATTAGAGAAATAAAGAAAACTTGAAGTTTGAAATGAAGATAACGTAAGTTTGGCAATGGAAGTTCTTGTGCACAAGTTTCATGTGCAACCTATTTCTTTATTTTTAATTTTTATAGAAGCGTTACTATTAAAATCCTTAACGAACAGTTGAAGCCGTTTTTTGTTCCTATTAGTTGTGATTTGTAGACTCGTAACAATATGGAGTTAACTCTTAAACGGAATACATGCATAGAACACGAATGCAGGAACGTAATACTTTTAATTCGCCTATATTCTTTTTTGTTTCCATGACTTAATTTTATAATTACATCTGTGCAATAGGGCATGAAAATAAATAAAACGATTCAAAAATAACAATATTGCTTAATATTTATATTTATTCAGATTTAAAGAACATAACAGTAAAATTAATAATGAATTAAATCTATAAACCAGCTTCCATACTGGCAGACGCTTAGATACCGGTGTTGGCGGTTATCCACGAGCGCAGGTTAGCAACATTGGTGTAAACACCAGGGTAGTAGGGAAGGGCGCAGCCATAGCCCCAGGACACGATGCCCACCTGCACGCCGCCGGCCACCAGGGGGCCGCCATTGTCACCCTGGCAGGCGTCCTGCCCACCTGCGGGGTAGCCGGCGCACAGCATGCGGGCGGTGATTAAGCCAGAGCCGTAGAAGGAGTCGCAGGCAGAGTGGGACACGATGGGCAACTCCAAGAAGTGCAGGGTGTTAGGGGAAGAGCCTCCCACCTGCAGACAGACTCCCGATACTCCACCGATCGCCGCTCCAGGAGCTATAGCTGTGCTGGAAACTAGTGGGGAGCGCACTTACATTGGTGAGGCCCCAGCCGGTGACGACGGCGAGGGTGCCAGAGACCGGGGCAGAGGAGGCAAGCTCGATGGGTTTCATGGTACTGCTGAAAGTGAAGCTACCGGAGATCTGGAATGAGAGATCCAAGTAAAAGAAGGGTTTTGCCTACAAGAAATTAACAGGTTTATCGCTTTCTAAAATTACCGGTTACTCTGCATACTATCATAAACGTCACAAATTTCATTGTGCGTTTAGGGAAGAAAATCATTACTTTTTGTCAATGAAAATAGGGTGGGAATTTTTTATAAACAGAATTATATTTGTGAGATTTCATTCTTGATGCACAAGTGTCCTGCAGGTCATATTCTGACGCCATCATTATGATTTCACGAATCTGTTGATTCTACGCTTGGAGGTACCGGGAGAGGTGGTTCAGAGCATGAACTAATATAACTGCAGTGCCTCTGACCGGAAGGTCATAGATTCTAGTCCGGGAAGTAGCAAGATTTTCGACACTAGCTTGTCAGCTAGATCGAATTCGCTGTCTGGAGGAGAATTCTAGAGGCCGGCTGCTCGCATCGGTAGTTTTCCGTGGTTTCATCGATCAACCAAAGGGGAATGCCGGACCAGTACCCTGAAAAACGGGTCACGGAGCACGCGGGATCTTTCCTTCCTCTTCCTTGTCCTAACCTCACCCCTCATTTACACACACACACACACTAACATGCATTACACTATTCTACCAAGCATGCCTGGAGACAGTTCGAAAGCTGAGAGATTGTCCCGGCTGGGGCGCGCCCCACGCTGGTGCCGCGCTGGTGGGAGATCCCTGGTAGGGGAAACACCGCTTCCCGACAGTAGATCTGCGCCGGATCACGGCATCCAGCGGCAAAGATTATCGCCGCCTCTCGAGGAAGAAACATGCGCTAACCTTAATGGAGAAATGACCCCTCTAGTTGAAGCGCCCTAAATCACGCTTGGAGGCTTTCCACAACTAGGTGTAAATGCCACAAGTATAAATGCCCAAATATATAAATATAACTCCTTCGCCTCTTCATGCCCTAGACGATTACAATTTTATACTAAGACATCATATGTGCGTACATTATGTATCTATCTATATATGTTCATATATATTTAGTTATCATATTATTTTTTTACAATTAAAAATTAAGTCTCGCGCATGAAATTAGCTCTTGTAATATACAAAAAAACAGTTTACCTAACTTGCTCTCTCTTATAAAGTTACGTATTTGCCTGAAAACTGATGGCACCTTCTTATAAAATCACCCCACTGCGATTTTGTGATTATTATTTTATTATTATTTTATTCAAATTCGGACATTTTGATATTGTATCCTACTTGGTTCGCGAAGGCAGGAGAGGTATTTCGCCAGCGAATGGCTCTGGGAAACTGGACAGAACTAGATAACTCGACGTTGGCTAGCGTACAAGAAGGAAGGCCACAGATTAAGTGATTTCATGCGGAAAAAACCCACCAGCATGATCCGCATCCTATTAGCAATAAATAATTCCTTTCCCATTTTGACTGCAGAATTGATTCTCATAATTTTTTTTCTTATTTCTCCATGAAGTCGAATCCTGCAGGTATTCAGAAATTTATTTCCATGTTCAAAGTTCTAAATGCTCTTGTTGACTCGGTAAGAAATTCGAAACATTTACGAACAGCGGGTACACTGAAATTTTGATGGCCGGCTGGTGGCGTCGAACACGATCGTTAGGCCACGCGCGATACTAGCCGGTGGTTTTTGCCAACTCAGAAATTTGCTTCCTCCGAGAATAGAAATCGCCGAAGCTCAGCGCGTTTATTCACATTCAATACATTATAAAAGAAGAAACGTCAGGAAATTACAGCGCACAGGTGAAGCGTTTCTTAGAATAATTGCTTAAAAGAACTTCCTCAAATCAAAGAGAAAGCAGTGCCGTGTTATATTCTTCTTGAAAATACTCATCTCTATATTTAACACGTACCTAACGTTGTATATGCATTATAATTGTTGAATGGTGGAATGTTTTTGTTTTGTTTCATATAATTTGTCGTGAAACACTAATGTTCTTTTCCACAAGTACGATGTAATAAAGGTTTACTCGAACATAGATTAAACAAAAGTCTATTACTCGATTCAATTACTCCAAAGCTGACGTGACATTTTCATGCAGAAAGTACATTCTCTAACTGTCAATCGCGTGATATAAAGTAGGGTAAACCTATGGAATGTTTACAGAATGAGTTCATAACGTGAGTCACGTAACGTTAGCCCCTTCTGCACTTTTTCAACGCTTAATGTTGTTGTAGTGCGGTTTTCACGGAAGTGCATGAGGCAATGGGGCTAATTGACACGTGAATTCATTTCCATTTAATCACTTGTATTTTACGAGATATTGAAGTGACTCGTCTATTATTACGAGCGTAAAAAAGAAGAATGCAATGATATACTTATTGTCATATGTTACATAAGCATATTTGTGAGTAATTTTTATTTTTTGGGACTCATGTTAAACGGATATTGTAATGCCTTGAGGGCGCATTACAATACCCTTAGCATGGACAGCGCTGCGTGATCTTGTGTGGTGGACCCATACATTAAAAATATCCGTTAAATAAGTGTCACAAAAAATAAAAATTACTCAAAAAATGTTTAATATATGAAAAATATGGATATCATTGAAGTCGTCATTATACGCTCATCATGGTAGACTAAAAATATGTATAGTATAATTCGAAATAAAAAGCAACAACAATGTTACTTCAATATCTCGTAAAATACAAGTGATAAAATGGAAACGAATACATACATCAATTAGCCCCATCCCCTCATATACTTCCGTGAAAATTGTATTGCAATAACTTCAACCGTTCAAAAGTTAGAGGAGGTGCTAAAGTTACGAGACTCAACCTGTAAATAAACTTACGCGAATGACAGCGATGTCGTAGTCCGATGTACGGGAGCTGTAGCTGGGATGGCGGACAACGCTGTGCACGTTGTAGACGGTGCCGCCGGATTCCCGAGTGCTGGACCCAGCGCGCACGGTGTACCCTGAGGGGGAGCTGCACAGAGCACACCCACACGTTTTTATTTGCTCTTTGACGTTAATTGTAACTCGCACACTTCTAGAGTACACTCACTATATCATACAGTGTGCAGCTGTCAGGACCCATTGAGAACTAATGATGGAGCCACCGCAGAGATAGATGTCATCATAATGCAGGGAGACCTGGATATGCCAATCGTGAATAGAGAGTGATTGAATTTTGCGTATGAGAACTGAGCGATACGTTTAATTTATTATTTAAAATGGGTACACGTGTTTGACAATACCCAATAAAAATTTAGAATTTTCGGTATATCCTTAGTTTAGGGTGCCACCGGTTCCTTTGGTTCACTGATCCGGCTCACTAAAGAAGAATCGACTCACTGAACTGAATTCTTGTTTACTTGTTTACATCTTATTTTGTGCTTTAAAAGAGTGTTGTAAGGTGTAATTTTAGATGTGAATTGAAATTTAAAATGTGTCGTCAAGACGAAAAAATGTTTCTTAATAGCAAAATGTATAGCTTTAAATGGTATAGTCACATTGTGTATATATTTATGCTTTGAATCAATGCCAGCAAAATATTTCTCTAGTGATAGAAGTGAACCGCTCAACTATAATCTCGTGAATCACGAGAAATAGTGAACCGAATCAGTGAACCAAATGAACCGGTGGCACCCTAAACTCCGGATCAACCGGATTTTTTATTGATGTATAACCTAAACATTTGGTTACCTGGTAAGGGTAGTTAGAAATGGAGGTGGAACTTCCACCAATAATACGACTGTCCAAAAGAGGCACCACCTCCCGGGAGCCTGCTGAAAAAGAAATACCAAAATAATATTTTTAGCACGACGTGCGCAAAACGCGGTTCCTGACTTCGTTTTCCGTGTGTGACGCAGCAATTTTTTTACTGTGTGCGAAACATTGCGAATCGTATGCGAAAAATCGCTAACGATTCGCACTCGTCTTTCGTTTTGCCGTCTTTGTTTATTATTTACAAATAATGTTGTTACGACACTGACTGGAATCCATTTACTTCTTACACGTAAGGTAAAATACGACTTCAGAAAGTGATTTGGAGATAGATTTAGAAAATAAGATGCCGAAGGATTTTGCTGAAATGGCAAATAATATTAAGATACGTTCGCTGCCTGAGAGAGCAGTACAAACAAAATAATATGTAGACTGCTTACAATAAGTATTTTGAGTTATGCATTACTTGTTCTTTATTTCGTTACTGGTCAACAAGTTATTAAATTGTCTATCATTAGTTATTAGGAATCATTCAACATTAGTTATTCAAGTTAACTATAGTATTACATGCATATTTATTGCACCTAATAATCCTATTATTCATTTACTACTTTATTTCTTTAATCATAAGATACTTATACTCACCTAGGGCGACAGCCAACAAGCACAAGAAGATGATAAGTTTAAGCATGTTGAGAGATTCTGGGACTAAACTCCCAGCTATGTCATCGGGAATTTATAGCGGTTTGGAGTGGCTGTTGCGACACTAGCTGGCAAGCGGATATCGAGGGTATGTTATCAAGATATTATTTTGATACGAATGGGGTTTTACAGGTCCACTGATAGATTTGAATTCAACAACAAACAAATAGTTTATTTCATGTTTTCATGAATTGTGACGGGTTTCAATGTTAAAACGGATGTATTCATTCTTTTAGGCATATAATTTGTGGCGTCCTCCTTTACGTTTTCTTTACTTCTTTACGAATTCGTTCGCATCTGCATCTTATAATAAATGTATGTAATGGGAATTATTATTAAATGTTACATATTTTATTTTCTATACACAGTAAAATATGTCTAAACCGGAACCTGTACAAGCCGGAAACCGGTCTTGACCAAAAAATGTATCTGGCCTCTGATGTTATATGATATTTTCACAGCATAAAACGGAATCTGTCCAACGCAGAAACGGAACTCTCTTTCATGTCCGAAAAGGAAAAAATATTTCTAAAATGGAATTCCTGCGAATTTAATGCGATTGACAGAGACACGAGATATTCTTAATGTAATAAATGCATCTGCTAGTCTGTTTAAAATTCTCTACCCCACATGATTTAGTAGCGGGAACCGCACTGTGAAGGAGAAGGGCTTCAGATGACAGAGTTGAATTGGACTTTGGGGTCACTGGCCAATGTCACTGGGGTCACCACTCCAAAATACTCATAGTTTCGGAAAATTCATCATGACATTATTTAAATATCTGTTTTGGATGAGCACATTTCATTAAGAAAAAAGTTGTCTTCATAATTGCAGTTGTAGGAACATGTCAAAAAAATCATTTTTTTCAATGGTCGAAAACTCAGGGTTTTCATTCAACATGAGACCTACGCCATTTCCTTAAAAGTCTTTCAAACTATGTATCAACAAACTTTCATTAGAAACGATTGAGCCGTTTTTAAGAAAAAAATGTTCTTCTCGCAACATTACGGAAAAATACTCACATTTTCGAAAAACTGTTGTATAATTGAAAAATAAATCGAAAAATAAAAATTGTACATGACCTTACTTTTAAATCTATGTTTAAGGAACAGATTTTATTAAGGGGAAAATATCTATCTTTAATTTGTTAGTTATAGGAAGACTCCGAAAAATATTTCGATTTTTTTTCCGTTTTCAAACATTAAGAGTTTTTAAGCAAAATAAGACCTGCGCTATTGTCTTAAACGTTCTACAGACTATCCAAAAACAAAGTATAATAAAATACACAAAATTAAAATATAGGTTTCAAATTCAAGGAGCAGCGACATCAGCCACATTGAGTGTGAAAAATAAATTTTAGAGAAAACCTACTGATCGGTTTTGGCGCAAGTTTTGTACACAGACAGACGGATAGGAGGATAGACGTTTGACCGTCAATCGAGTTTTTGATATCAAGGACGCACAAAACAGGGATTCTTGCTACAGCAAGTGTTAGAGGATTTTTGTTCTAAATTGAGCATGTCTATTTATCCACTTATTCATTACTAGGGCCCTGTAATAAGAGTTTGTCTGCCGAAAATTCACCTTTTTTCGCGCAGCATTACAATACTTTCTTTTCTAATGAAGTTTCTTCTTAATCTTGAGAAAGTAAAAATTTTGGCGGCAAAATATATGTCCATCTGTATTTGTGAAGTCAACAATAGCGCCTAAACGTTTAGCCAATTTTCTTCAAAATTTACATTTCCCAATCGATGTGAACCAACAGGAGACTATAAGAGTTGGAAACGGATGTTTTGATTATCGAGATATTTCACATGAAAACTAAATATTCTCAAAAATTGCTCACAATTTCCTCTACATTTTCTGATTAATTTTTATCCTTCGATATTATGAATAGCGCAAAAAGAAATAGTACACGACTAATTTTCATTCAAATCTTTGATATATTATAAATTGTAATGTCTTGTAGTTCCAACATTAGTTTATCAGAAGGCATAGTTTTAAATTCCTTACGTGACAGCCAGCTATGACTATTCTTTGTTTTTACTAGGTGCAAAATATTTTTATTACGGAGTAAATATTTTTAATTATGAAATATAAAAGCACTCAGTAACAAAATAATTTCATAGAACACCGAAGCAATCACATTATTTTATTTTATACGTCATCATTAACGTGTTCCACATTGCGTAATTTTACAGACACATCAGTATAATTTGGGATTCAATAGCTTTGGGATTTAAATATTTAAAAACATGAAACCTTCAATAAAAAATATTTATTCAAATTTTGGAGGACATATTAGTCAAAGGCAAGAATGAGATCAATACAAGCAGCATAACAAGTTGCTTAGACGCCAGTGTTGGAGCTGATCCAGGAACGGAAATGGGCCACGTTGGTGTAGACGCCGGGGTAGTTGGGACGGGCGCAGCCATAGCCCCAGGACACGATGCCCACCTGCACGCCTCCAGACACCAGGGGGCCGCCAGAGTCACCCTGGCAGGCGTCGCGGCCTCCAGATGTGTAGCCGGCACACAACATTTGGGGAGTAATAGAGCCAGAGCCATAGTAGGAGTTGCAGGCGGAGTTGGACACGATGGGCACGGTCACGTACTGCAGGGTGTTGGCAGGAGAGCCTCCCTCCTGCAAAGAGACTCGCGTTAGCCCACCGAACCACACTTCAGAGCACCAGCAGGTAGTGGGGCGGCACTTACGGTGGTGGTGCCCCAGCCGGTGACGACGGCGGAGGCGCCAGAGGCGGGCGCAGAGGTGGCGAGGCCGATAACCTTAACGTTGCTGCCGAGAGTGAAGGAGCCAGAGATCTGAAATAGGAGGTGCATATAAATCAGGATTGATTTTCTCTGGAAGAAATTAACTGGTTAATTTATTGTACATTTTACCGGTTATATTACATAGAGTGTACATATTACGAACTTCTAGACATGATATCAACGAACATTTGGTTTGCCTGCTGGGGCTTTTTCCAGTTTCAGGGGATGCCACTTTCAGCTAGCCACGGTGTGTACACACTACGTCTCTCATTGAAACATATTAACTTTTACACTAGACACTAACACACATGCGGGCTTCTCGGTGTCTGGCCAGCAGACTCTCTAGGTCTTCCGCGACAACACGTACATGCAAGGCAAGGGACGAAGACACGTGCCCACGGCGGGACTTGAACCCGCGATCCGCCTGACCGAGTAGGCCTGCGTTGAGTAGGCAAACGTTCTAGCTATGTCAGCCATTGAGGTCGGAAATGATCACAATGAACATACTCATACTGCGGGAAATGTTATGTAACAAAGTTATGCTTGTGACATTTTCCTATTTATTCACATATGTCCGACACGTCTTGTTGTGACTGCATCAATATTTCATTTACTAGCATTTCTGCGGTGTTGTTTTAATATTTCTTGGTGATAACAAGATTCCCAATTACGGAAACATTGTGACTAATACGCTTAAAGCATGCAAGGAACTTGCATGTGCAATGGGTATGAAAATTCATTTCCTGTTTTTTCACCTAGGTTATTTCCCTGAAAATCAAGAATTTTTGATCGAAGAACTGGCAAACGATTTAATAAGATATGATGGAGTTCGAAAGGTGGTTACAGGGGCGATGGAGAGTAGTATACTTGCAGGCTATTGTTGGATGTTAAAGCTATATTGTTAAATACCTCAAAACAAACATAACACAAGGATCATAAAGACTTTCTCAATTAAGAAGCAGTGGGTGTTAAAATGTGTGTGAAATCATCTAATAATGTAGTAAAGAAGACAAAATAAACCAAAAACACTCTAGTGAGATGCATTAACAACTCTTCATATCAATTTCAGCAACTTGTGTAGATTAAGTATTGCTTTTTTCTGTAAAATAAAAAAAAGTATTTTGAAAACATTTGCGATTAAATTCACGTAATTATACAATAAAAATAAAACGATTTTGATAGAAAACCTTACCTAATAGAAGACCGAATTAAAAATTCGGATTCAGCACACCGATATTAAATAAAATAACATTTTGTACTTCAGACAACAAGCAAAAAGTTTATATTCGCAGGATCCCATAATGGGAACACAAACCGCGATTTCGTTTTACCTCTAATGCGATGTAATATGTATTTAGTCGAACCTCGACACAACAAACGTTTATTACTCCAGTAAACTTATAGAACATTTACAATCTAAAAATCTATAAACTTACGCGAATGACAGCGATGTCATAGTTGTTGGTGTCGGAGTTGTAGCTGGAGTGGCGGACAACGCTGGACACGCTGTAGACGGTGCCTCCGGAGTTGCGAGTGCTAGTGCCAGCGCGCACAGTGTATCCGGAAGTGGGGCTGCGCAGAACAAACACACCTTTATACTTGCTCTTTGATCCTATTTCAACTCCAACCCTTCTAGACGTATGAACAAACACTCACTAGACCATGCAGTGGGCAGCGGTCAGGACCCACTGAGAGCTGATGATGGAGCCGCCGCAGATGTGGCTGCCTCCATGCTGCAGGGAGATCTGGAAGCAAAAATAACAAATTCAGCGTGATTCAATTCTTCGTATGAGAATTAGGAAATACGTTTAGTTTATAATTAATCATTATGTATGCATGTTTGACAATACCCAACAAAATTGAGTGCTTTCTGTCAGTGGAGACGTGAAAGGTGTGCTCACCTGGTAGGGGTAGTTGGCGATGGAGGTTGGACTGCCCCCGACGATGCGACCATCCAGGCGGGGCACCTCTCCACGCGCGGCTGATGAAAGCACAAGGGGGAAATATTGGCATTGGCGACTTTTTTTGCCAGTTTAAAGCCTGTGTTTGTAGTTCAATGCTACATTCATTTAATTTTTGCTTTCTCGTATACATACGTATATACGGAGGAATATACGTAGTGGAGGGAAAGTTATGTGATACCGCAGAGAATTGTTTTCGAGATTTCGACGAAAATACACGTTTTGGGGTCCCCTGATGCCGAAAAATTGGTTCTTTTAAAAATGTTCGTCGTCGTTCATGTATTCGTCAGTTAACATTACTAGCCCTACGCCCAAATTTTTCCAAAATGAATATTCCCGGTCGATCTGGTTCCACTCGAGGTTCCACAATTTGAAAACATTTTGTTTAAAATTTGGGGGTGCTTTACATTAAGTCCCCAGGACATTTTCGAAATTTTCTCAAAAACGGCTCCAAATTTGATATATAAATTTCTTGTAAAATAGAGTAAAATTCACTTCAAAAACTGGCATAGGTCTTATTTTGACGATTAACTCTGAATTTTGGAAAATTGCAAAAGTTAGATTTTTTCCTGTCTTCTTATAACTACAAAATAAATTTTTTCCCTCGAATACTATTTGTTCTCCATATTTAGTTCTTTTGATAAGGTCATCTTCATTATTTTGAAACTTTTTGTATTTCTTGGCCAATATTGAGTGAAATATTTGCAATTTAAAAAAAAATGACAAAAACATTTTCTCAAAAACAGCTCTCAAAAGAAATTTTTTCTTTAAACTTTTCGTAGAGATAATAGTAAATGCACTATATAATGTGACATTAACACCATATTGCTCTATTCTTTTGTTTTTTCAAAAATTATAAAAACGTAATTTATTTGATCTGTCTCGCACGTCGTTAATATTTACATCAGCGACAATATGTTCACATTATTGAATGCATTTGCTATAAATAATGTTCCTCAAAAACTCAACACTTTTCTGTGTTTCCGTATTTTCAGAAATGCTGAAATGCAATTTTCTAAAATTTAACTCGAAATGTTTTCCTCAAACTTTTCTTATGGATAGTGCTAATTGCACTGTTTTGTATGAAATAAAGTTTATTTTGTTGTTGCCTTTTATTTTTTCAAAAATTACAGAAATGAATTTTTTTAAAGAACTCTGGTCGCTAATATGCACATTTCCAGCGATTTGTAAGCACTGTTGCATATGAGAGTTAAAGTCCCTCAATGAATGTTTTCTGAATCTGAAAAAACTTTCTGCGAAAAAGAGATTAAAAGTTTGCATTTACAGTAACACTTAAACGCTATTTTCTTAAATACGGTTCCAATTTGTTCAATAACAATTGCCATTTACGACGAATATTTTCTTTTGTTTAATATTCTTAAAATAATGGTATGGTATAAAATACATTAAATGTCACTGTTAAAATTAATATTACTTTCCTTTTGGATGCTCGTAATAGAGTCTAATTGTATAGAAACAGTTGAGCAGCAGAAAAGATTTTACTTGTGACTTAAGCTTTTGTATCGAATATAGGTGTTGTGGTGCGTTATCGTTGGCATTTTTCATGAAATAAACGAACGTCACGTAGTCGTTTTTGTGGCTTCCATTAAGCAGACAACTGGTGGTGATGGCTAAGCCATCGAAAGCTGCTCTTATAATAAATACTATTGTTGGCAATGACAACGTTTATAATTATTTCATTTTGTATCGAATTTAACCGTTTAATGTCATCTGGCAAGGTGGTGTAAAATAATGTACATAATGTAGTTTGGTTCCCACTGCTCGCGCAGCCTCGCGCCCTGCGCACCTGCGCCTCTGAAACGAAAACAGGGCTCCTGATAGCTGCAAGGTGCTCCTGGGTGCGACGTATGTGCTCTCCCAGAACTGTTGATTGCAGCTGCTTGCATGTTAATGTGTATCATCCCTACTCAACTGATTACTAACAACTTGTAGCTACCATACTGTGGGTAGCAATTACGATGTGCGTAGTATTAGTGCGTAGTTGATCACGTAGACGTCTATTATGAAAAATTGTGTTTGCCCACACACGTTCTCAACTAATGTAAGTACCTACTTCAATGAACGGTCAACATCAAATCACTACTCAGCACGTCCAAACTTCTACTGAGAAGTTTCAGAGCATGACTAAGAACTTCTATTACTTCCAATGTACTACGTAGAACTTCTAGTTTTCCATGCAGATCTGCCAGAACGTCTACTGGCTACTGTAAATGACACTCCCGGTATTTAACTACTAAAACCGCGACACCAAATCCTCCAGTCATCTCAACTGCCAACAGATGACTAACAATAATCGATCTCACCTTCCTCAGTTCATTAAATGCTATGCAAATACTAATCTGATTACAGAATTACTAATAGCATCTCATGTATTTACAGTGCCAAAGTAATTGTATGTACACAATTTTCTATCGATGTTGCGATTTGACAAACTTTGCATAATAAGTATTTCAATCATTGATACAAAAAGGAAGTCACTACTGAACATATTTGATGACTAGCTTACATTTGTTCAAATATTAATTAAATAATTTGATTGTCAATTACTTGTTCTTCATTAGTTATTAGGAATCATTCAACATTAGTTGTTCAAGTTAACTATAGTATTACATGCATATTTATTGCCCCTAATAATCCTATTATTCATTTACTACTATATTTCTTTAATCATAAGATACTTATACTCACCTAGAGCGACAGCCAACAAGCACAAGAAGCTGATGAGTTTAAGCATGTTGAGAGCTTCTAGGACAACCTACCTGCCAGCTCTGTCAATGAGTATTTAAAACGGTTTCAAGTGGATGTTGTGACACTAGCTGGTTTGAGTGTATGTTATCAGGATATTACTTTGATACGAATGAGGTTTTACGGGTACACTGATACATTTGAATCGAACCTGGGAAGACCCAATTTTTTTCTTATACTTCATGTTTTCATAAATGTTTTAAATTATAAAATTAATTTAGTTTTTGGCACACATTATTCACGGCATTCTTCGTATATGTAGGAAGTTGTTCACATCTGCGTCTTTTGGCAAAAGTACCATATCTATAACAGATATTTTTATCATTTTTTCTTTCTTCCTGGGCACAAGACCACAATTATATTTTCTACGAAATGTATACTATAATGTGAAAAATTATTATGTATTTTATGATTGATCGCCCTACAATTATTTATTATACTAAACATTTTTGGATTTACATACGGGACATGAAATATTACGTGTATGGTCGCATCTACAAAGAAACCTTCGTAAATTAAATATTACGGATTTTAAGGTTTCTTGACAATACTACTTGTTTCTTTTGATTTTGTTTGACAGGCAAATATTTCCACAGAGAACTTGGTGAAGTTCCGGAAGCCGCGTAGCGTAATTTCGAAAATGCAGTAAGTGTCCTTCAAATTTTCAAATTACGTAAGCAAATGTGGGTGAAAATTCACCACACATTGCTTCTGAAGGGCGGTTCGACAAACTGTAACTAAGTTCGAAACGCGTATCACAGCGTTCTAAAAAAGTCGATTGCCCGGCTGCTTAACAAGAAATCAAGTTCTGGAGTGAGCGGTGGTCTGACAAGACGTGAATGGCGGTTGTCTGAGAAGAAGTCTCCGACGTTTCGGTTATTTCCTCCCTTCACTCCCAAAAGTTCTAGAAAATTCGAAGATTTTGATAAAACGGCTGCCCATTGGCGTGAAAGGTATTACGTTGCAGAAGAATTGCGGCCAACGCCTGACGTGTGTTAATCGACCCGAATGGAAAGTCACAGTACATCCTTCTTGGTCACTCGTTTTGTTTATGAAATGCACGTGCAGCGTAGTGTCGCTTCGTCGGTGGCCTGGAATTTCTCGTAACTTAAAGTTAATGATCAGAAGGTTGATGAGAGGGTGGGCCAGCGCTTTCCAGGGTCGCGAGAACTCACAGATCAAACACAGGCGGTGGGGACCCTTTAAGCGTCCCTTCCATTCACTGCAGTCGTAAACTAAGAAATGGTTTAACGGTGGGTGTGACGAATAGGATCTCTTCACGCCGAACGCCATCAGACCCGTGCGTCCGTCGGTCTTACACCGCATTTGGCAAGAAATACGTTGTCAGTTTAAAAATTACTTCATCATCAAAAAATTCGGTGACTCCACAATATATACGTGTAAAGGCCTAAGGATAAACGAATAAAAATGTTACTTCGTAGTATCTTTATTCAGAAATAAAGAACAAATTAAAGAAAGAAAAATAATCCTACCCATATGAACAGCTTCAACAAGTGATTAGATACCAGTGTTGGAGCTGATCCAGGAGCAGAAGGACGCAACGTTTGTGTAAATGCCGACGTAGTTGGGGCGGTCGCAGATGGGAGCCCTCACCACGATGCCCACCTGCACGCCGCCAGACACCAGGGGGCTGCCAGAGGTAACCCCACAGGCGCCACCGACGTCACCAGCGCACAACATGCGCGAGGTGGTGGAGCCAGAGCCGTAGTAGGAGTTGCAGTCGGAGTTGGACACGATGGACACGATCGCGTACTGCAGGGTGCTGCCAGCAGAGCCTCCCCCCTGCGAACAGGCTCGCGTTAGCCCTCCGAACCCCACTTCAGAGCACCAGCAAGTAGTGGGGCGGCACTTACGGTGGCGATGCCCCAGTCGGTGACGACGGCGGCGGCGCCGGCGGCGGGCGCAGCGCACGCGAGCGGAATGGACTGCACCGTGTCGCCGAAGGTGAAACTGCCCGCGATCTGCAACGGGAGGTGCGTTTCAACGACAATTACGTTTTCGCTTCCACACATTTTATATACGAGTACATTGCAAGGAGTCTCATCGACTCCTTCGAGGTGCGGCAAACCCTTCTGCTGCCAAATTTCCCCCCGGCGCCCCGCGCGCCGCTCCGAGCGATTCGTCAGCCCCTCGTCACCCCTCACCCCCAAAAGGGTTCGCGGGCGCCCAACGGCACGTCCCAAGGGCTCGTCCGCGAGCCGTCCGTCGAAGACGTCCTCGTCGACCCCTCCCACCACCCCGCCTCATCCCTTGCTCTCGGGGTTGTTAAATTCATCACCGGAACATTCCAGTTAAACAATTCGGTTGGACGTTTGACAGCTAATCCCTGACGGCGCAAAATGAAATAATCATGGAGGCAGCTGAGAGCAGGCAGCCGGATAGCCATTTCGCGAGGATGACACAAGCTCTCTGGCGCACAAAGCTGACCAAATGATGACATTTGAAAATAGGTCGCTTAGGGAAGGGATTGCCAAGATCCAATCGGCAAGTCAGGCCGGTAGAAGGTTCGAGAAGCCTGATGAACGAACCAATCAGAAGCCAAGCACCACGCAAGTGAAGCACAGCACTTTCCCATTGGGGTGCGTCTAAGAAGCGAGGAAGCAACAGAGGAGATTGTGAAACACCACTCGATGTCAGAACTTGGAGATAAGCAGACGTGATACTAGAACGACATCGGTGATAACCTGACTCCAGACAAAACTTAGGCAACTAATGTGAGTGGCCAATAGCTGACAGCATAAGCAACCATCTCTTATCATTGCAATCAATTCCGCGTGTCTAATTAGTCGGATCGACGCGCGAAAAACGATTAAAAGAGCGTGCAGTCCGTCCGATCGTCTGGGTGAGCGCTAGTGAGGTGTCGTGAGACGGCCTCGACCGGCGCTTTGACTTCGCAGCACGTCGCTTTCAGAGCGCTGACAGCCCTCGCACGATCGAAGGGGCGCCCGAGATTCTACGGGCCGTGCGCGGTGCCTCTTCAGCCGCAACTGACCGGTGACGGCCAGCGAGAGTAGAATCCCGTCGAAGTGAAGTAACAAAACCACTGTCATCACCACCGTCATCATTGTGAACTTGTCCATCCCCATTTAAGTATACAGGTCTGAACTGGAAACTTAAATAGGAATCAAATTCAACTTATATTCAAAGATTAATCTATTTTCAATAAACGTATTTCCGCCACTATGACGGGTGACACTTTACAAACTTTTCATCTTTGTGTTTTCATCGTTGTGTTCTATTAGATAGTAAACATAATGGAATTCTTCCACCGAGAGTGCCCGCCCCTGGAATGTTTAATGCCGAAGCCAGCTGGTACGTAAGATACACGCTTGGCGGCCATTAAACAATTTTAGCGCCCCGTTAACTACCACTCACCGATGCACACGTCGAGTGCGACGGCAACTTCTCTCTGTAGAGGCTGCTCACCGGGAACGCGCACCAAATTAATTATTAATTAATACAAATATTTATATTTTATACTAATAGTTAGGAATCATACATGATAACAATTAGTAACAACGGTACAAATGGCTCTATGTGAATATAATATTATAATTAATAATAAAATAATAATAGCAATAATAATAATAATAATAATAATAATAATAATAATAATAATAATAATAATGCTTTCTACGTAAAAAGTAGCATTGCAGATACTCTTATACAGTCCAGAAACTTGTTAATTGTTTATGATTTACAAAACAAATAAAAACATTTGTTCATAAAGAAAAATTAACAGAGAAATAAAAATGAGCCGAATGATGTAAATTAGGTAAACTGAATCTCAGCGCATTTTTTGATCTTAAAATACATCCTTCAGGACACAGTAGAAAAATGTAAGTGGTCAAGAAATTGCTGTGCAGAAGCAAAGCGTTTCTTTGTAAAATCATGTTGCAAACATTCATGAAATTGAGGAGACCACGCTGACGTGTTTTATTCCAAATGGTTTTGCTCGTCAGTAACATAGTACAAAATGCATTACATTTGTTGAATGGTTAGAACATTACTTTACTGTTGTTTTGGTTAGTTTTCATTACTTATCGCGAACCGCAAATGACTTAATCCCAAATTGGTGTATTATCAATAAAATTTTAATTACACGTCAATACAAAAAAAATGTTATTACTCCAAAATCTAAGACACATTCCCTGCATGGAATATTTAATTCGATTGAAGATTGCAAATCAGTTTTAAATTATCTTAATATTGCTGATATTGATAATATAATCTTAATTGTTGTTAAATTTATTGTACTTAATGGTCCTGTTTATTCTAATTTATAAAACAGTATCTCAGATGTAAATCAATAGTGGTCGCTAATGACCTTAAATGTTTTTAAAGCGACCTAAAATAAATAATTTAAAAAGTTTATTACTCTTAACTACTCTTTACTAAAAACCTTCACTATATTATTCCAACACTCACACAACATTCTGTTCATGTGGATGATATATTCTACGTGGGAATAGCTGGAATGAAACAAGTGTAAGGTTATGAAAGATTTACAAACTATAAACTCACACGAACGACAGCGATGTCGTAGTCGTAGGTGCGGGGGTTGTAGCTGGAGTGGCTAATGACAGTGGACACGCTGTAGACGGTGCCTCCGGCGTTGAGACTGCTAGCGCCAGCGCGCACAGTGTATCCGGCAGTGGAGCTGCGCAGGACAAACACACCTTTATACTTGCTCTTTGACTCCATTTCAACTCCAACACTTCTAGACGTATGAACAAACACTCACTAGACCATGCAGTGGGCAGCGGTCAGGACCCACTCAGGACTAATGATGGAGCCACCGCAGATATGGCTGCCTGCATATTGCAGGGAGATCTGAAAAGTAGGAATAGCAAATTCAGACAATTTGAATCGATTGTATGAGAATAGGGCAATATGTTTAGTTCCTAATAATAAAAACATTTCCAAAGCAAATTGTGTATATATTGTCCATGGATTACCTAAAAGAGGGGTTACCTGATAGGGGTAATTCGAAATGGAGGTGGAGTTTCCACCGACAATGCGGCCGTCGAGACGGGGCGCCACCTCGCGGGAATGCGCTGAAACCACAAATTAATAAGCAAAATGATCTCTATTGCCAGTGCGCGTGCACGGGAACTTCCTTCGTCAGTTTGAATGATGTGTCGATAATTCCGCGTTTCAAGACTACAATGTCTAAAGTTCGCAACATTATTGCTTCCTGTAAATCAGTGCTAGTTTTATGAATTTTAGATGTAATTAATCAGTATACTGTTCATTTCTGTATCTGATTTCATATTTCTAAGTAGCATTCAATTATATAATTCAGTAATGATGCTGTTTCATTAACTGCAAAATTATTATTTTATTATGTATTAAATGAAGATGATCAAAATGCCTGATTAGTGAGGAACTAATCACATTACTTATACTTCGTTGAACGTATGTTAAAAAAATTACACTTTAGGAAACATTAGGGGGGGCAAATAGGAGAGGTTGTCAGGAAAGTAAACGCAGAGACGATGGTGCGGACTTATTTCTAAGGCGCTGTTAGATTTCGGGTGCCGAAGAGGCAAAATACTGGAAGTATAATGCGTGGCATTCGCGTCAGGAATTAAATATTAGTTTAGAAAAAGTTTGGTAGATTAGTATGCACGCGCCTTCTGATGGGAGATTTTTCCCCTTTCTGTGTTTTTTTCCTTATCTGTACCTTATGGCCTATTTTCCGCTGCATTGAAGCGAAGAAAAAACAATTTGAGGTGAATGCCAGAATTGTTTAAGTTAGAATGCATTAGGGAGTAGATATTGTACTAGCTTAACAACTACCCACATAAACTCCAATTCAGCAATTATATTAAAACTAGCGTACCCATGTGAACACTCTCGAATGTTAAAACCCACTCTCACCTTTATCCTTTCATTTCCATAATAAGATGGAAAGTTGTTAACGAAACGTGTTTACTTGTATAAACATGTATAAAAGTAAATTCCCATGTACTTACAGGATACCAAATAAAAATAAAAAACAATGGAAGTGATGTGTCAAACAAATTTCCAATAAAGACTTATTCTGTATTATAGACAGATATGTTTTGGAACGATTAACAAAAGTCCTTAAAGCATTTGAAGCAATTAAACAATTTCTTTAGCTTTTCGCTTTCCCTGTCAGTCACAAAAATATTAGAAAAGCTTTTGCTCTCTAGAAAGCTACTCAAAGTTGTCCATGCAAAGATACACCATCGGGCCCGTTCAACCCTACTCTTTGCAAATATTACGGTTCTTACGTCCCCTTTCACGAAGATGTCCTCGTTTTGGTATAAAAAAATATTCCGGGCGGTTTTTTCCAGAAAATACGAAATGTCCTCTTTTTTATTGGAAGGGGGTATTACTTTTAAATTTAACCTGCACGTAAGTGCGAATTATACTCCATTTTCACGTAATCGTGTGATTATAACATTTGTATAAATAAACATTGTTGTGTAAATAAATGACATTTATCTTCAACTACCTTGTCTAACAACCGCCAAAATCCATAGATCTACAACACTTCTTGAAATGTGTATTACTCCATGAAATGCGACAGTGCATTAGCTGGTGCTGGTTTTTAGATTCTGTGCTCTGTCGAGTAATACTGTTCTGCTGGTCTGTGGAATTAATACCTGTGGTCTTATATTTCGAGCATGATGCCAAAAAGAAAAGCCTTGTTTAGTGACATACTTAGAGAGAAGTTCAAAGGTTTTGTTGCATGGTTCAAAGCTCGTTCTAGTTGTTGAGAGCAATTTCATCAACCACCAAATACTTCTAGGATAAAAGTGGAAACGAAAGTAGGTTTAGATATAAAAGTGATAATGAAGTAGGCTTATGGAAAAGTATTGTGAAAATGATGACTTATTTAAGTGTTTATTTGGTCAATAATATGTATTTTGTTTTAAGAAAAAAATTATATTAAATCAGTTTATGTGAAGAGTCCTTTTTTATAAGAAATATACTCTTTTTCCGTAATGAAAATATGGTAACCCTAGCAAATAAGTTTTAACTTTATTAAAATACCAAATTATCAACTTTTATAGAAGATCATGTTATCAGTTGAATTTTACATACAGTTGTCGATTATTCACGTCTCTAAACAGTGGGGTGGTATCATGCTGAAGCGCAGCTCAGTCCGTTGCTTGTCTAGCTAGGGATCGCGCACACAGCTAGCGATCCTGGTGGAGGGAAAGTATTATGGATATCTCAAGTCAACGCTATCTGGAATTAACTCTGAATCCCGTCAAGTCAATGCCGCTTTGCTTTCCAGAGCGCGTTACTGAAGTACTCTGAATTATTTAAGAACTGGTTAAGCATTTAGTAATAATTAAGTTTATTGGTATTTTCTTTATATTAAGTCCTAATCTTCTCAAAACTAAATGTCAGTATCTTATCTAGTGAAAAAAGTTTCTTCACCTCTAGCCTTAGAGACAATATGTGTGGGGGGAATTAAATATGGAGTTATTAGAAATAAACGAAAAGAAGTGTGATTTTGGTTTTCTATAAAAGTCACGGGGATGTATCCTTGTGAAAAATTCAAAAATTTGTTAGCTTAAAGATGAAGACATGACAAAAACCTCCATTGCTTGAAAACGTTCAAATTAACTTCAAATTTATAGATGTGTTTAATAAATATCTGTCAAAGTGTCAAGCAATTTTAATGATAGGATTTGGAAAATTAATTGCTGGTCAAATTATTGCAACTCGATCATTTCACAAACCCATAGAAAAATGCTACGCTTTCATCAAATTGCATTTATAATTCATGTTTTCAAAAATGATAATGTCCCATCTTCAACCGTCTTGCCCATGAATGTATACTGACTGAACTTAGCAGAGGGTGAAATGTGGTAGATGAGCGATAAAAAATTACAACTAGATTTTGAATAAGAATAATATGAGACTTTCAGTGATTAGTAGATGTATGTGGTGATGTGCCATGCTAAGTACATGAGTAATGTACGTTAAGTCACAACTTTTCACAGAACTAGGATTGTCAATACGTACCGTTGTGTGGAACACAATCCTGCTGATGAATTACAGATATCCAGTTTTTACTAATTATATCCTGAAATTGAAACAAGGGGAACATGTAGTTCGTTCCCATCGTAGTTCCTTCTACATTTCGGTACACAGCACGTGTACATTACGGCAAAATGGTAAATGAGCGGTTGAATGTCACTCATAAAAAATATGTCCATGGTCTTCATCTTCGGTGTCAAACAACTGTTAATACTTCTAGTTATTACTGCGAGCGCGAATATTGAATTAATGATTGTGCAAATGAACCACGTCAGTCGGCGCAAACCACGGTGCACACAAGCGTAAATAAAAGATGGAAAAATCTTAGTCTTCTAAGTGTGACAAACAAATAGGGCTTCCAGCGCCAAGTCCTGAGTATAGATGGTATTTATAGTTATTTATAGATGGTATTAGTAGTTATATGCACCCGACCAGCAAAAAATATAGATTCTCCGCGAACTTATCATCTTATAGATTATGATGTACGATACGTTTATTTGTGACCTGTGGACTCAAAATTCCAGAATTCAAGGCCTTAGCACGCTTAGTTTAAGAGTTTTTGTAACCATATACATTTGACAATCCTATCGAGTGTTGCGCGTTGCATTTCACATGGATCTTTAGACGGGATTTTTTCCAAAAATCCTTCATATTTTAAAAACCGAATTGCAATTCGTCACTATTCCATGAAATTCTCTTTAATTATAGACTTTATTTACAAATATTGGTTTCTTGTGAGAGCAGCAAAAGGTATCTCTTGAACTGAAATACCAATATAGGAAACAAAAATAAAATGAAAAATAAATCTTCCTTTATTTAAAGTACATCTTAATCTAACATCAGTGTTAAGGAAGGAATTTGAAAGGATGATTGTGATATTTCAGATTTCTAATCGTCAGTTCGTTTTTTTTACTGCTTTAGTAAAGAGATACTTCTACTCACCAAGAGCGACAACCAAGAAGCACAAGACGATGAGTTTAAGCATGTTGAAACCTTCTGGGACTACGTATCTGCCAGCTCAGTCTGTGGGTATTTATAGCGGATGAGAGTGGCTATTGTGTCACTAGCTGGCAGGGGATAATGTCATTCGAGTGTATGTTATCAAGATTTTACTGTGATGCGAATGGCACTGCTGCACGTGAATCGAACGGCAAGGTACAAGTGGCTTGTTTTATTTCACTATAGTTTCTTAGACTGTGTTGTTTCATCAGGAATACGTAATATATAACTGACTTATTATAAGTGATAAAAATGTATTCATTTTTGGACGCTTTCTATTTGTGACATTCTTCATTTTTGCGAGAAATTAATTCATACACACAAACACACACACATATGTATATATTGCATAAGCATGAATATGAAAGCATGAGCATGAACTGTGGAAGTCAATACAACTCAGAATGCTGTACGTAGAATACCTGTGAACAGCAGCGATACAAACTGTACGTCTAATCTTTAAACCATGTTGCAACTACTATCGCATGCGATTGGTGATGTACGTTCTGCTCTTTACTCTTCGCAACATTGAAACTTCGTCATGTCGCTAAACTACGTTGCCATTTTCTCACATCACAAGCTACGTTGCAGTGTGGCTGGTATTCCTTTACATGTATTTGTATATGTACGGTACATTCGTCTTGATAATTCGAACAATTCCGAATCAGAACAGACCACGCCCCAATTAGTTCAGAATACCATAGTAGAACTCTGGTAAACCAAATTTTTAGAAACACTCAAACGCTATTTTTTCAAAAACAGCTCAATATTTTTTCTTATAACTGTTCGTACGGATAGTGATAACTGCACTGTTTATAATGTCATAAAATTCATTTTGGAGTATTATTTTTTTTAATTACACAAACGTATTTTTATATATCTCATGCCTTTAATATGTTCATGTCCAAAACTTGTATATATTATTGCATTTCTGAATGAAGATGCTTTAAAATATTTTCAATTAAGTGTTTTGCAATCTCAAACAATTTCTGTACAAACGAGTTTGACCTTTCGGATTTACACTAGAGCTTTAAAAGCAATTTCTTATCAACGGCTCCAGATTTTTCAATGAAATTTACGACGTAGCACAAGGTTTTGATTTTCTTCAATATTCTTAAAATAACATAATACAGGTATACTATTAGGAAAATTAAGCAAATTTAAAAAAATGTACTATGGTCGTCCATAAATGTCATTTGACAAGAGGTTGTGGCAAGTCCAAATAGCTAATCTACAGTAAAGTAATTAGAAGATTTTACTAAGAGAAAGTATGAAGCAGCACCAGTGACATTCTCGCATACGTTTGTAAATAGGGGGCAATATACGTGATCTAGAGAAAGTTTGGAAGGCTGCGGAAAATAGACATTTAAACGGGAATATACGTTTTGGGGTCCCCTGATACCGAAGAAGTAATTTTTCAGAACGTCCGTGCATTTAGTGCTAATTGCTCTCTGTGAGATGCCATACGATTCATTTTGCTGTATAATTTTGATTTTTCAAAAAATACATAATATTCTTAAAAAATACGTCCCACGTCGGTAATAATATAGAATATTATAATAATTTAAGTAATCCGCGAAGTGTGAGACTGTGGTAGTGTTGTTTTTCCATGTGGCACCAGTCAATCCAATCCCCCCTACCTCCTTATGCGGGGTCTATGCACTCATTTGCAACAACTGCAATGTCATATACATAGGACAACCACGCCGAAAATTCACACAGAGAATCAAGGAACACGAACAAGCATGGACAATCACAATAATTTCCATATTCTAGAATTTCAAAGCAGGCACTGGCATAGAATAAAATTAGAATCCTTTCATATACACAACAACATGAACATGACAGAACAGAACATGACTTGTCTTAGCCAGAAAATTTAACCAGAAATATATATCATGTACTAATGTAATTTTATTTCTGTAATTTAATTTTTAGCTCTGAGGATGATCGCTACGCTATCGAAAAGATCTTCAGCATAATATATATTTTATACTAGACAACTTTTACTTACCGTATTTAATTATTAGAAGGTGTCTACCTCACCAGCAATTTTATTATTATGACAATATGTATGTTATTGGATTCGAGTTTTTACGGTTGTCACGATAAACCAAAACCATATGTACAGTTCTATTTGAAAAACACAAAGTTACCTCAATACCTCGTAAAATACATGTGATGAAACAGAAACGCATAAACCAATTAGCCCCATTCCCGTATGCGCTTCCATGGAAAGTTCATTGCAAAAACTTCAACCGTTCTAAAATTACAGGAGGTGATATATATATATATATATATATATATATATATATATATATATATATATATATATATATATATTGTAGCGAAACCGATTTCATCATAATTTTATAAACGAAATACACCGGATCAAAATTTAAACAAACACACTCGGCCACCCAGGTTCCTGCCGAGAGATTACGCAGACGGTCACACGTGCGCAACTCCGCTTATCGCAAGAGTCCCTCCCGCCCCCGGCGCATTAACGTAGCCGTTTAGAGGGCTAGCATTGACAGATTCAATGGACACACGTGTTCGCTGTGCTGGCTGCGAAGTTTCGACAGCGCCCGCTCGTTTCGGGGAATCCCAAACTCATAATTTTTTTTTCACGCAAACGCGCCCCCTGATGCAAGCATGGGGCGAAGTTCTAGAAGGAATTGGAAAACTCTGGACGCTTGCAGAAGAGCGGAATGTTCTGTGGCTTCTCGCGTGGCGATTGGCTGAAAATAGTTCACTGCGCCACTACTTTTGGCAAATGGCTGCGCGGCTTTTACAAGGATCTAGGGCACATAAGAGAAACGGGAGGGGGTAAAAATTTACCTTATAAGATTTCGACGGAGAGAATTTCAGAAGAGCTTGGGCATCAGACGGGGCCAGATCATTAGACGGGGGGGGACAGTCGTCGGTCAGAGGCAAAGTTCGCCTCTGCAGGACTTAGAAATTTTTCATCAATCAGACGGGGCCAGAGTATTAGGAATTGGGGAAAAGACCAGTGTGTCTCTGGAAAACTTCTTATTTTTTGAGTTTGAATATTGGACTGAGGACAGTGGAGAGAGGAACTTATATGGGGGTGGGAATTTTTCGGGCGAATATGCCTATGTGGGGACTTATATTATTTTACTGCGAGTTTTGAGCTGTGAGCCGACTGCAGTGGAGAGAGAATTTTCTCTGGGGTGGGTTTTCCGTCGTGAAGAGAGGCGAATGTTTCTCCAATCGAATTTTAAACTGTCCGAAGTTGTGTTCGACTTCTTATCATAAAAGTCAGAGAGAGACGCATAGTTGACCACTCCGTTTCTGAGATCATCCGGCCAGCTCAGCTAGTACTGCCAGTTTCGACCAGAAATTCTAGTACTGCCAATTTCTCCCAGAACTTCTAGATCCGCCAGCTCAACCAGACTTCTAGACACCGCCTATGCAGCCACGCATCGCGGCCTTTTCGTGAAACTACGAGGCGGCTGCCCAGCTGGGGACGAGAGAGGTCATTGCCTTTCCCGGAGGCAATTTTTTTTGAAGGCCGCCAGACGACCCTCTCACCCGCGCCACGGCCGCCCCCGGCCGCACAAAGACCCTTTTCAGGCAGTATCGTTAGGGCTACCGCCCTTATTGTGTAAATGTTTCATAATGCGGTGTCACGCTCTGACACACTGACCAGTAGTAATTTCACCTATTGTAATTGTTAGTTGTAATTCTTCTTAGTTTTTTAAGCTTAACTCCTAAAACTAACTTTTCAATTTTTTTTTTCTCCTCTTCTTCATCTAATTTTCTCGCTATTACTTTATTCAATTTAAGAGTGTAACTTCCCTGGGGCATTTTAATCATATTGCCCAGGAATAAATGTGAATTTTTACCAGTGAACAAGTGTTTATTCTTGTGTTTCCATTGTACTATGTAACAATTCCTTCCATCACCGACTTGAGCTAGCGATAGGGCCGCTATCCGGTTCCCCAGGTAACCGGAAGTGTTACAATATATATATATATATATATATATATATATATATATATATATATATATATATATATATATATATATATATATATATCAGTATTTTTTATAGAATCTAATATATAGAATAGGATGTATCGAAAAATAATTAGTGAAAAACGTTAGTTGTCGAAGCAAGAATGTCGGCACCAATAAAACCGTTTTTAAAATTCGGTTAGGGGTGCCCCATTTTTGGCATGTTTTCGCTACTGTTTAGAAAATGGCGAATAAATATTATTTAATGTTACTGTTATCAACGAGTTTTGGATGAGGTGGTGACCACGTTACCCCAAAACAATTTTTTCAAAAACCCCCTGCTTCACTCTGCTTTGATTCATTTCGTAACTATTGCCAAGTGTGATCTGCCAACTGTGTCTTCTGTGTAGAAGAAGGGATCAGGTGAGCTATCACGGCTCTCTAGAGCTTCGAAGAGTCTGTTGATATTTTTTCGTTCTCGCACGGTACGTAATGACTCTGACGACCACGTGGGTTTCAATTTCTTTGTAAATTATAAATTATGAAACATTTTGTGACACCTAATAAATGAAACTTTGTTAATAATCGATTTTATGTTTCATTAATTTCTTTTGATCTCAATAACGCATTTGGATTCCTTTTTGAAGAAACGTATAATTGTTTGAAGAAAACAATTACTAACAATATTTTAAGGTATAAGAGAGTAAAATATTATATTATATTAACGACTGAAAAGTTTGAGCCCCGAGGTGACGCTAGGAAGCAAAGGGGGGATTATATATTCCCTAGAGAGGATATGTATCTTCCTGACAATTTTTGAGCGTTATCCAAAACAAACTGTTGCATTTCTCGGGCATTACTATAGAAAAAGAGCGCCCGTGTTTTGTGAGAGGGAAAAAGTACGTCAAGACGAAGGTGTCAATGAAGATATGTTTTCGTACTTCTTAAAGAAATATCAAAAATTCTAAAACTTCTGGCTCCGAAATTGAATGCTAAAAACACTCGTATTAGGAAAAAGGGGAATATGAAGGGCAAGTGCACGTAATCAGTATTTGTTTTTGAAAATTAATATGTTTTATAATTATTTCAGTTATTACCTACCATAAAGTTAAAGCATCACTAAAATGCAAACAAATATATAACGACAGAGAAAGTTATATAACGCAGCCCAAAATCAACTTGGATGAATGAACGGAAACACACTGGCTGCTGGGTCTCTGCCACTCGCGGCGGCGCCACCGAGTGCATCCACAGGAAAACACCCTGACGCCGATAGTGCCCAGGGCTTCCGCAGTGCCAAGCCCCCATCGAAAGGTCTTTCGGGAGGAAATTTACCGTCTCTTCGGGAAATAAATTATTTCCCAAGTTCTTAGGGGATCGCGATGGAGCGAACGCCATAGAACCCTTGCTTCCTGGCCTAGACCAGATCACGCCGGCTCGCGACGACGAAAACGGGGTAATGGGTTTTCTTGCAGGGGAGAAAACCAGACACAGCGCAGCTGCGTCGTAAGTTCTACGGCACCGAGAGACGATCTTGCGCGCGAGCCGCCGCACAGCGCAGTGGAGGCCTGGCGCCACGGTGGTCACGGAAGTGCACCCGCTTACCCGCTCCTTCAACGTTGTTAGGGCCCAAGGGCACGAGGTGAACCAGGCACCAATGCCTGGCGGAATCGTAAGGGGGATAATTAAATGAAATCAGCCAACCTTAATATATCAGCGTTAGAACTTACTCTTGATAGACCACTACTTCTAGGCTGTCCGGGTGACGCCGCGTCGTTGGCAGATAGGCCGACGTTTCGCCTGTCATCGCAGGCTTCTTCAGGGTAGTGACGACTACCCTGGTCACTATCCTGAAGAAGCCTGCGACATGACAGGCGAAACGTCGGCCCATCTGCCAACGAAGCGGCGTCTCCCGGACAGCCTAGAAGTAATGGACTCGAGCCGCGGAAGCCTACGTGTACACTTGATAGACCACTGTCTGACGGTCCTTGGACCGACGCTAGGCAGCATAGAGCGTAGGGACGTCCAGAGCCGAGGCCCCCGCGCCTCCGGCGTACCCCAGTTGCAAGCACCGGGGAGGATGAAACGCACGTGGCACACAGTAGATATGTTGAGGGAAACATGCTAGACCGCACCAGCAGACGTGCAGGTGGAGACAGAGAACGAAAGAGAATACGATCGACTGTACAGTCTCTGCCCGCCTGGACATATAGGTATACGTTTAAGTAATTATAATTGGATGCACTGTCAAATTGTAGATTCAAGATCAGGGTTAGAGCGTAGGCTTCCGCGGCCGGAGTCAGTATTTACTTGGCTGTCCGGGTGACGCCGGGTGATGCTCTAGGCATTACGCCCTGAGGAAGGTCGCAGAATGGCGACCGAAACGTCGGCACCTTCGCCATGGACGCGGCGTCACCCGGACAGCCTAGTAAATAAGATCAGGGTTGCCGAACTGGCGTCCCGGAGTGCCATTTATTGAAACCCGTAAAAGGTTATTATTCAAAAATGAAAGTTTTTCATTTATTTGGGGAAAGATCATTGTGTCCCTAGCACATGCGTTCTGCCGGGGCAGCACTACCTTAATGTAAAAATAAGTGAGTAGGTAGGGCTACCTACTGATGGCAAGGGGGGCCTGGCCAGCTCTCAGTGGAAACTGTACTTAGTTTAGATTTTTTAAAAAATCTTTGAGTAATTTAATAGTCAATTCAAAATCATCCCAACGTGTGACACTGCGTTCTGTATGGTAAGGTCTGACACACCACGCCTAGTTCCATGTTCCCCCGGTTGGGACCGGTCGGCCTAACTGCCGATAACAACACTGGGAAGTTAGGAAAGTGGATCGCATGAAATATGTGAATATGGTTCGCAACCACATTACAGGTTTCAGCTCGGGACTTCGAGGCCTTTCAAGTTGGACACCCCTGTTCTATATGAACGAGGACGTAACAACCACTGCCGGAGTTTTGGAATTTTCTGGTGACAAGCAGAGGGACAGGTTTCCGATTGGCACCTAACACTGCGTAGGCGCACTTCGACAAACACAAGCGCAAAACAGCGCGTAATCATCTGACGGAAGGCGAAACCCGCGGCCCCGGCCAATTGTCCTAGACAGAAAATAGAATTCCGGTTCGAGCCTTATTCCATTCATACTGCGAATTAGGGAGCAGGGCGAAAGTAAGCGACCCGCAGTGCTCTGCTTTGGTTTACTCACGTCTTCCCGTTCCCACACGACAGAGGTGGGTGGTGCGCCATCGAAGCAGAATTCTGCTGCCTCGTCGAGCCTTCACTACTTAACAGTCCAGTCTTTACGTGCTGAAGCCCAACATTCTAAAACAAATTGTGCTGTAGTTTTGATTTTAGCTTCTTTTTGGGGGGATGTTGAATATGAATACGAAGTTTGCAAAAAAAATGTCCGTTGAAATTTGAGTTGCATCAAACAAACAAGAAAAAATATAATTTTCTTGTGCTTTTGCGTTTATCTAAACTACTGGCGCTACACCAGCATATACTTTCACGCATTATTTTTAACTTTTCAAAAATTCAGTTAAGTAGACAGTGCTGCTATTTCAGAAAACTAGTATCTCTTAACTATTAGGGTGGCCCCACCCCGGCTTAATTGGGTAGACGTTCTTCGAAGTGCAGCGTGGCGGCCTATCCGGCTTTCAGCCTGAAAGGGCACTGTGCCCCTGAAGGGCGTGAGGATATATCGTTAAGGCCAAGGTGCCCACCACGAAGTTTACTCCCTACAACAAAACAAATAGGGCCAGCAGCTATCAGCGAACACCAATTATCAATTGTGCTTCTGTCCGTCTGTTCCAAATGTGTGCAAAAAATAATCTTAAATGCACTGTATAATATTACGTAAGTGCCATTTTGATGTAACTGTTCATTTTCAAAATTTAAACTAAACGATTTTTTAAGTACCGCTCACGTCGTTAATATTTATTTTACCAGCGTTTTATACAATATGCGTACAAGAGCTTCAATTGATTTTGTGTAAAGTTCCTCGAAAAATCAAATTTTTACTACAAAGGTGACCTTCAATTTCGAATTTTCAGGTATATTTGGACGGCATTTTTCAAAAAGTAGTCCAATTAAAACATGCATATAAAACAGGTTTTATTTTTCTGTTATATTTTTTAAAGACATGTTCCAATTCTTCTCTTAGGAGTGTCATAACCGAGAAAAACGTGAAAAGAATATAGTTGCGTTGTGATAAGACACACATCTCTTAATGTAAATTATTCAATGAATGTAAACTTATCCATTGTGTTAAATGATACATGTAAATATTTCCGTAAATTCTCGAAGATTATTATAGAGTTATTGGTGTCGATAGATGTGAGAGCGTGTGTGTTTTGGTCAATTTTAATACTCATGGAGACTCATTGCATAAGATACAACATTTAAAAATGTCAATTTACGCAGTAACTGTTCTCGACGGCTCACGCACTTAGCTTCCACGACTTTGAAGGCTGCAGCAATGAGAGAAGGCACTTTCTTGTCGATGTCTGTCTGTACGTGGAGCGATAGCCTGCGTACGGGCTATGGCCTACCAGCAGCGGCCCGCCCCCCGGCGATGGGTTAAGGGGTACGTGTGGGTAGCATGAAGACATTCCTCAGCCGTATTCTGGTATTCTCAGCTTAAGAAGTGAGTTTTCTCATTGCCACACAGCATTGGAGCATTGCAACGAAGACGCGCACTACAATCTTGCCCGCCCGGGAATCGAACCCGGAGCGCGTCATGGAATGCGAGCACTGGCCAATGAGATGAACCGGGAGAGCTTTTGGATAACGCGACTTCATAATATTCATTTTTTGAAATGTGTCTAATATAAAAAATGTTTGTAAAAATATTGCAATAATACTTACTGATGCCTATATATAAAATATACATATGATTGCATGACAAATATTAGCACGCACTATAGATGACGGTTTTTGTAAGAAATGTAGCAATTTAATTCTTAATTATTATTAAAATTATTTTATTATTAATGATGAAGGTGGTTCATAAATCACATAGACAATTTATTCCAAAGTCTATGTCTTGAAGAAATGTTAACAACAAAACGTTTTAGCACACCGCTCACTGCACATAAGAATTGTATGTTTCTGAAACAAAAGTTCTTTAATTTTTCAAACTCTTCTGCTCCCCTTGGTGAAATTGCCGCCAGAATCCATCCTAATAACGGGATTTTTCTAATCTGGGAGATAAGTGGTTAAAAAACAAGAGAATGTTTTTGATGATATTTTCGCGAATCCAAAATAACTTGATCTCTTATAATTATATTGTGAGGCAGATCGTAAATCATATGTGGTACATACGGTAAAACTCAAAAATTTCCATACGGTACTGCTTCAAAGATTATAGCTTTTTACTGCATTTGCCGGTGAAAGCTTGCCTTGTAATTTGGCAGGATCCCGATTTTCATTGAGGACTATGTACTTTTTAGACAATACACTTCATGAATATAACTTTCATAGCCGATGATAGCCTACGATTCGCATGTAAATAAGAAAATATTGATACATAGACAATAGCTCTTTTTGCAGTTTATAACAAGGTATTAACATCACTAGCAGAATATTAACAAGTACGTTCCTTACTTTTGAGAAAATAAAAAACGTTCCTCAAAAAATATAGAAAATAAATCGGATATTACCCTTTCACCCACATCACTCAACACAATCTTTTTTTAGGAAATAGGAAAGTATTTTTTGTAGCAGTGGCAGTGGCAAGGGGACAAGGCTGTTCCGGCGGCAGCGGTGGGGACGGTGAAACTAGTGGAGCCAGAAAATAAAGAAAGAAACAAAAAATAATTAACATAAACAAACAAACAAAACAAACAAATAAACAAACAAACAAATAAACAAACAAATAAATAAATAAATAAATAAATAAATAAATAAATAAATAAATAAATAAATAAATAAATAAATAAATAAATAAATAAATAAATAAACAAATAAATAAATAAATAAATAAATAAATAAATAAATAAATAAATAAATAAATAAATAAATAAATAAATAAATAAATAAATAAATAAATAAATAAATAAATAAATAAATAAATAAAAAGATATTAGTCTGTTTGTACCAAGGTTGAGGCCATTTGACCTGCTTTTTCGTTTCAACTCTATCAAGACAGTAATACATAATGAAAAGTAGGTCATTCCAATAAAATACGTAGTATGTAAATAGGGAAAAGGGTTTCTCAAGTAATATGTTACAGAAATTGAAATGGGGGGAGGTGGTCGATAGAAAGCAACACTGTCACATCATTTCTATGATTATATTTATTACATTCGCGATAGAGGTGGATTTTAAAATTAATCAGAAATGTATCATAAAATATTCTCACGATTTTGATCCCGTTAATGGTGTAAAATAAACATTCTTAAGTGGCTCTATGTTATGAACCAGAACTTTTGAGTTGTAAAATTTTACAACTCTTCATTGCGTTTTACAGTGGACCCAGTGGTGCATAACCCGTTTTTTTTCAAATTAGACACAAAATAATGTTTATTTGTTAATGGAAAAGCCATGAATTGATAGCAAAAAATACTTGATATTCGATAAATTATAAAAATTCATTAATGAGAGTAATAAATGTCCCGTAATATTTCTGCTAATTTTCAAATTGTTTGATTGTGTGAAATGTTAGTATTTATACGTATAATATACTAGGTTTAGTTACGATTATGTACCTTTTATATTCTCATAAGTGAATCAGTAACCATCATAATGTATTAATACGTATCTAAATCAGTCTTTGGAATTTCCAATTGATTCAATATAATCAGTAAAATGCAAGCATATCCCCAACCTTATCTCGTGATATCGAGGTTGTGAAAGACCGAAACCTGTTCGTAGATAGCGTTATAGCAGCCTTATCCTCTATAAATGCTTAATGTCACAGCTGGCAGGAAGTTAGTCGCAGATACCGTCAACATGTTTAACATCATAAGCTTCTTGTGCTTCTTGAGTGTCACCTTTGGTGAGTACACGTTAAACAATTTTTATGTAGCTTGAATAAACCACAGCCTTTAGGGTAAACAAATTTCGCGATTTTCAGTCAAAGTACATTGTGTGCATAATAATACACACCTACGTTCAGTAAATTCGTGAATTACTTAACAATATATGGATAAAACAATTAAACGATTTCTGCCAGGTATTACAAACATGAACACAATAATACCTAATCTTTCATAAACTTAATATTGTGGCATGAGCAGAGATAGTTCGGAGCAATAATAGGTTGCCACTGCAGTGTCATTTCGCAACGAGGTTGTGGGTTTGGAATCGCGATGGTGCACAGTGTGTATTTGTAGTCCTCTAGGCGGACGTAAGTTCAAATTTACTTTATCTCATACTACATACGTAGTATAGAAAGTGTCACGTAGTAATTCTACATAGAAAAGAAACTTTTATCTGCAGCGAAAAACAAGTGGATAATTATTTTTTTCATTTGTACTTCGTTTCTTCCTCTAACACGTTGTGTCGTCATTACCGAAGAATCGGTTTATGGCAAAAATCTGTCCGTCCGTCCGTATATACATCTGTCCATCCACCAATCTGTTTGCGCGTAAACCGTAAATAGGAGTTCCTTGAAAGCTGATAAATCGATCATACTTATATCGCGGCCTCTTGAATTTGAATGTAGTAATGTATTTGATGTTTTAAATTTTGAAAGTAGTTTGCATGAATTTGTCGAAAACATCGCTCGAAATTTTGGGACTACTTTTATTAAGGGGCACAGGAGTCTGATTGTTATCGGGTTTTTAATATTTACAAAAATTACAAATGTTTAAAATGTTTTGGGAATCTTAAACCAATTACAGTAATGAAGATAAAGATATGTCTTCTGAACGAAATACGCTTCTCATAACTAAGTTTTTAAATAAGGTTATGCACTGTAATTTCCAAATATTAATAGTTTTTCCGTAATATTTTTGTGAAATAAAGGCAATTTTAAAAACAACATTTTTTAAAAAGGCTCTAAATTTTCTGTATAATTTTGTGCAGATAAATACAATATATAATTTTACAAAAAACAATTTCAATCTATTATTTTCATTTTTTTAACATACACAACAGTAAATTTATATATCTGACATGTCGTTTATTTATTTACAGTACGAATGCTGTATTTACATTACGGCATTTGTAATAAAAAAAAGCTTCAAACAAGCTCGAGTTTCTCGCAAACTCATTCATTTTCTGTGAGAATGAGCTTAAAAATAGGCATTTTTCAGAAACGTTTTGTAGAGTGACGTTTTCTAAAAGATAGCTACAAATTCTATATTAAAGCTTTTTCTACGGATAGCGATAAATGCACTGAATAACATGACATAAAGACCTTCATACAATTGTATTTTTTAATAACTCACGTAGTGAGTTATGATCGTTTTTATACAGATTTGTATTTTTGAATAAAAGCGCTTCAAATGATATTCGATAAAGATTCTCGAAAACTCAGAAGTTTTTTGTGAAAACAAATAGCAAAATTGTGCATTTCCAGAAATGTTCAAAATCGGCCCAAAATTTTTCAATGAAAATTTCCAAATAAGATCGGATTTGTACTCTTCTGTAAAAGCCCTAAAGACACATTTCGATTGTACTATTGTGAGACCGAAAAATTGAGAAAATTAGAAAAAAATTTCTTTTAGGGACCGAGAGGTAGCTGCTGAAAAGAATGTGGGTTAAAGTGAAAGGGCTACGCGCGAGAAATTCTATGCTATTCTGTAGCAACACTATTTTTATTCAAGATAGCTTGAGGCTGCAATAGAATAAGTTCAAACATATACGATTTCGTGCCACCACATCCCGGCTTTATCAGTTGCATTGGAAAGCATTTTGTGTTGAAGACCAGCGTGCCCCAATAGATCTTCCTGTTAACGCAGTGCTTCGCGAATTGTGTTTCCGGGTGTTTTTGTCTTTCTAGATCGGACTACAGATAAGCTATTATCTCTTAGCTCTATCTATTATATTACTCATAGGGTCTTCTAAAAGATAAGTATTCTTATTTTAACGTTTACATGATTTTACGTATCTATACAAGTTTTAATGCAGAATTTAATCACGAGGTACGTTAATGACTACATAGATATTTACAGACGCCATTGAGCTCTAGTGCAGACTAGAGAGAACACTCTGCGCTGAAAAATCGTGACGGTCCACCATATCGGTTATTGTCTATTCTTTCATCGTTATCACGGAAACAAATAGAGGAAAGTAGCGGTTTATGAAAATATAAATCATTTATTACTTTTAATGTTCACGAAAACGTTAAAGAAATGGGAAGGGACTAACATTAAAACATTAAAGTTGCAATTTATCTACAATATTTTAACAAAATCCAATCATTTATTTCCTGGAAATATTTTTAATATTCACGCAGAGGAGTGTTCTTGGTTTTCGTGTTATGGCAAATAATAGTAGTTGTGAAACAGGAAAAATAAAAAATAATTATTAGATTTATGGCTCCAAATAACACACATACATTATATGGCACAATATTTACATTCCTGTGAAGATGAATCCTATTTCCATTTTGCTGGCGTTCATTACAACCGAATGTTACTCAAAACTTCAGTATTTCCTTTATAGAGACCATTTCAAGCTTTTTTAGTGACCATTTCTTTATAGAGATCATCAGCAACAACACACAAGACACATTTAACTCCGTAAGAAAGTTCTAAGGAGACGTTCAGCACTTCCAACCTAACGAAAAACGCGCGTCCCGATTTTCAGAACTCCAGTATTGCAATTATAATATTGAGATCACAGATGGACCGATGGATGTAGAGAGTCAATGACCGATTTCAGACTAGTTTATTTCCTCCGTCTTTGTTTAGGTAAGGTTTCATCTTTCATTGTTCAGGACCTTTGTTATTAGGATATTTCCTACCTCTACGTGGTAGTTTCGACAATCAACGCTTATCTTGTGTTAAGAAGAAGAAATCATAACATCTGGCATGCGCAATCACTTCCTGCCTGGCAAGCCCATAATGACTTTGCAATCTTACTTCAGTATCTGTCGAGGAGAAAGGTCAGAATGCGGGAAATAGAAAAGCAACAGAGGGATACACGAGTAAAACATTGGAATAAACAACAGCAAAGAAACAAGACAATATTGAAACGTAAATAGAAATAAAAGCATAAACATGTAACACAAAATAATGAATTTGATGATAAAAATATTTAACCAAATATTTTTTTTTATTTAATTAAACATTATGGATTGCTGTGGTAAATACCTGTGCCGTGCTAAAGAAATTTTATATTTAAATATGGAGAGACTGCGACATTAATTTGCAAAAGTTTGATGATAAAGTCAGAATGAATGTATCTTTAGAAACAGATTTTAGCTTGTTAAGCACCTCCATGATTTAAACATATCGTCGAATCATTACAATTTTATTACTCGTAGAAATATTATGTATGTTTGAATTATTTTTGTTAGTGACAAAAGCAGGTTCTAATTAATCATATTGTGTATATGCTTTTCCAGCTCTTCGTGGCTGAGATATTTCGCCACTTCTCTTATTAAATATGAAATAGCAAATGGGTTCATGATATTTGTGTTTCACCGAAAAGCAAAAGGATTAAAGCGATGTGAAAAGATAAATATTACGTGTTTCTAAATATCAAAAAGAGTCAGTGTAATTCTCTAACCGTAGTTCATTGTTTTCAGCGGAAACCACCCAGGAGATCCCTCATCTGGACGGCCGCATTGTAGGTGGAAGCGTGACCTCCATCGATAAATACCCCTACCAGGTACATGTCACTATATCACTAATTACTGATTCCCAGCGTTTCCTCGATATTTATTGATTACAATTATCTATTAAGCAACCTCACCCGCAACCAGGTTCTGCCCGTCTGCCTCATCCGACCACTCCTCTTTGTCCTTCCCATCCCATCCCCATCCATCCCTTCTCCTCCGCTTCTCTCGCTCTCTCCTTCGCTCGGCCCCCTCCTCCGTTAACCCGCTCTTTCCCTTGCGCCCCACCCTCAGAGCGAGATCCTCTTGTGCTCCGCCTCCTCCTTCCGCACATTCCACCTCTATCCCTTTCGCTCCGCCCACTCCTTCTCCACTCACGCCAACTGATCCATCGCTTCATACGCTCTTTTGTTATGCTCCCCGTCTCCCTTGCACTCCGCCGTCTTTCTTTTTCGACCCGCTTCCTGTCCACCCGATCTTTCCGCCCAACCTGCTTCTTCCTTCCGTGCTCTGCCTCTTCCTTCCACTCCACCCGCTCCTTCCGTTCCACCCGCTCCTTCCGTTCCACCCGCCCCTTCCGTTCCACCCGCTCCTTCCGTTCCACCCGCTCCTTCCGTTCCACCCGCTCCTTCCGTTCCACCCGCTCCTTCCGTTCCACCCGCTCCTTCTGTTCCACCCGCCCCTTCCGTTCCACCCGCTCCTTCCGTTCCACCCGCTCCTTCCGTTCCACCCGCTCCTTCCGTTCCACCCGCCCCTTCCGTTCCACCCGCTCCTTCCGTTCCACCCGCTCCTTCCGTTCCACCCGCTCCTTCCGTTCCACCCGCTCCTTCCGTTCCACCCGCTCCTTCCGTTCCACCCGCTCCTTCCGTTCCACCCGCTCCTTCCGTTCCACCCGCTCCTTCCGTTCCACCCGCTCCTTCCGTTCCACCCGCTCCTTCCGTTCCACCCGCCCCTTCCGTTCCACCCGCTCCTTCCGTTCCACCCGCTCCTTCCGTTCCACCCGCTCCTTCCGTTCCACCCGCTCCTTCCGTTCCACCCGCTCCTTCCGTTCCACCCGCTCCTTCCGTTCCACCCGCTCCTTCCGTTCCACCCGCTCCTTCCGTTCCACCCGCTCCTTCCGTTCCACCCGCTCCTTCCGTTCCACCCGCTCCTTCCGTTCCACCCGCCCCTTCCGTTCCACCCGCTCCTTCCGTTCCACCCGCTCCTTCCGTTCCACCCGCTCCTTCCGTTCCACCCGCTCCTTCCGTTCCACCCGCTCCTTCCGTTCCACCCGCTCCTTCCGTTCCACCCGCTCCTTCCGTTCCACCCGCTCCTTCCGTTCCACCCGCTCCTTCCGTTCCACCCGCTCCTTCCGTTCCACCCGCTCCTTCCGTTCCACCCGCTCCTTCCGTTCCACCTACTTCTCCCGCTTCATTAGCACCTTCCTTGTGCGCTCCACCTACTTTTTCCACTTCACCCGCATTTTCGTTTTGTGCTCCACCTCCCTCCGCTCTTACCGTTTTACCCTCTTTGTAGTCGAGATCTTCCGAATCTACGAGGCTACTGATCTCCTACTGAGCGTAGCGACGAATTGGTTGTAGATCGGTTTGACATTTTCATAAAAAAATAAGCTGGGCCACAAGTACATTCTTCTTCGGTGCCAGATGTTTTTTTAAAATAGACGTGAATTCGTCATACGTCTTTTCTTTGCGCAGTTTCGTTGCTTCGAAAGCAGAAATCATATTGAAATATTTGCCTCCGAAGGTATTAAGAAGCAACTTTTCACAATAATCTTTATTTTCGATAATGTTCTTCATTTCTAGATAATTTTCAAAACAAAATTTGTAGTTTTGAAATGACTCTTTTGTTGGGTCGAATTTTCTATATTTCGCAAAAGTGTTGTGTTGACTTCCAGCACGTTGAGAACTGGACCTCCTTTAATACCCTTTGACTGATTTAATAATTGTTCAAGTACTTTATATTGAATGTTCATGAGCTGTCCGTAACTGTGAAATATCCATGTCGATTATAACCTCTTAAAAAACAACTTTATGTCAAACTAATTCTTAATGTACCTGGTAAATGATATGTCCATTTGACGGTTATTTTTATTCATATTGATATTAAAAGTCTGTCGATTCTAGTTAACCGCATCCATAAATGTTAAGAAACTTCTTCAATTAAATAGATTAAAGATAGCTGTGATAATTGATAATTATGAGAAATTTTATTTAACTTAACGCATAATATATTCTGTATTTTCTGAACAATACTTTACTTACCTTTAACTTAAAATTGACGTGTGAATACAATGAAATAAACAACCGCTCGACACTAAGGTTGAGCGATCCAGACAACGCTGCCTGTAATGAAATTACAGATTGATGGTAACATCGCGCGGAGTCTACAATAATACCTTTTTGCCAATGAAAAAATGGCGGCTCTTCTAAAAATCTATTAACACACGTGACATTTGCATTTGATTGGTAGGTCACTTCTCAGGCATTGGTATTGGGCTGGGCGGCGAACCGTCCATCCATAGCGAAGGCGAAATTACGGTCGATGTCATGGCGCATTGCCGGGGAAAATAATAGAATATAATAGATAGAGATAGATAGATAGATAGAGAGAGAGGGAGAGAGAGTGTGTGTGTGTGTGTGAGTGTGTGTGTGTGCGTGTGAGCGTGCGTGCGTGTGCGCGCGCGCGCGCGTGTGTGTGTGTGTGAGAGAGAGAGAGAGAGAGAGAGATAGAGAGATAGAGAGAGTGATCTATTATTTCTGCAGGTAGGTATACAACCTGGTGGATGAACACTATAATTTATTTATTACAACTAGGAATAATAATACAATGTAATTTTAAAACATTTCAAGACAATAGTAATAATAATAATATAACAATAAAGACAATATTAACAATAACAGCATTAACTCTACATTTTATTACTGTCCTGCAAGGAATTTTTAACTAATAAATACACTTTTCAAATACACTGCACTTCACTACACTACACTACACTACACTACACTTCACAACAATCCAATTCAACTAATACTTTAAATATAATTGTATGTGTAATAAAGCAATGCATTTAATGATTATCACAATACTAATAATAAAAATAACAATTACAATAAAATTATAACTAAAATAAAAACTATTTTAGTAAGCCTAACTTACTAATACATTTTATAAATGTCCTTAGTTAATATACTTTTAAAACTTTGCACCCCTAGAGGAAAGGGTTCCATGGCTGTCGCAGGCAAATTATTCCAGTTCGCTATTGTTCTATTTGTGAAAAAACATTTTCCAGTATGTTCTCGGTGAACTGAATTTTGTGCTTGTGATCCCGTCTACTAAAGTAGGTGGGTCTATCGAGTTGAATGAAAATATCTTTCCAAGCTGCATAGCCAGCATACGCTTTGTACATGACACAGAGTCTTGCCTTAACTGTCCTGTTTTCTAGAGACTCACATTCTATTTTCTTCCTATTGCTGCGGAAAGTAAGTTTACACGCTCTTCTTTGCACTCTATTCAAATATTCCTTTTGTGAATTTCTGTAAGTGCCCCAACAAATTGCCCGTATTCCATTAATGAAAGAACTAGAGATAAGTAAGCTACTTTTTTCGCTAGGGTTGACTACAAATCAGGGGGAAATGACATTTCCCTCCATGCTAATTGGCAAAATGTGATCACTATCGAACCCCCTACATATTCTACACGTTTGTAACAATTTTGAGGTATCCAGAGAAATAGACTTGATGAAATAACCTGCTGTTACCAGGGAATAGTATATTCTTGAACAATCGTAAAATTATGTTTATAATTCATGAACTGGTGTTTATGACATGTAAGAGCGAGGGACGAAATTTCTACGAGTAAATAGCAGCCATTCTACACGAGCAGAAGACTATATACTTTCACCACGACTTTCAAATGGATATTTTAAATTTACTAAATGGGTACCTTAAGCTTACAGAACGGCTACAAAACACTCAATATTCTCTGACCCTAACAATAACCAACTCGCACACTGTTTCGTGGTTCATCTGTCTTACGAGAGTTGCGACTTATCGAGGCAGAGCGCGCGGAACTGTTGCGCTCTGTAGGCGACTGCCGGAACCCTCTGTCGAATATAATGAAAACTAAGCCGACAGCCGAGGGAGAGTAATATAATCGCATGACTTGTAAAATCTTTATCATTAATGCAATCGATGACGGACAGAAATGTAAACATAATATTCTAGAGTAGTTATATAGAAACAAAACACCTCAATCGCATATTAGAAGTGGAGAAGAATTAATTCTATCTACGGTCTGCACCGGAGAAAATCTTTATATCTTGATCGCGCCTCTTACCGCTTTCTACCGCTTCACCCGACTACCCTTCCCTCGCTTCTTCGGCGTCTTCGTCACCCGCCGCCCCCCCCCCTTTTCCGCTCGGCTCGTTGCCGTCGCCCGCGTCGCGTCGGCGCGTTCATCCCCTCGCTGCCCGACCAGGCGGCGGCTCAGCAACTGCACGCTTTGCGGGTGACGCTAAAGTAAAGCCGGTAAAAAGTAAAGTGTGAATGCAATTTGCAGATGAAAGTTTTTTGAACAATTATTCGAAATTCAGATTTATCAATAGACAATTATATTAAAAATAGAATTGTTTTAAACAGATTTTTGCAAACTTAAATGACGTACAATAAGTTTGTAGTAAATTAGAACATACGTTCTTGCAGTTTTATAATGTTATCGTTATATAATATTTTGCACAGTTTTCCCCTTTCTTACATTTCAAATATCTTTACATGTCTTAAATTAAATAGCATGAAAAATACATTTTTATTCAAACATTTTAATAAAAAATACTTTTGGCATTAAATTCCATGTATTAAGGTATTCAATGTATTTACCAAAGTATCCGATACGTATTATTGCATTAAAATATACTGCATAAGCAGAATCTGAGAAAATGAAACATCAAATTTAATAAACAATATGATGTGGCAGCTACCATTGTAGTACGTTGTTGCCAGCGCCGCGTTGTTAAAGCAATAAAGAACGGTTTGTTGGCATATACTTATCACAACGCAGTAACACTAATACTACCGGCAAGCAAATGCTTCCAAAAATACGTAATTGTAAATATTTAATACTATACTATTGTAATATTACCGAAATGTCCTTGTTTTGTCTCGAATTACACCCATAATCCTCGTCAGATCATGTAATGCTAAAAGCTCCAAACGTTTTCACACAAAGAAATTTCCCCCAAATTCTCTTTAAAGTTTACTATAAATAAATAAATAAATAAATAAATAAATAAATAAATAAATAAATAAATAAATAAATAAATAAATAAATAAATAAATAAATAAATAAATAAATAAATAAATAAATAAATAAATAAATAAATAAATAAATAAATAAATAAATAAATAAATAAATAAATAAATAAATAAATAAATAAATAAATAAATAAATAAATAAATAAATAAATAAATAAATAAATAAATAAATAAATAAATAAATAAATAAATAAATAAATAAAAAAATAAATAAATAAATAAATAAATAAATAATACGCCATTCTGTGGCACCAGTAGGTTAGTACTTATTTTTGATCGTTAGTAAGTAAATTATGATCACTTGACGCTTTTAAACAGGCATCCCAGAGTTAAGTTTGAGAAACGCAATCTTTTTTATTTCTGAGTCAATCAGTATAAATTTATTTCAGTGATACACTGAAAAATGTGCTTACTTATTACTAAATATGGTTGTATCTGGATAATATCGTGCCCTACCACATGATGAAACACACGTTCAACAAGAAAATACGAAATTACTGCGATCTAGATACGGCGTATTTTGTAAAATCGGTGTGTCGATTGGCTGCTATGTCATTCATTGTCACTGCTGAATGTTTACGAACATTGTGCTACCATCCAAACTATAAGTATGCACCCACATGCTAACCTTTAGCTTTCCAAAAATCCCTTATATTGAATAGGTAAATTTCGTTATATTTTCTTCTTTTGTCCAATGCACATCTCCACTGCCTAAAGATTCGTTTTCCTGGAATTTCTGTGGTAGCCGAAGACATAAAATATCCACCTAAATAACTCAACTGGCTGATTATATAAAGCTTGCTTTAAGAAATCTGCTTACAATATTTCAGATTTGGTTGAATTAGTTATTGTTGTTACCAGATCTCCCTGCAGTATTTAGGCAGCCACATCTGCGGTGGCTCTATCATCAGCTCTCAGTGGGTCCTGACCGCTGCCCACTGCATGGTCAAGTGAGTATTCGTTCATTCGTCTACAAGTGTTGGAGTTGAAATAGGAGTCAAAGAGCAAGTATACATTTCTGTTTACTGTGCAGCTCCGCATCTGGATACACTGTGCGCGTCGGAACTAGCACCCGCAACTCCGGGGGCACCATCTACCGCGTGTCCAATGTCATTAGCCACTCCAGCTACAACTCCCGCACCTACGACTACGACATCGCCGTCATCCGCGTAAGTCTGCTGATTTTCTTATTTTAGAAAAGTTCAAATGATTATTTCCTACAAAAATGCATAACGATTACTGGAAGAAGAAAAATGACACGCTGTCAGAGAAGGTTGCTGTGTTCACTTTGCTAAAATGGATGTTTATAATTCGCTACATAACACCCATGATTTTATCTTTGATGAGGTTAATTAATTGGTGCGACTGTTTTTCAATATCTCGACAGTTCTGCACTCTTAGTAGTTACTAGCAAAATGTTTCGTCCCAGACGCTGTAAACAGTTTTAAAAATAGTTTCATGTGTTAAAATTTCTTTCATATTTAATTTATTTCATGCTCAGCTTTATTCAAATATGTTCTTTCAGTATCTGGCATTGGACATACCAATGAATCGTAGTAGCTGATAATGTTATATTCCCATTCAAAAGTTTCCGACACCCAATGGCCTTGTAATGGTACCTCCGGGTTATGATCTGCTCTTGTTGCAATCTCAAAATTACAATTGCCATAACAAACACTTGCTGGTTTTGATGCTAATAGTTAAATTTTAGTACAATATCATTTTTACGCTTTTTTGGCAATGTGCACAAACATGCGCATAGCTCATTTGCATTATCACAAATTCTAAACGCAAAAATACAGTTCATTCCCATTTAGTTCCGAAAATTGTATCGCAACATCTTTTACAACTACCTTTGATTCTTCCCCGGATTTCCTTAAAACTTGCATATTATTCTCCCCTAACTTTTGAAGAGATTATTACTTCACAAACTCAATCTAATTTGTGTTCACTTCTACTTCCGCAATTGGTTTATTAATAAATTTGTATGCGAATCTAGCGTTGCAAGCTAATCTAACATTAAAAGGTGACTGTTTTGAATGGTTATGTGAATAATGTGTTAAGTTGAATAAGAGTAAGTTGTGGGTCACATTCATTTGAAAATCGGTATTTGCACACATGAAAAAAACGTAAAAGTGCGAAGGCGAACATAATGTTCATTCATTCTCTAACATTCCTCACAGTTTTGTTTTCTCCATTCTCACTTGAACTTCTTCAAGCTCAATAAGTTCCCAAGCAATACTGTTTGTAGGTTTTCGCAAAATTTATTTAAAAAAATAGGATAATAATTCGAATGTATATTGAAATCAAACTGCAGCGCGATTTCCTTGATAATTCAGTTGTTTACTTAAAGATGTCAACATCGGTGTTAACGTCGTGAAAGAAAATCATGGCGCGTTTAGCAAAATATGCCTTTGGATCTGGTATTTAATCAACGCCACTTACATAGATTAATTTAGGAGGTGTTGGTTTAATTCCTGGCATCATCACTAAGATCGCAGCGCTAAAACACAAAAAAACACGTTTTTTGAAAATCTTTGAATCTTCTAGCGAGATCCGAAAACAAATTATCAGTCCCCCTTCAGGATATTGAGAGGCGTCGAATGACGCCTCACACGTCTCCATTGGCGGACGGAAGAGGTCTAGCTGCCAAGTCGGAATCAGATAAACATAAATTTGCACACTCAAGAGTTTTACTGAAATACTGATGTGAATTGAAAGTGTGTACTTAGGATCTCGGTGACCTGGTAAGCAATGCCCTTCTCTAATTATATTGTATCATTCTGTTATTATATGGCTGCAGTTCATTGCATAATGATTGTCGATTACACAGCTTCATTACAAAACTCAAAACGTTCTCTGTATTTGACCAATTACAAAGATGATGACAGTTGAGAAGCAATAATTTATTGGCCATCATAATAGGGAATACAGAAGCTCTCTATAGGAACTATGTCAGTTATTAAGCTAATGGATACGTAAGAACAGATATTGAACTCTGATGACATTCCTTTAATAAAATTAATTCTTACTTCACGTACTTATGGTATTATTGCTGGGGGTGGTGCTTCTTTCAATATATTGAGCACACAACTGTCAGTACAAAATATAATATTCAGAAAATCTATAAAGCCAACGCTTAGTCCACTGATTCACGAATTATAATTGCACGTTTTGCTTTAGGGTCTTCGAATAGTTTCTATGAATTGCACAAATTAAACTTTATTCTCTCGAAAAACATAACAAGCAGTAACTACTGGTGCTATAGAGCGTCCGAAGTTAAACATGAAGTACAGGGACTTATGGGCTTTTCCCGTAAATAAAAATCCTCCCGTTTTTAAGATTTCAAAACTTGTAAGTACTCACACATGATTTTTCATAAGAATTACATTACCAAACTAATACATTAAATACATGATATATTTATCACAAATCGTAGTAAATATTTTTGGAGATTTTTTAAATGAAGAGATGCGTTTGGCTGTTGGATCAGCCACAGCTACGGTGCCAATTGCTTCGGTTGCCGCATCAAACTGTGCTCAGAAAGTTCGCGTTCCAGTTGTTTACCTGTGTTTGTTCGCCTGTGTTAAGTTGTTTAGTTTTTGGTATTTATGGTTTCAATGACGTCGAAGTTAAATGTAATTTCGTTTACTTTTCTTCATTTTGGTTTTCCAGGTTGTGGTACAGTTATAAATTTACAATTTTTGAAATTTAATTTATTTTTCTTTGCAGACATAATTCAGAAATATGATCCACCAACCGTAAAGCGCAAGAGTAGTAAAGTGCTCCAGAGTGGGGAAAACAAATCGTTACTTAAGTTTATAACTATTTAACTATAATTATATTTCCGAACGGGATTCGAACCCAATGCCTACCGAGAGATGGCTGTCCGCTCTCCCGGCACGAGGCAACTCGGTTTTCCGTGAATCAAATCAGTTTCTTCCCCTGGGCCCGGCTTATTTTGTCGTCAAAGGAATTTAAATATTTTATTTGGTAATGAAAACTGGTTTCTGTACTGTTAAAAAGGAAAAAAGAGGCTAGGCCTTTTGGCAACTGCATGTAGTTGGCTTGAATTTTGGATATTGTATTGAAATAGTGGTGCACTTCGAACTTAATATTTCTTCCTGATATTTTAATGAAATTTATAAGCACAAAGGACGTGAGAAGCTTAACAGAAACGTTTCCAGTGTATCGGAGTCTCATAGAAATAGTTGTAGATTTGAAGTACGGGAAGCAAATACCCTTTCATAAAATTGGAAAGATTCGAGACAAACTACTTTAGCCCTAAACTAGCGCTCTGCCCCACTGCGAAATTCGTCGTCACCATCAGCGCGTAACTTTCGATTCATACAGTACAATAGAAGAGCGCCACCTGTGTACCACTGTTGCCATAAGAGACCGTATTTTATTCTTAACCTTGGACGCGCCGTAGAGAATGGTACAGACATTATCATACTATCACTTTTTCAAATTTTTTCGGATCCCTAATAGTGTAATTCAAATGTGGCTTGAATCATATTAGAGAAAGGTCAAATACGGTACTTTATATCAATTTTCATTAGAAAATGTACAGCCATTTTTTTAAGAACATTCTTAAACCTTTTTTTTTAAATCCAATTCAATCCAGTCCACTAAACGTTTAACTGAAATAAGACTATAAGAATAATACAGAAGAGTAAAACCTCCTCCTGTGCGTAAATTTACGTTGAAAAATTGGAAGCCACTTTTGAGAAAATGTCGTTTGAGTGTCTCTGAAAATGCGCATTTTGAAGCTCATTTTGAAAATGTTAGTACTTTTCGAACAGTATTGAGTGATACATGTTTAGTATAGAAATATAAGAAAGATATAAGAAATATATCCCAAAGCTTCTGCGTTTTCGAGAAACTTCACATTATTTCAAGCAATAGAACTATTAAATGCAATAACGTATACAAATGGCTAGTAATGTGAATATTAAGTACGTGAATTATATTTATAAAAATACACTACTGTAATATTTGAAAAAACAAAATAGTACGTTGAAATGCCATTGACGTCATGCCTTTCAGTCCATTTAGTATAATCTATTCAAAACGTTGAAAGAATAAAAATTGGATCCATTTTTCACAAAATGGATCCGCTTAAGCGTTTTTGAAAATTAGGAATTTCGATATCACGTTGTTACAGACTTGACTGATTTACACGCGTCACACAAATATCTTTCATATGTTCTCTACATATCCATCTCTTACATTTAAATCAGCATTTCCTTGTTATTTTCACTTCCTCTTCTGCAAACTGACAACGTTCTGCGGAGCCTGATGGCTTTTGGAAGACAGCAGTACACTCTTCCTCAACACAAAGTAATTACCCCTAAATGAATAATAAGAAACAAGAGTGCATTTATTACTAAAAGTAAACGCTGAGGAATATCTGTTTCTGTTCTTGTAGAGGAGCATTTCTTTTGGAATCTCTCTTCGCCCCTTTCTCATCGTCCCCACGTCAGTTTCATTTCTCACAACAGCTTCTGAGCCTGTTTCACGCTGCTGAACCACTTGTCAACTTACATTCCTCTTAGTTCGAGAAGTACGTTCCACTTATCTCTTAACATTACATTTAACATTACTGAGATGAAACTCTCCATGAGGCTGTAGTCCGACATATGTTCCAAATTTATAGTGTATCAATCTTAGCATCAACAAGAGCAAATATTTTTAACCCATATTTTGGAGGTTTACAGAATATGTTCTGCCTAAACGAGTAATTACCCCTAAAGGAGAATAACACTCCCTTGGAAAGGAAAGATAAGTAAACTTACTAACCATAAGTACAAATATTTATCTTATTGGAGCTAATTTATGTTCCGCTTGCCATGAATTACGAGTATTCATATTATAAAAATGAAAACATCCGTACAGAAAACAAAATCGCTCTTCACTTGTAGTAAGAAAACATTACTCAAATCCATTGCCTTTAGAGTTATTTCACAACTGCTTCAAATTGTTTCTTGAAAAAGGTGTCGTACCAACGACGACAAGAATGCCGATGAAATATCTTATTTTTATGCAATCTGTAAAACTTGCATATCTTTCTCGGGTAAATCTTGAAGCAATCTTTTCAATGTATGCATTAGTACAGGAAAGAATAATTTGATTATTCTTTCATAGTGCCATCGCCAAGATACAAATTCAAGATCTTTATTAGAATTTTGACAAAACGAACTCTACCTTTCCTCCCAACAAGATGAATACTGATGTTACTTGCAGGGGTACACACATTTTTCTAGGAACTTTTGTGTACCATCTGGTTTCATGATCCTTTTCATAATGAAATTCACTGGGTACATCGTTATCACTCAATTCAGACGAATTTGTGTCATTGTGTGTTGTCGATGCAGTGTTGTTGGTCTTTTGAATTCACATCATTAAGAACATCCTCACTTTTATTAGAACACACCTCAAACTTCTCTTCCTTCCGAAGCCACTGAAGTACAACATTTTCATCTTTTGTCGTCTGCATCGAGAGGCGCTTTGAAGTTTTCCTTGCTACGTACATAGGCGCGCAATTGACAACTGTCACCACAAAACGCAACTGCAGAGATTTATTTCTTATGATCTGTGCACGGTGAACAGAAGTGTACTACTGCCGCTACAATAAGCACCAACAATTACGTGCAGCTAGTGAAAGGTGACTTACGGAATTCATTACACATTGTTGTAAACTTGCGAGAAATATCAATGGAGGAAGACCTGTTACCCACGGGCCAAATCGAGGGTTAAGCGTCTTTTACGCCATCCGAAGTCAAAATTTAATTTTAAGAAATGCTATTGTTTATTGAAAACAAATTGTTTAAAGAATTATTTATATTTCACGCAAAATTACTCGAAAACTACTCAAAGATTCAAATATTTGAACTTGAACTTAATTCAAAACCTGCGCGTAGAAAACATTTTATTTTAAAAAAAGTATTTATTTTCAATATTTTAGTTGTAGGAAGACGTCAAAAAATTGAACGTTTTGCGATTTTTGAAAAAGCAGGTATTTTAAAAAAAATGATATCAGCACCATTCTCTTTGGCGTTTGTCAGTTCATTTTAGAACAAACTATAACCAAAAACATTTGTTAAATTTTCTTGAAAATTTGCAAAATCTCGCAGTTGCCTAATATAGAGTACCCCCGAAAATTATAATATCGGTTTCAAATTCAAGGAGCTGTGACGTACGTGAGATCAATTGGGGAATATTAATTTTAAAGAAAATTGTCTGAACGGTTTAGGTGCTAGCGTTGACTGCAGACGGATGGACGGGACGTCATAAAACGTGGATTCTCACTAGGCGTGGTGAAGAAATTTACAATAGAGACGATATTTATCCACTATTCCGTTGCCAGAGCCCGGCAATAGATTTTCTGTCGAAAATTCGTCATTTTTTCGCAGTATTACAATACCTTCGCTTTAGTGCGTAACCAGTAGCAAGAAAGTTAAAGCTACAAGTAGAGTTGAAATCAGCTCAAAAATATCATTACGTGACTTCCAAAAGTTATATTGCATTGTGTTATCAAATAATTTCGAAAGTTGAACGCACACTTAACTTCTTCTCCATCACAATCTCTTTTATTTTTGGTTCAATAAAAGAGAAATTAATAATATGTAATGAAATAAATCACTCATCACAATTAAAGGTTCAAACATTTTATTTGTAGACTTATTTTATTTACGTAACATTGTACCTTCCTCACGTGAAATGCATTGACAATATCTAATATAGTGAACCTGTTATTAAAAAAGGAGAAATTACCTCTTACTCTCTCGCACATCTAAAATGGTTGGTTGTTAGGTTGGAAGGTGTTGGGGGTTAAGAGGTATAAAAGTCTTGTACGTTTAAAAAAATGTGTTCAACGTTATCTAGATAACCTAACTGTATCTGACAGGATTTTTGGTATCTTTATGTAATAGTTTTTGCTTCTTTCTAATTTTGTAAACCCCTGAGAATGGAAGTAGATTTTCCAAAACGTTAACAAACAATCATGTTCTAATTTTCTAATTTTTTTCAAATGTTTGCCTAATTTTTGCTCCTAGTGATCAAGCCTTCACAAAATTGCAAGTATGTATTTCCCAGTTTTTCTTTTCTGATGACAGATTTTACAATATACGTCTTGCCTAATCATAAAAAATTACAAGTAGAATTATAAAATCGTAACTATTATAAATAATACGAAAAAGAATATCCAATCGTAGAAACTCTTTATTTCTTAGTCCAATTTATTTCTCTACAGTTCATTTGGTACTCAATTTGCAGCTCTCCACAAACATCACGCTAGGCCCCAACGCTCAGATAGTCAACCTTACCAAATCTGCGCCCGCCTCTGGCGCCTACGCCGTCGTCACCGGCTGGGGCACCACCACCGTAAGTGCCGCCCCACTACTTGCTGGTGCTCTGAAGTGGGGTTTGGTGGGCTAACGCGAGTCTGTTCGCAGGAGGGCGGCTTTGCTGCCAACACGCTGCAAGAAGTATCCGTGCCGATCGTGTCCAACTCCGACTGCAACTCCTACTATGGCTCTGGCTCCATCACCGACCGCATGGTGTGTGCCGGTTTCCCCGCAGGTGAGAAGGACGCCTGCCAGGGTGACTCTGGCGGCCCCCTGGTGTCTGGAGGCGTGCAGGTGGGCGTCGTGTCCTGGGGCTATGGCTGCGCCCGCCCCAACTTCCCCGGCGTCTACTCCAACGTTGCCAATCTGCGTTCCTGGATCTGCAGCACCGGCGTTGATGTCACTTGCAGTAGCTGTATTTATAAATCTGAATCACTTTTACTGTTCTTTACAGTTTTACTTGTATTACGCTTTTATTTGTAACTTGATTGACATATGACACAATAAATATAACATTTTTTCTAATGATTTGACTGGAGAAGCAAGCGGTTGTGGGGCAGTGGACTGCAGATTATATGCTTTGTATAATTCTCCACTTTTTCCAACAGACGTTTAGTATGGTAATGTTTCCTAAACTTCTTTGGCGAGACCTACGCGCAAGCATCGCGAAACGCGGGCTCTGTGGTGCTTTGTAGTTTTGAGTGTGAAATAGTGCCTCATCAATGGAAATTATACTCCTGGGGACAATGTTCACATCTTTTAAGTTTGCAAAGGACGTAGTAATAAGATGAGTATCTGCTGTAAGCAAAATTTCTTCCCATGAGAATGTCCAGACTGATTAGGCTGCATTGGAAATATTTGTAGATTTCACATCACACGTTCTGAATCACACGGATTCAGAAGTTACTAGACTTTAAAAAACACTGCACGGCATTTTTAATCCCATGAACTACTTCTTCCTTCTTCGCTTCGGTGAGTGCAACAGTGTCCAGGTTGTCGCGTTGCTTACAGATTTGATGCAAGTATTTTATTGCAATGCAAGCAAATTAATCCTGCAATATTTGAAAACTGGAAATGAATACCTTCCTATAAAAAATACTTGAGTAATTGAGTCTCTTAACCTATTGTACACTGTATGCACTCCCCTAGATTGATAAAGGATGCTATTATTTTATATACAAAGATGAAAATAAACAAATAGAATTAAAATTAGTAAATGAATTTATTACATTTGATTCAAAGATTGTTTTGAGAGACACAAAACCATTCTTTCGGTTCACACATTTGCCCGCATCTCTTATACGAACAGTTTTAGTCAAGGTTAATTTTGCCTGATCTTGAAGATTCATTCAGTCAAGAAGATATTACGAGTATTTGTAATCAACAATAAAAAAGCTTGGAAATGTGCCACGATCTTTGTTCAGATTTTACTTACATATAATTGAATACTGGAAGAAATCTATTTTCACTTGACAAATATAAATTTAAGCACAAGGAACCGTTCTAAATACTAAAAACATTACATTAATTTATTAAAGGAACAAAGGAATTTAATATTTCGGAAAGAACATCAGATTGCTGGAAGTTTCACAATTCTCTTGAATTAGAAAATAAAATGATAGGGATTTCCATAATTAAAAATTGTTGGAATATAGCAAAGATTAATATTTGCGTGAACCTTTTTTACTTATACATGCTACATTTTTTTGTGCACTCTGGTGTGCAATACGACACAGAACAAGGTAACATTGCCAGAATTTCTTAAATTCACAGGCACAACACCAAAGGAAGACACCGTAAGTTGTCATCAAATAGGGCCTACCAAGGTTTTGAGACCTGTAATGTCCAAAATGAAATCACACGCAACTTAACTTGATTATTTAAAAACTGCATTCATTTACTCATCCTTCATTACACAGACATATCCTAAACACACACACATATTTCATTAACACATATCCAAAAACATCAATTGCACATCATCTTGTAGTTCCCTTTCTATAAACATTCTGCATGTGTAATGTTTTCTGCCAGTCTTTAATGAATTAATCACCAACTTCTTTGACACCTCACTTAAACACTTTGTAAAAATATATTTACTGTATATAACTTCAAATGCACTCTCAACTTTACCAAACTAGGCAATGGATTCACACACATTCGTGTTCTGCAAATTGTGAAACCTGTAATGGATCATAAATTATACGTTAAAATTAGATATTTTATTCGAGAAGAATATAATGGAAAATATTCTCACATTTCACCGCTTACCCTGATTGTAAGTGGACATTCTCATGGGAAGAAATTCTTCTTGCAGCTGATACTCATTTTATTACTACGTCCTTTGCAAACATAAAAGACGTGAACATTCTTCCCAGGGGCATAATTTCTATTGATGAGGCACTATTTCACACTCAAAACTACAAAGCACCGCCGAGCAAGCATCCCGCGATCTCTGGTCTTTGCGCAGCATTTACAAATGCGTTCTAGCGGGAACCACTGAGGAAGTAATGCGAATTAATAGGGTGGTTATAGGCTCGAGTACGTCTCAACGTCAATGGGTTGGTAAGTATTGACAATCAACTATCGGTACGTCACCAACGATTATTGTCACAATGTTTAAATCGATTGTCACAACTGGAAGCCAAGTAACCATAGAGAGAAGAGAGAGCGAGCGAGAGAGAGCGAGCGAGAGAGAGCGAGCGAGAGAGAGCGAGCGAGAGAGCGCGAGCGAGAGAGCGAGAGAGCGCGAGCGAGAGAGCGCGAGCGAGAGAGCGCGAGCGAGAGAGCGCGAGCGAGAGAGCGCGAGCGAGAGAGCGAGCGCGAGAGAGCGAGCGCGAGCGAGAGAACGCGAGCGAGAGAGCGCGAGGGAGAGAGCGAGAGGGAGAGAGAGCGAGCGAGAGAGAACGAGCGAGAGAGAGCGAGCGAGAGCGAGCGAGAGAGAGAGAGCGAGCGAGCGAGAGAGAGCGAGCGAGAGAGAGCGAGCGAGAGAGAGCGAGCGAGAGAGAGCGAGCGAGAGCGAGCGAGAGAGAGCGAGCGAGAGAGAGCTAACTAGAGAGAGCTAACGAGAGAGAGAGAGAGCGAGCGAGAGAGCGAGAGAGAGATTTTTTTCAGTGCAGGAATAAAATAAATTTCCACGAACCGGTTATAGCCAGTTACCCTGGCTCAAACACAAATTTTGCACTTTTGCGAGAGAGAGAAGAGAGAAGAGAGAGCGAGCGAGAGAGAGAGCGAGCGAGAGAGAGCGAGCGAGAGAGAGCGAGCGAGAGAGCGCGAGCGAGAGAGCGCGAGCGAGAGAGCGCGAGCGAGAGAGCGCGAGCGAGAGAGCGCGAGCGAGAGAGCGCGAGGGAGAGAGCGCGAGGGAGAGAGCGCGAGGGAGAGAGAGCGAGCGAGAGAGAGCGAGCGAGAGAGAACGAGCGAGAGAGAGCGAGCGAGAGAGAGCGAGCGAGAGAGAGCGAGCGAGAGAGAGCGAGCGAGAGAGAGCGAGCGAGAGAGAGCGAGCGAGAGAGAGAGAGCGAGAGAGAGCGAGCGAGCGAGAGCGAGCGAGCGAGAGCGAGCGAGAGAGAGCGAGCGAGAGAGAGCGAGCGAGAGCGAGCGAGAGAGAGCGAGCGAGAGAGAGCTAACGAGAGAGAGCTAACGAGAGAGAGAGAGCGAGCGAGAGAGCGAGAGAGAGATTTTTTTCAGTGCAGGAATAAAATAAATTTCCACGAACCGGTTAGTTTCAGTTACACTGGCTCAAACACAAATTTTGCACTTTTGCGAGAGCTCTGGGCAAGTTCAGAAGCCCGTACTTCCCAAACCATCTATCATAACAGTTCATACTCTACGCAAACATTTGTCGTAAGCAAGTGCTTATTATAAACTGAAATATAACAATTTGCCGCGTTCCGGTTAGTTTCAATTCCTCAGGTACGAATCCGAGAACTGCCCTCTCGCGAGAGCTCTGCGCAAATTAAGACACCCGTTCCTCCTAAACCATTAGCCATAACGATGAATACTCTACGCCAAATGATGCTGTAAACAAATGTAATAAACAAATGTAAACAAATGTATAAAAATATTCATCTTTAATTTTTAAAAATTGCAGGTCAGTGAGTTTTAATTACCCTGGTTCGAATCCCAGATTTTGCCCTCTCACGAGAGCTCTGGGTAAGTGAAGAAGCCCGTTCCTCAGAAATAATCAGCCTTAACCATTCGTACTCTAGCCGAAATTTGCCGTAAACAAGTACTAAATATAGTCCGTAATACAAAAATTTGCCTCCGACCGGTGAGTTTCAATTACCCGGGTTCATAAAACTGTTTCTCTTACGAAGGCCCTACGGAAGTGAAGGGGGATGTACCTTTAAAAACGACAGTTTTAGCAATTCATACTCCATACTGTAACACTCCCGGTTACCTGGGGAACCGGATAGCGGCCCTGACGCTAGCTCAAGTCGGTGATGGAAGGAATTGTTACACAGTACGATGGAAACATAAAATAAACACTTGTTCACTGGTAAAAATTCACATTTATTTCTGGGCAACAAAAATTAAGATGCCCCAGGGAAGTTACACTCTTAAACCAAATAAAAAGAATAGTGGGAAAATCAGATGAAGATAAACGAAGATGGAAAGTTAGTAATAGGAGTTAAGCTTAAAAAACTAAGAAGAATTATAACTAACAATTACAATTGGTGAAAATTCAGTGTGTCATAGCGTGACACCGCATTACGAAAAAAATTACAAAAACGGGCGGTAGCCCTGAGCGATATTGCCTGGGAAAAAATGTCTTTGTGCGGCCGAGAATGGCCACGGTGCGGTCGAGGGCGGCGGCTGGGCGTCCTTCAAAAAAATGCAGCGGAGGTCAGTAACCCTCCGGGCCACGGCTGGCGGTCGGTTGTGACGTCACCAAAAGGCGGCGGCGCGTGGCTGCGTTGACGGCGCCCTTTGTAGTCTGGCTGAACTGGCTGATCTGGAAGTTCTGGTAGTGACTGGTAGAAACTCGGAGTGGCCGGGCGATCTCAGGAACGGAGCGATCAACCATGCGTCTCTCTCTGACTTTTCTGATAATTATCGAACACAACTTCGGACAGTTTAGAACTTGATCGGAGAAACATTCGCCTCTCTTTACGACGAAAACCCACCCCAGAGAAATTTCTCTCTCAACTGCAGTCGGCTCAATGCTCAAAACTCGCAGTAAAATAACATAAGTCCCCACATAGGCATATTCGCCCGAATAATTCCCACCCCAGATAAGTTTCTCTCTCAACTGCCCTCAGTCTAATATTCAAGCTCCTTCCAACAAAAATAATACGTTTTCCAGAGACACACTGGTCTTTCCCCGACGCCTAATACTCTGGCCCCGTCTGATTAATGAAAAGTTTATAAGTCCGGCAGAGGCGGACTTGCCTCTGACCGAAGAATAGCTCCCCGAAAGAAGCTTCTGCCCCGACTGCCCTGCCTGTTCTCCTGCTCTGGCCCTTCTGCTCTTCTCTCCGTCGAAATTGTATAAGGTTAACTTTTCCCCCCACCCAATTTCTCTTATGTGCCCTAGCTCCTTATAAAAGTCAAGTCACTATTGGCCAAAGGTTGTTGCGCATCACGCTATTTCGACCAATCGTGATGGGAGTAGTGAAAGAAACTTCCACTCTTTGTGCTAGCTGCGAGCATGCAGTGTTGTTCTAATTCCTTCTGGAACATCGGCCCATGCTTGCATAAGGGGGCGCGTTCGCGTGAAAGAAATTTATGAATTTGGGTTTCCCCGAAACGAGCGGGCGATCTCGAGATTTACCAGATGTTCAGGCGTCACGCGCGCCCTTCCTCGTCAATGTGTTAACGCTGGCCCTCTTAACGACTTTCTTAATGCGCCGGAGGCGGTAACGGCCTTCCGATAAGTGGAGTCGCGCACGTGTGACCGTCTGCGTAATCTCTCGGCAGAAATCCGGGTGGCCGAGTCTGTTTGTTTAAATTTTGGTCCGGTGAATTTTGTTTATAAAATTATGATGAAATCGGTATCGCTACAATACCAACAATTGACGTCAATTAGTGCTAAATAGAATTAATAACAAAAATAGCCACGGACCAGTTAGTTTCATTTACCCTGTTTCGAATTCCAGAAATACACCTCTTGGCAGCGCTCTGCTCAAAGAAAAGACGTCGTACCGCCTAAGCCATTAGCCTTAACAAATCATAATCTATGGAAAAAATTTTAAACAAGTGCTAAAGAAAATCGTCAATAAAAAAAATTACGGAGGAGTCGTTGATATTAATTACCTGGGTTCGAATCCCAGAATAGTTTCTTTTCTTCAACATGATCTTATTTGAATATCTGGTTCTGATGAACACATTTAATTATGGAAAAAATGTATCTTCATAATTGTACAATTATTCAAATTGTAAGACTCCGAACAATTCTTTTGAAATTTTGCAATTTTTGATAAATCAGTGTTTTCATCGAAAATGAGACATGAACCATTCATGCAGGCATCTGCATGCAGTTCAATCGTCAAGAACCCATAGAAAGACCAGGAACAATAAGTTAGTAGTGCCATAGAATAATCGAAAACCTAAAAAAAAAGTATATTAGTTAGCTTATGTATCGCCTTATTTTGAAGAACAAATTACAATAACTGTGTGTTGTTGTGTACTCACCACTTCCTTTGGAAAGCGAGCTCCAAATTTTATCCATTTTTTTAGCCATGATGACATAGTGACTGTTCTTTGGCCTTCTGAGACTATTTCCCTAGGAGGAAATTTTCTCAACTGCATAGCATATAATATATGCATCACGGATAAACACCACGGCATCCATCACCATATGCATCACGGATAAACACAGAAATAGCTGTTTCGAATGAGAATCATGTACATGGCGAATTAGTTTCGCCACGTTTCCTGTAGTCATATGGTTTACCAATGAACTTTCTATATCAAAGTAATTGGTGGTTCAAAAAAATATGAACTCAGAAAAGATCATATCCTATATGACGAATCACTATTTATAAGCCGAACACTTTTTCAATATAGCTAGAGCAGTGACTTTATCTTGGACTAATAATTCAGCGGGCAAAGATTCCTGTTTAGCTTTATGCAGCGTATCACCACTATACGAAAATGGACCCACTGCTGGTGCCTTTGCAGCTTCCACGCAGCGACACACATGTACAGATTTATCTTTTAGAGTACATACAACTGTATTTCTGGTTGACTGGCGTAATTGCCATGCACCACATTGTCCTTCTCCGTTTGATATTTCACATTCTAAAAAAGACATTCGGAGCATTATCCTTCCTATCAAATATGTAGACAATTGAGCTGCCACATTTGCATTTTCCTAAAACATCCTTAATACTTTTACAAATATTTTAATTATAAATAACACTGTTTAATATATTATAGAAATAGTTAATGTAATTTTCTGACCAACACTTATTATCTATTCCTAGAAATCGCAGTTTCCAAACATTAGGGCTTGAAAGGAAGCTGCACGCTCTCGGTTATTACTGAGTATGAATAGGTATGTGGAAACCCACTGATATTGCCGCAAGTCAAAGAAAACACTTGTGGTGCTACAGAATGGCAGAGACTTTCCCGTATTAGTTTTCTATTTAGATTAGATTAGATTTATTAGAACTGCAAATGGGTATGACCCGGTGGCAGTTAAGTAACAATAATTGCAGAAATTACAAGACTTACATTAATAATAAAATAATAACAATAATATAATAATAATAATAATAATAATAATAATAATAATAATAATAATAATACCGTACAGTACAAGACGAAAAGCAGCATTGAAAAGAGCATTGACCGCGTTCACCGCACTTCACTTCACTACACTTCACTACACTACACTTTTTTGTTTTGAATTACACTGACCATCACTTCACAGCACTACACCGCTCTACACAACACTTACTCATTTAATATCAGTTACTGTTATCTTGTTCTAACTTATTTCTAAAACTTCGGACACTGAGAGGAAAAGCTTTGAAAACTGCCGCAGGTAAACTGTTCCAATCTCTAATTGTTCTATTACAAAAGGAAAACTTCCCAAGATCTGAATTTTGTTTCCTTGCTCGAATTTTGTGGGTGTGATCGCTTCGGCCGAAATAATTAGGTTTTTCTAGTCTAAGCTGAATTTCCTTCCAAGCTGGTTGACCTACGTACGATTTATAAAGAGCGCAAAGCCTCGCCTTTGTTCTTCTCGTTTCTAGAGGTTCCCATGACTTTTTTGTTACGTTACGTCTATAGGTAAACTTATTCGCTTTTCTCTGTATTCTATCTAGATTTTTCCGGTGCGCCTTTCTGTATGGATCCCAACACGCAACTCCGTATTCCATGAGAGGGCGAACCAGCGTAAGATATGCTAATTCTTTGGCGTTTGCAGAACTTTTCTTTAGTATTCGCATTACAAAATGTAAAGACTTCCACGCTTTTCTTACTGTCTGATTTATATGCACCTCCCACCCTAATTTACTATCTAGATGAATGCCTAAATACTTGCATGATGAGACTCTTGGGATGATTACCTCACCTAAACGATAGTCTGGTTCCTCATAATTTCGTCCCCGCCCGAACGTTATTGTTTTGCTTTTAGATCCATTAATTCCCATGTCATTTTTTTCAGCCCAATCACGTAAATGCTCTAAATCCTGCTGTAATATTTGTTCGTCAGTGCTATCTTTGATTTTTCGGTATATAACACAATCGTCTGCAAATAAACGCACATTTGATTGTATGTTCACATGGAGATCGTTCACGTACGCTAAGAAGAGTAATGGCCCTAACACACTTCCCTGTGGAACCCCTGAAGTAACATTTCCCGTAGTCGAAAACTGATTGCCAATTCGAACTTTTTGTTTCCTGTCCCTAAGAAATTCGCTTATCCACCTCACAACTCTAGCGTCAACTCCTGAGGTTAATACTTTCCTAATAAGTAAATTATGCGGTACCACGTCGAATGCTTTCGCGAAGTCGATTACTACTGCATCCACCCTCCCACCCGCATCAACTACGTCAGCTAGATCTTGAAAAAGAGAAACAATTTGACTTTCGCACGAATGTTGACTTCTAAACCCATGCTGTCCGTGGAAAATCCAGTTCGCTTTCTCCCATTCGCGACGAATGTACCCGGCTATTAAATGCTCCATTATTTTGCATACTACTGAAGTGAGGGATACAGGTCTATAATTACATACTTTTGATTTATCACCATTTTTGAAAATTGGAACCACTATAGCTGCCTTCCAATCGTCTGGTAAACTTGCATTATTAATGGAAATATTGAATAATCTTAACAAATAGGGCAATATCGCCTCACCACCGAGTTTAATAAAATCTGTCGAGATACCGTCTGGCCCGCGTGATTTACCGTTTTCCAGTGATTTTATACGATTGCGGAGTTCCCATGCGTGGAGTTTGAATTGGTTTTCTGATGGTAAATAATGAACTTGCTCCTGCGCCCGTTCTGGTTTGAATACCGATACGAAATACTCGTTGAACGCATTTGCTTTTGCTTGGTCGTCGTGCAGTGGCTCGTTATCTGCGACTCGAATTTCCTGAATTTCTTCCTTATTCCCCCGGCGTCTGCGGACATATTTGTAAAAGCTTGACCAATTATTTCGTCCCGTCTCCAACATGTTTCTTAAAAATAATTCATGAGCAATTTTCTTTTCTTTTTCTAATTCCTTGTAGTATTTTTTGAACGTTATCATGTCAGCAATGCTACGATGTCTCCTATTAAATGCTAGCCTAACTTTTCTCTTTAAACGTCGTATTGCCCCGTTAAAATATTCAGGATCAGAATTACTTTTCAGTATTTTGCAAGGAACATACGTATCTAAAGCGGTTTCAACGATTGTTTTAAAAGCTCCCCATTGCTCCTCTATTCCCCCTTCTGTTCTTAGAAAATGATTGTATTTTTCTCTTAAGAAAAAACGTAGTCCTTCAATGTTCGCTTTTCTATATTGCCTGACTATCGTTCCTTTTGCCTTAGGTCGCTTAATTACATTTACCTGAACTTCTACCATAACTGCTTTGTGGTCGCTAATTCCCTGAAAGACGTCGCAGGAAAGGAACATTTCTGCTGGATAAACAAGGAAAATGTCTAAAATTGCTCCCTGCCGCGTGGGTTTGTCGACTACCTGCGTTAATCCCTGCTCCCATACCAGACGATTGACGCGCGTTTGAAGTTTCCTGTCGCACACCTCTCCTTTCCAATTAGCCTCGGGAAGGTTTAAGTCGCCAGCGAGAAGAATAGACCGACCGTTTCTGTTTTCCAGCCTATCACCGATTTCATCTAAAATTTCATACCCATCGTTTGGCGGCCTGTAACAAGCAATAATTTCCACGGGATTTCCTAGTACGTCAATTTCCATTCCTAAAATTTCCAGGTTGTTACTAAACCAACTATTTCTAACATATAACGCTGTCTTAACGCAGAGAAAAACTCCACCGCCTCTTGTTTTTCTATCTCTTCGATATAATTTATAGCCGGAGCGTAAGATTTCAGAATTAGCTACGTCATCTGATAACCACGATTTCCTTTGGTCTCGGCTAGCCATTGAGGTTGCCACATACTCTTGCCAGCTGCCACCTATCGCCGCGCAAAGTTCATTTTTTGGCATTTTCTTAATTTTTCCGTTTTCTAATAGTACAAAGGAACTAATATTTTAATATTTTTAAAGAACAGTAAAATCTCGTTCTAAATGGCAATTTTTTTGAAAATTTGGGGCCCTTTATAAAAAAAATGGCGTTTTAACGCTACCGTAAATTCAAAATTTAAAGTTCGAGTCTTCGAAAAACTTCAATAGAAGTATTTTGAAGCACTTTATCTCACAAATCCAATAGTGTTTACAAATTACTCGAAAAGTGCATATTAACCCTCTAAAAGTGGGTTGCCGGAGTTACGTCGGAGGTAGAGCGAGGTCATTTTTTACCCTTTAAGTTATTTTTTAATAATAGTATATTTAGCAACAATTAAGTGTGAAATTATTTATTTTAATAATGATCAATCATTTATAAGGTAGTATTAACGTAATGTACTATTATAAATAAACATGAAATTGAAGCATTTAAAAAATTAAAGGACAAAATTATAATTTACATTTTATTTTATGTACTGACTCCATTTATAATTTTCTGAATATTTCAAAGACACAAAGATTACAAAATTCAATACAGTTTTAATTTTCTATTTTTGTCTTAAAGAACAATAAGTAAAAAAATTATTGAAATAGATTAGAACCAATTAGATAAACTTAGAAGGGGAACGAAATTTAAGATGTTTATATTGGTATTAGAGATTTTAATAAATTAATTATTATATCTAAAATTTGGAAAAAAATCATATGAACTTCACACTGAAGTACATTGTTTTCTCAAATAATCACAATGATATTTACCAACTTGTTTTCTGCAAACTAGTTTAGCACAAAAACTTTTGTTTTCTTGTCTTTATTTCTAGAGCATGCATGTCACATTTTTCATAGATTTCTGCTTCTGCATATTATTCGTCTTTAGTAACAATGAATTGTTAATTTTTGTAATCAGAATTGGTGCTTCGGTATTGAGCTAATTTGTGATATGTTTTGCATGTGTTCGTAAACAAGGCTCATTGAAAGACTCTTAAAGTACTGTCGCATTAATCCTACATATACATTGTTTTCTTGCACAATGAGGATTTCGAGGTGACATTCCCTTTCGTAACTCAGATTGTTCATAATGTCAAATAATTAAACAATACGCTTCGCGCAGGCAGATCCAAGCTGTGTTCCAAGCGCTGCTGCTAGCCCTGCGCGCTGCCGGCGGAAGTGGGTGCGCGGGGTCCATTTTGCTCTTCCAGGAAGTGCAACAGGCAAAAGATAAAGCATTTGGTGAAAGGTATATGAAATGTAACGCTGCTGACTCGCAAAATGCACACAGCGCACACAAGACCCCGCGCCACCTCTCTCGGGTTAACGGCGTAAGAGATCTTTCAAAAAATGTGTAATTTTGAAAAACAAAAACAAAAAAAAAAATCCAAAAATGAACTTGATGTCATATTAAAGAGTGCAATTAGCACTATCCGTTCGAAAAGCTTGAAGGTGAAATTTCGGCAAGGCTCTCGTAAGGGGGCCATTCTAAGATCCGAACCCTGGAAATTGGAGCTACCCGGTCTGTGGAAATGTTTTCATTACAGATTACATTTAACACTTGTTTACTGCAAATTTCGACTTAGAGTATGAATGATTAAGGCTAATGGTTTAGGAGGAACGGTGTCTTTTCCGTAGGGAACGGTCTACCAAAAGGTACATTTTTGGATTTCGAACCTTAATTTTTATTACTAACCAGTTCAAGGCAAATTTTATTAAATTTTATATTATGCTCTGTTGTAAGGCAGATTGTGACGAAGAGTATGCATTGTTATTGCTGACGGTTTTTGGAGGAACGGGCTTCTTAATTTGCGCAAGGAAGTCATAAGAGGGCAATTCTGAGATTCGAACCCTGGTAATTGAAGATAACCGGTCCGCAGCAAATGTATTTATTACAGATTGTATTTAGTACTTGTTTGCGTCAAATTATGGTGTAAAGTATGAATTATTATGGCGGATGGTTTAGGACGAACGGACTTTTTAACTGTCGCAGATCTCTCGTGAGAGGGTGAAATCTATGATTCGAACCCGGGTAATTGAATCTAATCGGTTCGCGGCATTTATTTTATTACATATTATGTTTAGCACTTATTTACGTCAAATGTTGGCGCAGATTATATATTGTTACAGCTGACGGTGTACAGGGAACGTCTCGTTTCTTCTTCGACGGCGCTTGCGAGAAGAACGTAGCTTTTATTTTTGGTGGTTTGTTAATATTTTTGGAAATAATGGAGATATCGGATTGATTTCTTCACTAATCATTTGTAAATAAAAAGCAACAAATTTGGAGTAGAGTTTTGTGTATATACTTGCATCATTACTGGATTTAGAGGATTGGTACTGCTAACTTCCATTGAAGTTAACATGAACACCGAAATTTTTTGAGAAAATGCCCGGTGGCAAATTTTTCTTTTCTACATCTTAAAAACGGCAAACAAATCGGCAAATTATGAACTATGCAGTTTTGTGTTACCTGCTAACTTCCAATTGGCGATCGGAATACAGAATCTGAAGCACTAGAAGATCCTAGAAGTCATAAACGAGTGACGTTCTCATTGTAATATTAAATTACATTAAATATTAAATTACATACATTAAATTACAGACATTAGGGAGTTTGTGCGCCCTCAAATCTTAAAGCCCTATTGATCGTCTGCGCATGCGCAGTTCAAGTTTCGCACCGCTGGAGTGCATCGGCGCATGCGCAGAAGATCGCCAGCGCTGACGCTATGGCGCGCACAATTTGGCTCCATCTTCATCGAATTTCGCCAATCGAATCACCTCATATCGATTGCTACCTTTAACCTGACTGACCGTGTAGGGCTCTACTCTTGAGGCAGCCTAAGGTTGAACTAAATTTACAATATGGTGTGGACGGCTGTCTGACAATACCGTTAAATTCTGAACCCAAAGGTTTCAAACCGACCTATGATATTCAAAGAGAATTCGATATTCGATCTGCGATTTTCGGAATGTATTGGACTGAAGAATTGATACACATTTACCTTTTTCCAACTCTTTCTTCATTTTGTTAGGTTTGGAGCGCAGGTAATTATATATTATTCTTTGTAAGTGATCAATTCGCAATCAATTTTATCTAGACTGCCTACGACATCAACACAATTATATCTTTTTAACACGAAATTAAATCATTATTCTGTAGTAAAAAATTAAGTCCTAAAAATCTTCGATATCTTATGAATAGTTCCAAGTGTTTTTTGAATTCATTAGTTTTCGATTTTACATTTATTAGTTCAATGTCTCTTAAAACTGTTTTCTCTCTTCGGGTATTATCAATGGTTACAATATATTTTAATGGCAAAACAAGAACTACAAAATTAATAACAATTGAATATTAGTAACCAATTCAACTATTATGAAAAGTATCAACATAAGTGTATTCTGCAAACAATTTTCTATTTAATTTCAATTTAAAAATAACCGTTGCTAAGTATTTGAAGATTAAATACAGGAGAATCTTGATTGAAAACTAACATAGTTTTGAATAACAGTCAATTGTAACTTACCAGTAAGAGTCAACTGTATTAAACATAGTTTAGAGATAGTCCATGCCATTCTGTAGCACCACTATATTCCTCATGCAATCGGGAGCTTCATTTCGACTTAAATTTTTGGTTTGGATTTCCCGAATGGACGACATGCCTCCCTCTCCTTCCAGATCGTGACCTGGATGTGACACTTTAAATCGGAATCTATCGAGTGGTGCTACACAATGACGGACTGTCTCGGGCTAGCTAGCGTCCGTTTTTGAGTCCTGAAGGACTACCAGAGCCAGTCACCAATCCTTTAAACATGTTTGCTTCTGTTCATTTACATACTTATTCACATTACATATTCCTTAACCCCACGTCGGTGCTTGTACCGTTTTTCTGTTACGTTCACAGTTTTTAACACGTTCACGATTTATTTTTTGAAAACATTAAAATATTTCCGCTTGCCAAAACGTCTTTACAACTTTAATATTATTGTAAGATTCCAAAAATTAAAAATATTTTTCGTACATCCTAGTGTATTTTAAAATTCTATGACCGTCCTGGCAAATCCAATCCCAAATTCGTGCAGTTACGTTTCACGGAAATATTTGCCATAGAAGTGTGACCTACATGTGGTTCATGAACGTACAAGACCATCGAGTGTTACGTTTTGACGTTTTGTGAACCACGTATGGCTCACAGGACAGTGAACGGAAGTTTCTAGATGTGTTTATTGTTCTTCTAAATTAGTACAACATCCCTTTGTCACCTTACTGCTTTGGAACTACCAACTGCTGCTCCTAATGTACTTTAACGATTGAATCATTTAATAATATTAAACATAATTTATTCCGTGGACCAAAATCGTTTTAAAACATAATTTAATGTAAAGAAATATTCATAGTACGTTTTGCTTGTGGCTGAGGTGAAAATAGTTTTTCAAGAGGTAGCTGAAAGAACAGTAGACAGTTGTAATATTATTATTACAACTTCACGTAACAGAAATATATACAACAAAGTATAGATAATCTTTTAGCGCCAGTTGTCTAAATCTTGTTTATGTAATTGAAATTAATCATTCCTTTATATGCACTTTTGCTAGAATACAAGTTACATACTATGATATCCTTCAAAAATATGTTCTCATTCTTAATATTAAAAATATTTTGTTTACAAAAGCTAGAAATGGAATTCACTTCGGAAATAGCAGAGGTATGAGTGAGAATTATAGATGGGAAACGGGTAGAATAAGATTTACAAATTTAGAATATTTTTTTATTATGCATTTTAGTGAGAAAAATGCTCAAGATGAGAGAGTTTGGATCAAGTTGGATCCCAACTGGCAGTCGCTTAGACACCGGTGTTGGAGCTGATCCAGGAGCGGAGGTTGGCAACGCTGGAGTAGACGCCGGGGTAGCTGGGGCGGGCGCAGCCATAGCCCCAGGACACGATGCCCACCTGCACGCCTCCAGACACCAGGGGGCCGCCAGAGTCACCCTGGCAGGCGTCGCGGCCTCCAGATGTGTAGCCAGCACACACCATGCGGGCGGTGATGGAGCCAGAGCCATAGTAGGAGTTGCAGGCGGAGTTGGCCACGATGGGCACGGTCACGTACTGCAGGGTGTTGGCAGCAGAGCCTCCCTCCTGCGAACAGACTCACGTTAGCCCTCCGAACCCCACTTCAGAGCACCAGCAAGTAGTGGGGCGGCACTTACGGTGGTGGTGCCCCAGCCGGTGACGACGGCGGAGGCGCCAGAGGCGGGCGCAGAGGTGGCGAGGCCGACAACCTTAACGTTGCTGCCGAGAGTGAAGGAGCCAGAGATCTACAAAAACAGAATTTATGGTAAATAGTTTGTGTCGTATCCACGTCGTACTTGCGTTCTCCTTAATGGGGAAAAATTTGCAGTCGAAATTTAGCTTAGGTTGAACAGAAAATATTTTAGCAATTCTAAGGACAATTTATTTTATCGCTGAAAGAATGATTGTCTAATTGTTCTCTTACACCTCAACTCCATGAATATCATGCACAGTAGACTAGTGATATGAAATACTTACGCGGATGACGGCGATGTCGTAGTCGTAGGTGCGGGAGTTGTAGCTGGAGTGGCGGACAACGCTGGACACGCCGTAGACGGTGCCTCCGGAGTTGCGAGTGCTAGTTCCGGCGCGCACAGTGTATCCGGAAGTGGAGCTGCGCAGAACAAACACACCTTTATACTTGCTCTTTGACTGCTATTTCAACTGCAACACTTCTCGTATGAACGTATGAACAAACACTTACTAGACCATGCAGTGGGCAGCGGTCAGGACCCACTGAGAGCTGATGATGGAGCCACCGCAAATGTGGCTGCCTGAATACTGCAGGGAGATCTGAAAAGTAGGAATAGCAAATTCAGTAAAATATGAACTCTTACGATAAAATCAACGCAAAATGGAACGGCTTGGTTTGAATCTTCGGTTATCGCTTGGAGATCTTTTAAACTGTGTTGATGAAGTGAGCATTTTGGAATGTATGCTGACGCAGAAGCTGAGAATGGAGGTTACCTGGTAGGGGTAGTTGCCGATGGTGGTTGAGCTGCCTCCGACAATGCGACCGTCCAGGCGGGGGGTCACATCGCGGGTGGTGCCCGCTGGAGACAAACGAGACATGTTTATTAGCCAATAATAATATGTTATGGTGGAAGTTACAGCGAGCTCTTTATCTAAGAGTGAACCTCGCGGATGGGACGAGCTCTCGGCTGGAGGAGCCGGTTGACGTCACAAGCGCATTGACATGATGGAGTAATCTGTGAAGCGGCCTTTGGAATCTGAAGGTATTCACAGTGCAAATAACAAGTATTAAACGCGTAAGTTTTCTTGATACTCCACAGCGCGGGGTGCGGAGAGAGGCGAACGTCACGGCAGTGCGGGGCTGTCAATCTCATGGAATGAAACTCAAAGTAATAGGGTGTCTTGGACCAGATAGCAATGAGAAATTATGCAGTTTTTTAATTCTAAAAAATAATTAATACTTATAAAACTATTTAGCAACAACAAGAAACCCAGGTCGTTAGGAAGAGGGAGAAAACTGAAAGTCCGGGTAAGAAGTTGTAAAAGAAGAAGGTTGGCATCACTGCAACTGAGCCGTAACGTTCCGAGTGGAGTTGGTATTTTCTGCCAGGCATGCAGTGCTGTGCCGGCCTCAGTGAGAGCTGGAGGATCAAGGAAACGTGCGCGCATAGCACGTGCGGAGGCAGACTTGAATTCTTCCGGCGCCGTATTATCATCATAATGCCCTTTGGCTCGACAGCCCGCTACGGGCCTTGGCCGACCAGCGGTGGCCTTGCCTCTCGGCCATGAGATAAGGAGTTCGTGTGATTAGCACGGAAACATCCCTCTACCGTATATACGTGTTTTCTTAATCTTAGGGTGGGCTTTTTTATCGTCACACAGCAACAAATTCTGGCGCATTTGTAAGGAAATGCACAGTATATTTTTTCCCAGGCAGGGAAGCGAATCTGTGGTTGCGCCGTTCATAATTATGTTAAACAACTAATTTGAATTGCTTTTCTTCTGGCTCCTTTACTTCGTAGCTCAAGGTTGACTAAATATTGTCATTCATGACTTGCTCAACTTGACGCTTGTAATTACCCGGTTGTATGTCAATATCTACGAAATGTCTTTGATGAAATTGATTATTTTTGCCAGTTTCACAGCCAAACTTTTGATTTAAAAGAACGCTTTTCGCAACATACAAAGTTATTTTAATATTATTTAAATTATTGGCATCTACTTAATGCATTAGTATATTACTTCATCTAACACGTTGTGAACTCACAATTCGTAACTCGGGGGTCTCTGATAACGAAAAATCGATTGTCGGCAAAACGCCAGTCGGATGTCTGCTCAACTCTAAGACCTGAATCGTTGATTCGGTGTTATCCAAAATTATAATTCCTCGATCGGAGAACGAATTATTTGCGTTGTGATTCTTTAGTTTTTTAAATACAAGCAGTTCAAAATACATTTTTAGGCATCTCCCTACAATATTGAATATATATATATATATATATATATATATATATATATATATATATATATATATATTTGTGTGTGTGTGTGTTTCTTAATAAACTCGGTCTTGGAAAGATAAATCTTAAAATACGTTTAGTACAGTTTTTCGAAAATATGACCGGGAGGCCCTAGAGTTTGAGCCCTGACTACGCAGTTTTTTTGACACTCGCTAGAGGGAGATGTCGAATTCACTGAGAGTCAAGGAGAATTCCAGCGGCCGGTAGTTTTCGGGCAAAGATCGGGGCCCAATAAGAAACTACACTTACACTAACGCACTACACTAACGGGAGTAATGACCTGAGCAGTTGATGCGCCAAAAAGCACTAATCAGTGAATTAAACCAAAATGAATACATTTCGCGTAAATTTGTATCAATTACATTCATTTTTTATACTATATTAACATTAAAAGAATTTTGCTCCAAATTGTTTCTGTACATTTTCTTGTCGTATGTAACAAAGGACGGAAAAAAAATTGTTCTGGTCTGATTTACGGTCTACTAAGTATTCAAAATTCTTCTTTCTGTATTTTCAAAAATTGTAGGAAAATTACAAAAAGTCTCATTCCAAAACTTCAGTGTTGGTGATAAATATTTGTATTAAAGGAAATCAGTTCTAAAAACGGATCTTAAAATTTGGCATGTAAAATATTTCGAAAAAACGAGTAATTTTACAAAAAAATCTGCTTGACATTGAAGCAATTTATAAAAAAAACATTTTCTCGATGTCCGCTCCAAATTTTCTTTTCCAATATTTCTCGGAAGTCTCAAAGATGGCTCATGGCCAGCGTAGTAGCGTAATCTCGGGTTCGATTCCCTGTCAGGACGAAAATAGTTGTATATTTCCTTTAAAACCACCTATATTTCCATGTGTAGAAGGAAACGCAACTATGCATCGAAGAAAAGCTCAGGCAACCAGAATTTGCTAGCCACAAGGAAGGGAGCTTGCCATGTTCACCACTTGTCTATCTTACCCTTAAACGCGGCCCGAACTTGGGGAACTGCGTTAGCTAGCTGGTCAACAACCCATGGATATTATTTTCCACGGATAGAACAAAAGACGCTTAAAAATGGCTCTGAACTAATTTTCGTTGAGCCTATAAAAATGTTTTGAAAATAACAAAAGTTGGAAATAAGCGACAATGAGTGTGCTGTTGTACCATCACTAGTTTGATAAGAAAGAAACGGACGAGAGAGTTGCGACATTTGGAATTGAAATTCATTGATTTTTTATGTAATAGACTATTTTAATTTTACAGAATGGTTTAGTTCCTCCAAAGTTTTAGATTCACGTGAAGGGAACCAATGCAGGCAAGCGATGGGCAGTATGAAGCGTGTCCCGAATATTGCTATGAGAGTGGCAGTGAGAGAGGAATTTTCACAGGCATTTTTTGCCTTCACACGGCCAGTAAACCTGAGAGCACAGAATGAAAAGTGAGTACTCTAGCTAAGTGCTAACGAGAGAGCAATTTATACATCATTATGAAGTCTCTGAAGAAATTGAATGTATTTGTTGACATCACATGAAAAATATTTTATTCAAAATTACAGCTTTCATTCCTTTGCTAGTCGCACATTTTTCTCGCATTTGAAATTTGGCGTCTAGTGAATGCAATATTTTACAGGAATACAGTCATTGACAAATTTTGTAATTTTAATTGAATTGCTGTACGAATATGATAAAATTCATCTTTAACCTAAAAGAAATGCGTAGTTACACTCAATTTTGAACAATTATGAGAAAATGAATGTTTTCGAATGATGATTAATATTCTTTTTATACCTCTTGAACCTAAATCCGTGAACTCACCGAGGGCGTAAGCCACCAGGCACAGGAAAGAGATGAGCTTCAGCATTGTGTCCTCTGCTTCTTCAAGGTGTCGAGTGCTTTGTGAAGGCAGCTTTTATAGTGAGCGGCACTCCTATCTCATGGCTGACGCAAACGCACGCTTTGAAAGTGCCACCACGTGGGTTTTACTGTGATTGAGAATCTCAGATCAAGAAGATTGTGGAATATCAATCTTGAGATAAATTGAACGTTTCGAATTCATTAGATGCTTTGTATAAGAGACCGCTGTTAAGCACCTTGAGTGGTTTGTCAATTTTACAATACAATTATTGTATTTTAAGGAGAGTTTGCATTCTCTATTTGGAAGGTTAAGAAATTATACAGCCATAGTCTTCGGCTACGTACAAGACAAAATAATTATAGATATATTTTGCAGTATGATTTACACATTGGAAATGATTTATCTTAAATGTTACAAAACCGTTTAAACAAAGAGTGTGTGTCTATTCTTAATGAAATTCAAGTTAACAACTTCATCTCCTATGTAATACATTGTTGATTTTTCCCCTAATTTCAAGTTTTGAAAACGATTTGCTCTAATTTATAGTCTGATGGCTCTTACAATGTTTCATATTCAATATTCCATTCAGAAAGGAACTTCCATAGATTTTACAAACCACAAAGAATACGAGATTAACTTGTTCTTCGAAATTATGGTAAGACAATGTGCCATTGTTTATTTTTTCTTAAATTATTAATATTATTTCGAATATTGAACATTATACTTTCCCATTTGTATAATAATGCGTGACATGATGCATTATCAATATATCCTACATTATACATGTAGAATCACGCAAGTCCGGCTGTTCTTCACGTTAGGCCACTTCTGGGGAGTGTTTTTGGGGAGGGGGAGGAGGGGACCTGAGGTGAGCCAACGCTGCCTCAAAGCTATTCAAAGTTATTCAAAGCGTCGTGGGCTCCTAGTATGTGATTTTTTAAATCTATATCCTCTGCGTTCACCGTGAATGCCCTGCTCTGTTTCTGTGTCTGCTCGGATCCAGCGTGGCGCATGGACGCAGGATGCTGTGGCAGGGTAGAACCCTTCCAACCCTCAACCATTTATCGCCTTCGAACCCTCAGCCTTCCATTCCTGACCAAGCTGGAGGCTTGGGAAACCTGAGCCGAATTACGCGTTACATCCGGAGTGCGTGCAATCTCGCATAATGCATGGTATGGCTCCGTCACCCACCTTGCGTCGCCTTTCAAATCTCCTTCTTTCCCACACCACACATCGGTGCTCTATTTATTGCTATGTTTGGTGATCTATTAGGTGTATTGTTATTACTTTTTTGTTCATTGTTTCCAAAATTTAGTATTTATTTTGTACGTTTGTAGACATACGACAGCAAAGTCGTCGAAAGATACCTCTCTGAATAAATGAAAGTTGACAAAGATGAGTTCAATCATTTCTTTCTTTCATAATGACGACAACACATCAGCATTCCCACACTCGGTATTCTCCCCACGAACTGGCTATACGCAACCGCGAAGAGCCTAATGTGCGCACTGATAAAAAAAATACCTTAAAACTGGCCGGAAAGCCTCTGGCTATCGAGGGGGTGCGGTCCCGTCCCAGCAACGTAAGACGAGATTCAGGAGAAACGGGACGGAATGCACCGCGACCCGTGAAGAACGGGAAATAACGAATGCTGAGATGTGTGGGGCGATGAATACACAGCAGAATCATTAAAACGACCTACCCCAATAGTACCCCAAAATGAATATTTCCCTATTTTAGTGAAATGACGTAGTTTGTTGTAGTTTACATATTTTTTCATACTGTTCCAAGATTGTATTTAAGGCTCACAACATTTTTATAGTTTTTAATTTCCGATATTTGTACGTATATAAGGAGTAATTAATATACGTAGTAGAGAGAAAGTTATGCTGCGTAAAAATCGATTTCGAGATTTTAACGGAAATTCCTGTTTTGGGGTCCCTGATACCAAAAAAGTGTTCTTTTCTAAACCTCCGTCTGTCCGCGCGTCAATTCGTCCGTCCGACCGTCCGCCTGGTGTCTGTTAACACTACTAATGTCTACACCATGTCTAGTATTTTTTCAAATTGAAGAAACCCCTGTTCATCTGACTCGTGTCGAAACGTTGAGATTTTGAAAATCATTCTTTAAAATTTGGGGTACTTTACATGAAGCCCCTGGCATATTTTCAAAATTTTCTCAAAAACGGCTCCAAATGTTTTCTTTAAATTTCTTGTAAGAATGGAGTAACATATACTTATAAAAATGGCATAGGCTCGATTAACTTTTAAAAATTAACTCTAAATTTTCAATAATTTCTAAAGTGTGAACTTTTTCGGTGTCCTCATAGATCTACAAAATTGATGATAGCGATTTTGCCTTCAAATAAAAATTGTTCTCTGAAGTAAGTTCTTTCATTAAGATTATGTATATTTTTTTGCAAGTTGCAGTAGTTTACGCCCAATATTACGTTCAATATGTACAGTTTTAAAAAATACAAAAAACAGATTTTTTTAAAACGGCTGCAATTTTTTTAAACTTTTGGTAAAAATAGTGCAAAATGTACTCTATAAAATGACACAATCGTTCTTTTATCATGTTTTTTAAATACAAAAGGACTTTTTTGACTTGTCTTTCATGTTGTTAACATTATATTAACGCCAATTTGTACACATTTTTGTATTTATGAATACATGTGCTTTAGATAAAGCCTGTTAAAGTTGCTTGAAATCAAAATCTTTTTCTGTGAAAACTAGTTCACAATACTGCATGTTCAGAAACGCTCAAAGGCCATTTTTTCAAAAATGACTCCATATTTTCTCTTCAAACATTTTGAACGGATAGTGCTAATTCCACTCTTTATGATGTAAAGTTAATATCGGGGTGTTTTTTCCACAAACTACACAAATGTTAACTTTGTGAAAGTTTTCTCAAGGGCGTTGATGTGCATATTTCCAGCAATTTGTAAACACTGTTGTATTTGTGAGTACTTAAGTACTTAAAATGACTTCAAATAATTTTTTCGAATAGTAAAAAATTTTGTGTGAAAAAGAGCTTCAAATTTTGAATTTACAGAAGCGTTTAAGCGCCATTTTCTTAGAAATAGCTACTAATTTTTGCAAAGAAAATTGCAATTTAGGATGAGATTGTACTTCTCCTTAACATTCTTAAAGTAGTTTTGCGGTTATTCTATTAGGAAACTGAAAAATTAAGCAAATTAAAAACAAATGTACTTCAGGCCAGCTGGCAAGAAGATGGGGCACGTCCGAATAGGTGGCCGAGACCAAAGGAAATAAAAAAAAATTATATGGGAAGTCTGTACCATTCTTTAGCACCACTAGTTTTTGTTTAAATTGCTTTCTCCATTGTCGCAATTTTGACTACCGGCCAGAAATTTGCCAGAAAAATACCATACTCTCAGTGCTTGTAAATTCTTTTGAGAGCATTTGAAATGAAACGTATAGAAGGTTGCCCAGGTCTATGGTCAGAAATACAATACTGGGACGGAACAATTGTTTTAAAGCGACAATTTCTTTAATGTAATATTCCTTCAGCTGCAATTTTTTTCAAAGAAAGCCACTAAAAATGACTCGTTACGTCCTTTAAAACTCTCTTCCAGGTAGAGACGTCATCCGGTCAAGCAGCTTATCTAGCGACAAACATTTGCTTCTTAAGGGGTTCAAACCTGGCACGTCACTTTTAATGACGTTAAGAATCTTGATTTTTTTGGACTACGAATTATGTAATCTATTATCTTCCATTAACGGACGTTTTGGAGGTAATAAATGAAAAAAGGCAACATAATTTTATTTATAATAATTATTATTATAAATGTGTTACTACACAGGTGGTACATACTACGATGGTAGGGTGATACTTAATTAGGTAGTAATTTTAACGTGTGGTAGGATAATTGGATAATAAAACAAATATTCTGTGTCTAAAATCCCACAAGGCCAACTTAAGATGTTCCTTTATCGGTCTGGAAAAAACTTCAGATAAAAGTATAGCGTGACAAGAATATTACAATCATTCAAGGTTAAATTGGCAGATAATGTGACGTGCTTCTACTTCAAAGCTTCCTATCAGGGTATTGAACTGATATCTTCTTAGCATCGCGATTAGCGTGTTTCGCCAATTGTGCGTGGGAAGACACGTGCTCTCATTCTTGTGATGAAGTATCTTTACAGAAAAATCAATATATTTATTTATAGTTCACTCAAAACATTACATTTTTTTAGTTAATACACTTCTTAAAAAATAGATGTGTTTAAATTAGTGTGACTAGTTTAGACTTCCTGACTCGTGGCCGTTTTGGAAGCTGGTATACTTTTAGCAGTCCTGCACAACACCTGCTCCCACGGGCATTTTGCTCTTACGAGACGACCGTCTGCCCGCGAGAGAGCCGAAAGTGCAAGAAGGGAGGAGGGGAGAAGACTGACGTTGCACGACGCGGCGCGAAGAGTGAATGACGGGGCGTCTGATGCTGTGGAATCATTTCCCCACTTATTAAAATGGAGGATGTCCCTTTCTTTAAGCTACAACGACCATAGTTCACAGTTTACGTTCTTTTGTACACTGCTTTGTACCCACCGCTGTATTTGTTTTTGTTGATGCTCTTATTACCCTTATGCAATTTTTTTAAACAATGGCCATTTTTAAAACTTTATTATTTAATTCTAACTAACAAAAAATTACAATTTAATAATTGATTGTTCACCCGGAGCCCAGTATTTTTTTGACAAACAGCTAAATCATATTTAGATTTCATCCAATGATAAATCCCTTTATAAGATATTTATTCCACTTCAGATCTGATTCAAATATAAGAAATTGTTATTCTACTTCAGATTATCCCACATCCCACTTCAGATCCGATTCCCACATATTCCCACATACGTTGTTAATACTGTTGATCTCCAAAGATCGTTCCATTCGGGACAAAGGTGAAGAGAAGGAAATTTTGTGAAGCTTAAGAAGATACAGCAGCATCAAAGACGTCGCACGCAACAAGTCGTATTGGTGCGTGAGCTGTTGGTGTGTGTTTGATAAGATCTCAGAGTGGTAAATGTACGTTGTTTAATACTGTTTGAGATCTCCAAGGTTTTCAAGAATCATCCCATTCAGGATAATTTAATATTCCGAAACATGGATAACTACAATATTCACGTAGGATATACCTGAATAACACAAAATTTACGCAGAAAAGGATGTGAAAATCGGATCTGAAGTGGGATGTGGGAATATATATTATGCGCTATTATGAGTATGAAGATCATGATAAATCAAGAAGCAAACCTGTAATGATATGTTACGGGCAATCATGAATTAGCATGGGGTTGTTGAATAGAATGCAAAGGGCTTATTATTTTTATACCACGTCGTAAATGATGAGTAAAGTGTTCATTGATTTGATATTAGAAATATATAATGAACACTTGTCAGAAATCAGAGCAGAAAATAATCATGATTTTTTGGAAGAATTATATTTTTTAGCTTTAAGGGAACCGTCTTATTCAATTAAACATAGTTAATGAAATCATAGTTTCATACTGTCATTATCAAAAAATAACAATTCAGTATCATAATTTTGTGTTTAGAAGAACGCTTTATTTAAATTGCATTGTACAAAACGAATTGCTTTGTCAGCCCTAATAGCAAATATAACACTTCCTCTCCAAATACAATTTGTTAATTCGTTGTAGTTTGATAATTCAAATTGTCATATATCGATTACAAACATTTACAATGTAATAAGAAAGGGAATGTTACTTGAACTGTATGTGACCGTCATTTTCTCGTCGATTGCTCTATCAATTTACTCGGTATGATTCGAATTGTGCATTCTAATCGATGGTCCCCAGTCCTAGAATTCGCCTTCTTCCAACTCTTCACAAATCTGCGCATTTGCACTCGAGTGGCTCGCACGCGGCTCCCGAGGTCACTCAAAGTGCAAAATGCTGTGCAGGCATGGCTTTTAGGAACTCCATGCAAAACATTGTTCATGGTGTTTGGCATTTGGTTACTTTGACCACAAATGTCTAGTTTTATACAACTATATAACACTAATTTTTATTATTATTACATAAACTGCGATTTTTATTCCTAGTCAACTTCAGTTCATCATTGTCATGTGAGAGGGAGCACGAAATTCAATTAATGCTCCCGCTACTGTTTTAATTACGTACAATCGATCAAATTAAAAATTAAATGTGAATTTACTCATAAACAAATAAGCACTGCTATTTGGTGTGTGGTTTCCAGAAAGAAGAAGCAAAAAAATGTAAACAAGATAATCAGTTATCAATATTTTCTTACATTCGTAATGCAAAAATCAGGCAATCTCAAATATCTTCTACTTTTGACATTCTAAACAAACAAATAATATTTCCTTGTCTGAAACAAATCGACATGGGTATTTTGTTTACATTGTTACTTAAATTTATTTAGGATAAGTAAATTATTCCAAAATACATTATTTTCAGTAATGTTTACAATATTTTACTCATTGAAAAGTCCTTATTTTTGTTTCTTCGTCTGTAGAACTTTCTGCTAATTTTTCTGTTTACCAATGGTTTTGACTATCAGGTTGCTACTAGTAAAACGTGCGATCACAGTTCACTTGTTCAGAAAATCAAATATAGCTCTCTGGTGGGAACATAGTTTTTTTGGCTTCAGTAGAAGCTTCAGCAGTATCTGCCTCTGAGGCAGAACATCACTAAAAGCATCAATTACTCATCTTTGAATCATGTATTTCAAGAAGTTTATTTTTCTCCTACATGTTCTTATTAAAAATGACTTTATTGAAAAATGTTATTGTGAATTTTACTAATTTTTACCAAAACAATGAAAATTACTTCAATGAAATTTTCTTTTCTCTTAGTATAATAATTGGAAGGCTATAGGTAACTAAAGTAAAAACTTTGTAAGTAATGAACATGAAAATCCAGAAATCGCTTGATAGATAATTATTTCGATAGTATCTGTTTAACATAATTTGGATTATATGAAATTTACGTATGTAAATTTAAAATGTTTGTGATGAAGCGTAGGAGAAATACTTTCGGAACTAGTGGGCTCACATTCGTAGAAAGATTAACAGAGTTGAAACTGCTCGGGGAAAAGAAGCAGTCAGCAAATGAATAAGTATAAATGTGTTTTGGGGGTGTATAATTAGAAAATGGCATAAATAAAGACTTGATACTTGAGAGAGCGAGAATTTTTAGAGAGGACAGCTTACTTTTGTTATGTTCGTTGAATTATAAACAAAAAGCAGGACATTACAAACGAAAAACATTGATAAACTAGTGTGAAAATAGTAAGTGTGATAAGAATAATGAAACCTTTATATGATAGTGGCATGGTTTAGGATGGTTGGATTTGAACTTGGAGATAGAGCTCCAGAGTCTGTGGTTTGTGTCAACAGGGAAGTAAATTCACACGAACTTCCGTTTGCGAAAGTGAAGGTTTGTGCATTAGAGTACTGGATCATGATGTACACACTTGGAATTCCAGTAGTAATGTCATGCATTACGCACGACAGTAATATGAATGGTTTTAGGACAATAATTTGTGTTTTGTGTTGTTGATAAGTAGTCAGTATGCTGTGAAATATTCCCAACAATGACTCGAAAAACACTAGTCCTTGTTAATGCGCAATCATTGACCCACAAAAATATTAATTTCATCGAAATTTATTTTAAAAAGCCGTTGTAGCCAATATATACGGTACAGTAAAACGAAGAGGTGGGATCGAACAACGGAAAATGTCGGAGCTGTTGTCCTCCACACTGCCCTTAGAGGTAGTAAGCGGCTCCCACCTCAATCTCAAAAATCAGCGCATTGTCTGCACTCCAACATATGGGCAAGGATCTGTCAGTGTAGGAACATTCAATTGCAGATAGATCGGAGCAGTAAACCCAATGGGAACTGGCACACGGTATTCAAATGCATTTTCTTTCCCAAACAAGCGAGTAACGGCGCCAGAGGGAGTTCCGGCGGGCGACGGTGCTGCTCCCGCGGGGCCGCCTGTCACTCACCCGCCGCCAGCAGCGGTGCCTGGCGGCGGAGCGCGGAAGGCGGGGTGGGGCGGGGCGGAAGCGTGCGGTCGCGGTGGCGCATTATGCGGTTAATCGGAATTAATCGGAACGCGTGCCGCCTAATTGAGACGAGGCCCGCGGGCGCGCTTGCTGCCACCTGCCTTCAAGCGCCGCCCGCGCCAGCCGCCTCCACCACCGCTTTCACCTCCAGCTCCACCTCCAGCTCCGCCTCCGCCCCCGCCGCCGCCCCGCCCCCTTCTCCGCCCCCTTCTCCGCCCCCTTCTCCGCCCCCTTCTCCGCCCCCTTCTCCGCCCCCGCCTCCGCCCCCGCCTCCGCCCCCGCCTCCGCCCCCGCCTCCGCCCCCGCCTCCGCCCCCGCCTCCGCCCCCGCCTCCGCCTCCGCCCCCTTCTCCACCCCCTTCTCCGCCCCCTTCTCCGCCCCCTTCTCCGCCCCCTTCTCCGCCCCCTTCTCCGCCCCCGCCTCCGCCCCCGCCTCCGCCCCCGCCTCCGCCCCCGCCTCCGCCCCCTTCTCCGCCCCCTTCTCCGCCCCCGCCTCCGCCCCCGCCTCCGCCCCCGCCTCCGCCTCCGCCCCCTTCTCCACCCCCTTCTCCGCCCCCTTCTCCGCCCCCTTCTCCGCCCCCTTCTCCGCCCCCTTCTCCGCCCCCTTCTCCCCCCTTCTCCGCCCCCTTCTCCGCCCCCGCCTCCGCCCCCGCCTCCGCCCCCGCCTCCGCCCCTCTTCTCCACCCCCTTCTCCGCCCCCTTCTCCGCCCCCGCCTCCGCCTCCGCCCCCGCCTTCGCCCCCGCCTTTGCCCCCGCCTTCGCCACCGCCTCCGCCTTCACCTAGTGAATGACACACGGCCGATAACACCATAGGAAGATTGCGCAGTTTAGCGATTTATTGTCATCATGACATTAAACACTTTAACATTGCTATACTTCCATTTAAACCTAGCTGCACTTGAAGGTCACGAGCTGGAGGGGGAGGGGAACATTGTCACCCAGCGGGAGCTTCCCTAGGGCTTCATTTCTTGGTGTTGGAGCTCTCGATTGGATAACAATGCCCCTCAAGAAGTTACGGCCATCTCGGTCTATTCTTTGGGAAACTAGATTTAATACGAGGCTGTTAAGCACGACGGCGAAACAAACTATTGTGGAACAGTGTGAAGAGTAAAGATTTTTGTAGATATGGACAGCTATTGTGCTTATGTGTTCGTTTAATGGCCATATATTTAGCTCGCGATGAATTTGGGAATTTGGAATAAATCATGATGTTTTGAAGATTTTTCTTAGAAGCTTATTTTGGAATACCACTAACTTTTGGAGGTTACTAGGTGCTACGCCATTCCATACTGGACATGCTAGGTTAGAGTGGGTTGATTTATAGAGAAATATTAGGCTTTCGATAATAGAGGTTCATCGAGAGTTCATTAAGGGAAACATATTTGACATTTTGAGCGCACCTTTAGAATGGTGCGTGGATGCGGTGTTTCCGCCTTAGTCAAATAATATTCGTAGGTTCTTCACCGGTGAAAAAGTCCACGCGATTTCTCAGTCGGCGTAAAGTGAATGTCTTTGCTTGGCATTTAGAATGACATAGCTTTATTCTCCATATCTGATTTCATTTGATATAATTGTTTGGATCGTTTTGACTATTCCCTTTCACTGTTGTCATCTCTGTGAGAGGGGAATAGCGCAATGCCACCAGCGTATGAAGCCTTGGATTGGACCGTCCTGGCTGAGAATCTTAAATAGTACGGGAGAGAAACAGAACCCTGCGGTACCTCTGCGGCAATAGTGTTGAGGTAGGCGGAACCGATGGCGTTAGCGACAAGGGCCGAGGGAACCTGCGTGGGGAACGGACGTGCTTGGTGGACCTCGAGGAGGCAAAGGCGGCAACAGAAACCTTGCGCCCGTCTCTCCTAGGCAGCCACGATGTGATTGACCACCGTCAAGCTGGAACCCCCACTTGTTCGAAATTCAAAATCAACTAGCCTATATTTTGTAGTAATTACGCACTAATTTTGTACCACAATAAAAAATTTTGCACTCAACTATAAACAATGAAAAAACCACATCCAAAAATGGGAGTGCGTCAAGCTAGCATCCCCACTTCTCATAAATTCAAAATCAACTAGCCTAACATTATCAGTTATGTGCTTGAATGAGTGGCATAGTAGAATAACCCTCAATCCGCTACGATAACGTTTAATTAATAAACTATGTTCTCCGAGTGCGCTGTAGTTATAAGTAGTACTGACATAATTCTCAGTCGGTGGCTAGGGCTCATATTAGGAGGGTACACACGGATTGCTACTAGATAAAATTTGCAACTCGCGTGAGTTACATATTTCGTTATTCGATTCAAACACACAGCCGACACGACTACGCGTTGGAAGGCGGCTGGAGGACCTTGTCATCCCACCAATATTTATGATCTGTTATCCTTCATTCTGTGCGGCCCAAACACTGCGGACGAGGCTCTCCTTCCTATTCGGACACGGGCGGCTCTTTTATAACACTACCTGGAACGTTCCCCCAAGCTCTCACGCGGAAGCGTCGCTGCGGTCCAAAGACTCTCCGAATCCGCATGTACTTTCCTAGTGTCATTGCATTACTGTATGAAGTGGGAATCGTATGTAAAATATCCACATAAATAATTCAGATACTTTCTAAAGTGTTACATTGGAACTCCATGCTTATATTTAATACTATTAATAATTGAAAAGGAATAAGTCTTTTAATAAACGAGGCTGTTTTATGAGTATGTCTCCATAAATTACTCTTTGTTATGTAAATTTGAATATTTCATGTATTGTAAAGGGTTTTAAAACTCTTTTGGGAAATACTATGTTGTTAATCTGGGCTTCAGTGTATGACGTGAAATACACAGTTTAAAAAATGAATAGCAATCTCATATACTCATCCCCGCTGTAAAAGGTACAATATTATGTTTCAATGAATTTGAAGGGTTTAAACCACTAATGTTAACTCTCGGATCTTCTGAAAGTACTGTAAATAAAGGGTACAGTAAATTAAATGCAATTGTAACGTCTCTTGAATCATAATAGTTTGAAAATTAGTTATATCATCAATCTTGAGCAGTTTCTGAAATAACTATAAATGACCTCGCCACGACTTCAGACGGCAGTGAAGAAGAAATAAGGGCGAACAAACTGTTCGAAGAGTTTGCTTCTCTTTTTGCTTTCACGTACACGTACGTGTATACGGAGCAATAAACGTAAAAAAGGGAAAGTTATTTATGCTGCGCGAAAAAACAGGCACATTTTCGGCAGACAAAATTTCATTTTAGAGCCCTGATAACGAAAATGTGGATAAATCCAGTTGCTTAATTGAGAAACAATCCTGTAACATGTGATGTAGCCAGAATCACTGTTTTGTGGGTCCTTGATACCGAAAAAAACAATTCACAGCAAAACGTCTGTCTGTTCTTCCGTTCGTCTGTGAACACCACTTCCGGCTAAACCATATGTAGGATTTTTTTACAAATCGAAGACGCCCCTGTCCATCTGACTCGAGTTAAAGCTTTGGGATTTTGAAACGCATTCTTTCAAATGTGTACTTTACATGAAACGGATGTTTTCGTAATTTTCTCAAAAAGCGGTTCCAAATTTTGACTTTAAAATTTCTTGAGAATAGAGTAAAATACTCTTAAATAGGTGACATAGGTAAGATTTTCACGTTTAACTCTGAATTTTGCAAAATTGCAATAGTTTGTACTTTTTCAACGTTTTCCTACAACAACAAAATTGAAGATAATGATTTATCCTTTAAATAAAATTTGTTCTCCATAATGATATCTTTCATTAAGGTTAGATACATTGTTTTGAAATTCATAATAGGTTTCGCGCAATTTTGCGCGCAAGATGTACAATTTAAAAAAATAATAAAACACGATTTTTTCGAAAACGCCTCCAACGTTTTTCTTTAAACTTTTGGTAAGGGTAGTGCTAAATGTATTCTATGAGATGACATAAAGATCAGTTTGCTTTATTTTTTTGTTTTTTCAAAAATTACAAAAATTTAATTTGTTTGACTTGTCTCTCGCGTCGCTAATATTTACATAAGCGACAATTTATTCACGCTATTTTATTTATGAGTCCATGTTCTTTAAATAGTGGTACAAAGTTTCTGAAAACGTCAACCGTTTTCTATAAAAAGTAGTTCAAAATTCTGCATTTTCATATACGCTCAAGCACCATTTTCTAAAAAACGCTCCATATTTTTCTTCACGTTTTCGTATGGATATTGCAAATTAAACTCTTTATGATTACAAAATCCATTTTGCTGTATTTTTTCGGTTAAAAAAATTACTCAAATGTATACAAAGATTACATAAAGATACTTTTTTGAAAGGTCTCTCACGGCGTTAATATACACATTTCCAGCAAATTGAAAAAAAAATGTATTTGTGAGTAGATGTGCTTCAAATGGCTTCTAATGAAGATTTTCAAAAACTGAAAAATTGTCTGTAAAAAAGAGCTTCAAATTTTGAAATTTTTCTAGCGCGTAAATGCCATTTCTTTTAAAACGTCTCCAAAAACTTGAAAGAAATTGCCATTTAGGATGAGTTTTTACTGTTTTTTTATAATATTATATAATTCCGTTCTACTATTAGGAAACCAAAAAAGTTAGAAAATGTCAAAATAATGACAGCTGGCGATAGATGGCAGTTGGCATGAGTGTGTGGCAAGTCAGAATGGCTAAGCGAGACCAAAGGAAATAGAACACTTATATGGGAAAGTCTATGCCATTATGTTGCACCACTAGTTCTATTCTGATCGCCAAACATATGTCGCGGACGATAGACGTCAGTGAGGTATCCAAAGGTTTAGAGCCCACGTGCCCACCTCCTTGGATGTAGAAGTAGTTAACGACTTTTTTCGATTTTTCTCTACGTTTTACCCGTCCTCAGACAATAACTATCATATCGCACATGACGTAGAATAGTGATACAACAAAAAATGGAGTTCTTTTCAGTTCTACACAAAACTATAATATTCATAAAATTATTGACGTACTAATCTATTGATGTGTTGTTCAATGTTTCCTACGCAACTAGCTTGTACAACTAATCTTACTAATCCCATATTGTTGATTGAAATTTGTTTTGAATAATGGTAGAGGTTACTAAAAATTGCCCAATTTGTATTATTTATTTCCTACTTATTCAATTGCATTCCAGAGAGTTGAATATAATACTACAGAACGTAAAGACAAGATGCCAGCATTTAATTGACATGTAAATTGCCCATTTTTGAATTGTCACAAGAAGCCGCAGTGTTGGTAAAACACCAGCAGAATACAGGCCAAGCCCGCAAGGACATCTTCCGCGGATGTATTATTCCTTCCTCATTAAGTTATGGCCGTCCGGAAATACCTTGGCTACGTCTGTGTCATAAATACACAGTTAAAAGATTTTGATCAGTTCTCTGAGTTCTGATTGGATGTTGTTAACTCTTTATTACACGATGAAGTATTAATTGCACGTATAACTTAAACATAGTGTTAATCAACGATTTTTCATGAAAATAATGAGCATATTTAGTTAACTAAACGAAAAATATATTTAATTTCTGGGGGGGAAATCAGTACTAAATTCTCTAATTGGTTTGCTGTGATTGTGCGGTACTGGTTGTGCCAGATTGACACACATCTTGAGAATCGTATAATCGTAGGATTATCAAATTCTCAAAAGTTCACAAGAAAATAAATGGAACTGTAGACCTCATCAACTTGAAAACACTTACTTGGAACTTAAAATTTTGTATCGAATTTAATAATTTAATGTCATCTGGCAAGATGTAGTAAAATAATGGACATGGATTGTGTGTGAATATTTTTTTAGTGAGCTGCTGATACTGAACAATACATAATGGATACTACACATCCAGGACAATGGTGTAAGCACCAAGTGACCCGATGTGCACTGAGGGCTACTACATTCATATGTGCAATGATACAGAACCGAAATGGTCCCAAAGATTACGGCGTGCGGTTCTGGAAGATTCAAGGAATTCGTTACTGCTTGTGTCTCCAATGGAGTGGTATTTACATATCGCGGAAACCCTACTAGGCCTTGTAGATGCAGATAAATGACAGACAAGGGAATGGGGCAAAATCACCAGTAGTTTCGATTCAAAATAATAAGGAAGTAAATAGTACGAGTAAGTCTGTTTCACCATTAATTTTCTTTTGCCGAAATAAATTACTCTCTTGTTACAGCTCGTCCTAGTAGTTACGTTTTTTGCACTAGAAGCAGGCGATACACTTCCCACAAATATTTTTAAAACGAATAGATCAAAAATACATTATGATACATAGGCCGATCCACCTGTTTAGAAATATTAAATATTATATTTCTTTTCAATCATCCAATTTATAAATATTAAAATAAATTGAGAATTCTTGTGGTTAAATTGGTAACAGCCCTGCTGTTCACTCTCTGGAAAAGCGGTAGCCAATCGCTGCACCGCCTCATGCTCTGCCCGCTCGAACCCGCCCAACGCACCTCATTTCGTGTCGGGTTGTGAAGAGGTTATTCGTGATTGTTCGCGAAGTGACTGTCGTTAGATTCTTTTGTTAGGGTTCGTAGTTTTCTGAACAAGTACGTGTGACGTAAATACGATATACACAGCAATTCAAAGCCGATTAATATTTGTGTAAAGTGGGTGAGAAAGAAGATTTAAATAAAAAATCCATAACTACATATATTCCTCTGAAGTGTCGCGTGGAAAGTGGAGTAGCATTGATGCAGTTCTTTGATAAGTGATTTTACGAATCGCAGGTATACAGTGTTATGGAGTGATGGGTGAGCTCTCAAGAATTGTGTAAATCGTGCTTGGTGCGCAAGTGGTAGGGCCCAAATGAGCCGTTGCGTTGCTAAGAAATGCGTGTGTAAGAAAAGTGCTTGTAAAACATCAGAAGTGTGTGGTGACGTACTTTTGTGCTTCGTAGCTGGACTTCTCATCACCACGGCCTTGTTCTTCACGACGCCATCTCTTCTCGTCGTTCCTAAATTTCCTTGTTCCCGCCAGGTGGTTACAAAAACGTTTAAAATCTGGAAAGCATAGTTGCACTCGTTGTAAGGTAGAATACTGATTAATCAAATTTAAAGAACAGTTTCTTTTCATAGTCATATGTGCAAACTTTAATGAAAACTGTAATAGATAAAATATGTACGCAAATTAAAAGGACCAACATTGTGCATTTTAAAACAGTGAAATTATCAGTCGTTTAAAACATTAACATTATAACATTATCCTAGTTTTTCATTATTTTGAATTAGAAAATATTTGGCAGTGTAGTTTGAAAGAATTTTAATTCCCTGAACATCATTGATCAGAGACTACAAATCTCAAATACAAACTAGGAATGCAGTAAATAGATTTTATTCAACAGGTCAGGATTTAAGAAAATAATAAATTACTAGGTTTATTAGAACATTTGCGTATTATTTTCACTCAGAATTGAGCAGGGATAACGGTCTACAGTTCAGTTACAGTAGGGTAGAGTAGGTTCCAAACCACAGGGCAGGGTAGCATAGCACCCCTGGCAGAAGAAGTGCAACGCTTTGGCCTGACGCCGGTGGAGACTGGAAACGGTGAGTGTTCTGGGTGGAGCCAGTCCCGTGCCCCGTCCTATGCCCTGTGCCCTTCGCAGCGCCCGCGGCAGCCCTAAGGCGAGGCCGTTTGCGTTCCTTCTCCCGACTGCACGACGGATGACGCAGGTCTAGTCACACACACAAACGTACTACGATAAAGAGAAATGAGAAGAGAGATAAAGAGAAATAAAAACATGAAAATTAACGGCATAGTATATGTGCTGATTGGACCTAGCTTCCTTACATGCACACATTTGTAGTTGGGGAGGGATAATTCTTCCTCGTGCAGTTATTGGCTCCGCTCAGATAATGTTAGATGGGGTATTTATCCGCCTTAAGTATAATATATGCTGGGTTACTGCAGTCTAGTTTTCTGAAATGTAATTATTTTATCAACATTGAGTAAATTTAAATGAATTGTTATTGAAGGTTATAGTTAATGTAACGTTGTTAAACTTCAATTTCAGTGTTGATTAATATTAAATTTTAATAATTAAATGAAAGATCAAGAATACATAAGGTCATTTTTGATTGCATTTTATTTACATTTAAAGAAAAATGATTGTTCTTCAAAGTTGCTTGGAATATAAAATGATAACCTAGTTCAATATTAGGATGGGCAAATGTAGGAAAGAGGCTGCAGAGCCCGGATAGTCTGTAAGAAGACTGTTTGCTTAGCCATATTATGGGATCCACTCCTGTGCTGGATTACCGATTGCACTTGGCATGCATTCAGTCATAGAGAAATTGGGGGACCTTGTCTGGGCGGGAAACTTATTGAGCTGCGAGATGGCATTACACCTCGCAATTTGCATTGATGTGAATGGCAGGTGACCTCCCTCTGGACTATAGAGTTGGTAGGTTGTTTTTCAGCAGGGAAGGCCACATGCCCAACTGTTGGTTTAGGAGGGACACGCCTACAAGGCCTACAGGGCAGGGTGGGTAGGTTAAGTGCTAGGGATGTGTTCCAATTCGATTTTGTATTAAACTGGCTTTAAAATGTTTACGACGTTCTTGTACACAATTCTTGCAATTAAGGATAAATCAAAATGCATAATGAATTGGAATACGCCTTCCTACCTTAAGGAAAACTGAAGGGCTGCCCATCGTTCAGTCGTCCTTGAGTGGGAAACGTTAGTTGGCGGACAGCACACTTCAAACAGGGTGGTATTTTTTCGAAACTGCTATAGTTCTATGTGTACATATTAATGAAATAAACAAATTAATTTTTCCTTACAGGATCATAAGTCCGCGTGAGACGTGGCAAAATAAAAATTGTAAAGCCCATGTGTATACATGGCAAGAATACATAAATTTAAATTAATGTGAATAAAGCAATTTTTTTAAGAAGTTTCTTGAACACTTTAATATAGACCAAATAAATTGTCCATATATAACAACTGTTCTAATAGTTCTTACTTTGCTCTAATTCTGCTTGTTTTTCAGCTGTAATTCTGCTTATTTTTCAGCTCTAATTCTGCCTATTTTTCAGCATTATGGTATATTTCAACATGTTTAAGATAACTGTAAGATATGTGGAAAAAATGCAATAAAGGAAAAACGATAAAATTTATGCCTAAATTATTTCATTACATGTGCGCTGGCGAATAATTAATCAATACACGATTTACTGAGTTATGTTTGAACTCTGTAGAGTATGTATTGATTTTGTGAAGAACGGATGTCTGTGCCAGTAACTTTTCTGTTTCAGGTTCTCTTCAATGCGATCGACAAACGTAACCATCTTAAAAGACTAGTAAAAAGTGGGCTTACCCGAATATGAATCTGTATTCAAATAAGACAAAGATCAGAAAGAAGTGAGCTATCTCGCGTTTCATCTGTGTGAAATGTGAAAAATAAAATATGTGAAGAAAGGTTTGTATGGTGACGTGGGTTAGCCACTATTTAAATCTGTTTTAAATCTCAAATCCGTCAGATTATTCATAAATGTATAGTCAGATGTAGTTTTTATTCATGAGCAAACATTTCTAGTTTTCAAATGTTGCTAAGCACGCTTTATTGGTACTTCCATTAATAATTTCACTATATTCAGGTAAAAACGTGTGGTAGGGGTTCTAGAGCTAGAGAAAACGTGCACAAAATATATTAACGACTAAAACCTGCCTTTGAAAGTACATGCTATATTCACACGGAAATTAGAATAAACATTATTTGCACGAAGTAAATGGAAATTATATAAAAAAGAAAAGAAAATCATAAATGTTAGATTTAGTTTTAGAAAGGGAAAAAATATAAAATGTACGTAATATGTTCTTTTTTTTGTTCCAGGTCCTCAGTAGTCGCTGTCCATGATATACAGAACAAATATCGTAAGTTCTGACTGGTCCAACTTCGCTTTCTCGATCTTCTCAACGATCACTAGATATCTCGCCTCTCCCATTGATATTCTTGAAATCCTTTCTCACCCATTACTTCTAATATTTGTGTCTTCAGATCAAAAGGGGTCTTATTCTTCCACCTATTTTGTCGGACACTTAATTTAAAATTAATTTTGTCTCGCCCGTCTCGCACTGGAAATGAATATGTGGAAATGAAAGGGCTTCTGGGTATATTTTGTACTCTTATTTTTTTCTAAACTACTAGATTAATCTTGTTAACCATAACTACAATGATATCGTTTGGGCTAAAGTGGACGTATTCGCTTAGATCCTTTGTTCAAGGCCACATTTCTCCTTATTTTCCACTTTATTGTGCTATACGAAAATTGTCTAGTCTTAACGCATTGTTTTGTATTACGTTATGCAAGGAGAGCTTCTGTTAGATCTTTTCACAATTTCAAATCCTGTTGTCTGTTTTCAGCGTCTTGTTGAAGATTTAAATTGATGTTCCATTGCTTCCGCAATTCATTAACAAATGACGACTAATTCTCTACCATCTCTGAATTTCAAAATTTTCGTATGAAACGAACTAAAAAAACTATCAACTGAAATTGGAGATCTTTTTCTTATTGTTTTAAGTTTCTAGATTGTTTGTTTTCTATTGTTTTCTATTGCTGTTACGTTGCTTTTCGGATTATACAATTAGTACTTCTTATTCTATTAGAACCCATCCCATGTTCCGTGATATCGAATTAAATTTGAGTAATAAAGTATTTTTCTAGATTGTCAAGAAATTGAACAATAAAATCGCACACGGACCGAAGCACGACATCGACGACGAAGTAACGTGATATGTTGGAATGGTCTGTGGTCTTTGGTCTGTGTTTAAAGTTCAAATCTCTTCTTGTTCAAGCAAAACGGATCAGCCGACTCGATGGGATGGTCACTACTGCGAAACTAATAATCGAAATTAGAAACTCGTGTTAAAAAGTCAAAATTGAAAATCCTAAAGAAGTAATAAATTAAAGATTATCTGATGGTTGTATGAAACACATAAGCTTGCTTTCAAAGTACTTATACAATCACCTTAAATCGTCTAGGGAAGACTTTTCCATTTTAATTCTTGCAATAGAGGTAAAAATCACAAGGAAACGTTAAAATTTAAGGTTACTGTAGAATATATTTTAGACGTTCGACCCACTTTTACTACTTTTAAAACTTAAATACAATTAGTGGTAATTAATAATATTTACTTGAATGTGTTCTCCCTCACAGTTTTAGAAACATTAAAGGTAGATTTTTACTGTTCGCGAAATGTCAGATTTGCGCACGCACATTATTATTTATTATTATTATTTGTTATTTGTTATTATTTATTGTTTATTATTATTTATATTATTTATAATATTACGATTATATCGATAGCAGTGGAAGGTGGGCTCATGAGACTGAGTTATTATAAAAGACGCGTTTCTGTCCAGTTCAGAAGCAGTGAGAAGTCATTAAGTCTGTCACCTGGCCATTTGTTTTAGTGTCCTTGACTAAAACGTCAAATAATTGAAAAGTAAAATTTTTTAGAACGGTTCTGTGCATCACGATCTCCACAAAAGCTCTTAAAACAATGATTTATGCTAGTTATCATACAGTCACACAGGTATTCGGCACACAGGCACAAAATTTCGTCTTAAAAAGTATTTAAAGTCTGTTATTCTGAAACAAATTTAAAATCCAAGGAAATGATATTTGTAAAATGTCGAAGGAAATTTGTCAAAGCTTTGCTGTTAAATAACTAACTATTGCTGAAAGCATTTTAAGAAACTTGTGGTTAAGACAGTTTTGATATTCGGGATTTCGTTGTTTCAGATTGTTGATGTATGTTTCAGATTTACTTGGACCTGTGGTCTGCGTTCGTCTGCTACATACTACCAGCTTCAGTGAAGGTGTTGATCTTAAGAGGCCTCAACCGCAGTCCAAAAAAACCAAAATTATTCGGCATCTCAAGGACGAGGACGGACTCTTAAGACGTGTGGGGCCAGCAGCATCTAGCAAACGTGTGGGATGGAGACGGCAAAAGCGGAAGTGTTCCAGAGTTTCTCAGCAGAAGAGTACCGAAATAGTGCTGAAGGAGATTCAAGGTTCAGGTCTTGTAAACATGTATGCGTAAACGTTTTGAAGTGTTGGAAAAGTGATTAACGATGAATGATGGTACTATAAAACAATAATAATAAAAAATTAAGTTAATGCCAACTAGTTTAATCATACCTTAGGTTTTTTATGACAAGATACTTGCAATGAAGTTAAGTGCAACGTAAAAAAAGATGAAATTGCTTGGGATACTTAAAATGAAACGTCAATTTTTCAGACTTGCATAGTATTCTGCCGATCAACCTAGAGTTATTTATTTCTATCATACATTAAGTGTATAGCATAGTAACAGTCGTACGAGAATAGAAGAGATTGTGCTTATTAAATTGTGTAATTTGTTCTGTTGGTCAGATCAGAGAGATCTCAGTTCAAATCTTTCCATTACTCCTTTCTCACAGTGAACGTCGCTTTCTTACTCTCTGCAATATCCTGTGGCTCGTAAATGAAAGAGTTATAAGCACATTGTTCGGGGCATCGGCGCGTTCAAAAATGGCAAAGCCAGCATCTTTTACTTCCAATTTGGAAAATGAGATTTTAGTGGACTTAGAAGAAGAATTTCAACAGACAATTTGACAATATCTCCAATGGCCTTAAATATTGAAGCGCCCATGAATCTTAGTAAACTATATATTCTCATAGTTCTGCCATAAATGGCTATTAAAACGTGTGAACGTTGTTCCTAGTTCCTGGCCTTGGTTTTCGAACGCTGTTACTTTTCAATGTAACACAACCGTAATTATAAATTGATAGGATTCGAATATATTGAATTGGATTTCCAGAAATAAGTAGAAATTAAATTATGGAGTTTCTTTTCATTTCACTTAGTTAAAGATTGGATATATCAGAGACGTTTGTTGTGTTCCACCATTATTGATTGAATAAAAACGTATTAATGAGTATATAATAGCGATTAAGATTTTTAACGTAATTTCGTTTCAAATATTAAGATGTTTAGTTATCCTGTGATATTCAATGACTCTGTTGTAGAATACTGGTCTTTGACCTTTTTTGTATCAGAAAGTCCGCAGGAGCAGCTTTGAATCATGCGGTGAAGATGTAGGAAAAGAACGCAGCTAAAAATATAGAATTTGTATTAAGCATGTTTTTTAACATTGTATAAAAATTGGTTGCAGGTTTTGAAATGCGAAACTAGTCTTGTAAATTTTAATGCGATAGTTTTGAGTAAATGGACTTCGTTAAGAATATTTGTTGATTTAAGAAATTTACGCTAAAAAATGTTCGAAACTTATGAACGTAAAGTAACTGGAAACAAAGTAGAAGCGTTAAGAAATCTGAAACTACTCTAAACTAATATTTATGTACCTGGTGCACCAGTTTGGTTTTTAAATTGTTTGAGAGAAGTTTCAAAATGTAAAAAATTGTATGTTTCGATTTTTGTGGTAAATTTCATTATTTTCGGATTCGTAATTAATTTTGTGCTTGAATTGTACGAACTTTGTGCAATAGCATTGTAAAATGAACTACGATATTACGATGTAATTTTGTATTAAGATCTTGTGGTAAAATATAACGCGTCACCAACCATATGGAAACCTTTATTCCTGATTTTTGCAAAGTATTCCCTAATACTATCTCCCTAAAGGTATAACAATGTTCCTGGCATACTACATTTAAGTAAAATTATATTGTTTTTTGACTATAGAGAAAACAATTTAAAGTTTCTTGAAACAATTGAAATTACAAAATTGTGTAAATTAGGAATTTATTAATATAAATTTAGAATTAATAGTTCTGAATTTAAATGTTAAATATACTTCTACAGAAAACCCAAAAATCTGAACAAAACACAGGAATAGAAACAATGAAGATTAGTATTTCAAAGTACACATATGGCAAATTAAATGAGGTATAAATTAAACGTAAATAAAACATGTCAAATTACATTCGATATTCACGTTATATATCAAAGTTGAAGTGTAAAGTAACATGTGAGAACGTAATTTTTGTCCTTAAAATTTCAATCATTACCCGTTTACTACGACATTTTGTAACTTTTAAAGTATTGGATTGCGATGTTACATTGAAAAATGTTCAGGAAACGAAAACTCAATATATCACAGCACTATTGAACAGGAATTTACACTACCGGTAACGCACGTAAATTAACTAGGTATATTTTGCGGAAAGACGAGAGTTCACAAGCAGTTTCCTATGCTTTCTTTCTGCGCAACTTTCCTGAACACGGATCTAATACATAATTTACGCTGTGAAGCATTTTTTTTCAAAAGTTGCCGAAACCCATTTTTCTAGTTTTTGTTTTACCGTCAAGAAATTTAGAAAATATAAGCGTATAGCAGGATGGTGACACGCTCTCTGAATACAGCGCAGTTTCAACCGTCCAAGTGTGATGAATTTGACAAAATATGTCCCGGCATCCCCAGGTCGTACTGTCGTCTCCATTATTTGATGAAACCTAAATGAGTCTTTTGATTAAATCCCATAAGTTTTCCTATTTGTTGTATGGTAAAAATATCTCTCCAAGGGCGTCCTCTTGTAAAAAAGTTATATTATTAAAATATCATTTTAACGAGACTTTAATTTAAAATTTGTGCGTAAAGGTTTATCAACAATACTAGTTAGAATCGAAAGTATTAGTGTTTAGTGGGCCTAAGGAGCCTGCTCCATAACGGCCTAACAAGTACGCTCCATGGTTAACTTCATGTCTCCTGTGGTCTGCTGCTCCATGAGTTACAAATGAGTTTAAAGTTCTTATGAAAGAACCTCTACGCACAACCGTTTTAAATCTATTAAAATTTATGATAATGAAAAGTATTAGATAGGACTTGGAAATTTTGTATAGAAACAAGCCAGAAACGCTAAGATTCTTTATTATCACGATCTTTTTCAAGCAAATTGTATGGAGCATGGAACACGTTAAAAAATGTTGGAATTTGAGAGCTAGGTCAAATAACAATTCATTCGATATTCCCATAGATGATCTCAATGACTTTTTGCATCCACTGACCATGAAATAGACCCTACGTTTAAAGGAAAGTCACTGCAGATGCTGGAAACATTAGCACATCTCTTCGATGATGGTCGGCTCCAATGCACATTGCGAAGAAGTCGAAAAAAGTTAACGAAATGTTTTCTCCAAATGTAGAAACTTCCATTTGTAATACGACTACTTCTAACATTACCAACCTCCCCAAATACTTGTGATTACCGACGTAAAAAAGTACTATCAGTATTCCCCAATTTCCTTGAAAAAATATACATCAGCAAATAGAATATTTATAAATGATTTTCTCAACTTTTGCCAAGTTTGCCATTTTCAGTAATGCTTTTAAAGCATGAAAGTTGTTTTTGCACAACTAAGAAGCAACAATATAGCGACAATTTCCCACGTAAAGTTTTTCATTTATGTTCGTGATATGTTCGTTTTTTGAAATTATTGGGCTAATAAGTTAGCAGAAATTCGTATTTCTGTATTAATTGAAGAGCAACAAAATTTCTTTTGTGTCAACTATTTAGCCCAAAAATCTACAATTTCTTCTGTAGATGGTTTTTTATTTACCCCTACTTTTTTGTAATGGTCGGAATTTAGCATTCCTGTTAAGTTTCAGAGTGATGAATATTATTTTTAGATCACTACCATTAGTAGCGTTTCCCATGCATAGCGTGCTAGTAGTTCAATTTCTGCACTAGTGCTAAAAGTGCGATGACGCTCGTATATTCTGATAAATATGTGAATCCAAAGGAAACATAACACTACCGTGTGACCACAACACCTACTGCTGATCTCAACGTGTTATTAAATGATTTGTGTACTAGAATAAACATATAGGAAAAGTTAGTAAGGCTGTTTACAAATAGTGTATGACACGCGGCTTCCGGTGAAGCAATGTGGCTATGTGCACTGTGAAACCAGTTGATATTGCAGGAAACCTCGAATTTGTTTCTGCGAGCTGCGGCGAAAGACGAAACCACGAATGTTACCGACCTGCAATCGCAAACCAGAAAGGAGATCGACCGCGGGGCTTTGTAATCGATCCCTTTCGCGATCGCAAAGTCAATGAATCCCCGATATCCAGTCGAGTAGACGGCCAGAGCGTATACGTGAACATACGCGCAAGTTTTGTTGATATTCCACAGTGGGGCTTGCGGGGAGAGGAGGGCCTTTGCTACGTCACGGCTTAGTCAAAGGCGTAACTGTGGGCATGAACATGAGTGTGCCACGACATTGTTTTGAAAGTACGAGGTGGCTGTTGCCAGCGTTGTAAATTGGTACGTGCCGTTCCGAGTCAAACTTAAGTATGTCAACGTGCCGTACTATTCAGCTCTGGGTGAGGATCAGGGAGCTCGTGTATCAAGAAAACTTACGCGAGTAGTATGTCATGCCTCGTCGCAGTGTAGTTGGCGCCATTTCGGTTTGCTCCGAAGCAGTCCCACTCCAGTTTTCTTTTCTCTGTAAAAACATCATTGCGATTCCTGTCACTTACGAATTTCTCAAAGAGCAGCCGTGTTTTTCCCATGTGACACCTATCAATGTCGTATAATTCGTTTCGGCCGTGTCGGCAACGTCTTCTGGTTGCAAGTGTGGGCGGCACCAAATCATAATCTGATCGAGTTTCAAATCTTTTGTGATGTCAGATTTCACCAAACCTGGACTAATTTCCTGTAACACCGCAAGAAGGTTATTTTATTTTATTTCAAATCGTAAATAGTTCGGTTGGTAAGAACGAGATATAGAGGAACTTTTCTTATTCTAAAGTAATTTACGAGCTCCAGAACGTTGCATCACAACGAGCGTATTTGTGTCAGACACCAGTCAGAATTTTACTACATAGAGTGGCCCACCCTATGAATTCAACACTCTGGGTGGACGTTCCACGAACTAGGGCCCACCACGTTGTTTGCAGTCAAAACGTAGGAGCGGTGTCTGGTGGAGCCGTTTTGAACTGTTACGTTGAATCGACATGTTGTTTGTATCAGATTTTATTTCTATATTGACTTTTTCGTTTAACTGTATTTAAATTATATTAGTGGTTAGAGTAATAATATCCACAATGTCTTCAATATTTTAGACATATAACTGTAAAAATAGAAGTAATCAATCCATAAATATAATACCATAAAACAGAATAGTAATAGTAGTAAATAATAATAGAAATATACAATTTGTTTTTATACTGTTTTTTGTATATTTTTTATTTGTAATTGTACTTTCATGTCTCTGCATTCTGCCACCGGGCAACAGCTGCCCAATTATAGAATAAAGCTTATATCTAAATATTATTTTTCATAGAAGGGTTTTCTTAGTACGTAAGTAATATATAACGTAGGATGTAAGAGATTTATTATTTACATTAAGAATAATCCATTCATGCGCGCTCTTCTCTTCACCTAAATGGATTAACTACAAAATGTATTTTCCTACAGAGATGAAAGTTCAGAAGATTCCACTGGTGTCAATTGTTCGTTTTGTGTTTCTTTGTCGAGCATTTTAAATAAAAGGTGGTAGGGAGATGAGTAAATAGCTTGGTTTAACCAAATTTAAATGAGACGGGGGGCACTATTTTAAATTCTCACCCTTGTGCGACAGAGCGTCCCGCATTGTATCCTGTGAAAACTACACCAAGTTACAACAAAAACACTGACAAAGTTACCTCTTTGAAATATAGTAAATTGCGTGAATGTATGTTTTTTGTTATTTATGGTTGTACACAACTTCCATATATTTTTACGTTCAAACAAATGAATGTTCACAATTCCTTTACTCAAATCTTTACCTAGAACACGGGCGGTCAAAATCTATTTAATTAGTAATTTTAACCTGCTGCATTTTGATCCGTTTTTGGTTACTCTCAACACTTCACCCTCTGAATTCGGCTCCATGAAATGTCTGTTTTGATGGCCAGCAGCATTGACAGCTGCGGTTTTCGAATCGCTGATTTTTTTGGGCTTCTGAGTTTTTCTCAGCTCTGATAGACAGTGGTTCAAGCCGAGGAAAAATCCAGTTGAAAATGTAGTTGAAGACAAAAAAAATTAAATTCAGAGAAGATAAGAAACAAAAGAAGGGCGTGTTTTTTGAAAGGAATAAATTGCAAGAGACTGATTGTTAAAAGTAAATAGACATAGAATATATTTTAAAGAAGTTATAAAAATATATTATCTAAAAATAATTTATTATTGTGAGAATTTTACACCAGCTTATACCTCACTAATCTATTTTACTGAAAAATATTATACAATTACCAATAACCTTAGAAACTCGTTTGTAAATACTAAGTTTTGTTTATGGTATAAATAAACAATATACTTAAAATAAACTATTTCCATTTTTCAAATTAACTTCTCCCCTCTTTCAGTAAACAAACAATTCACAGTTGGTCGCGATTGACGATCGAAATCGTGGAAGAACTTATGCAGATAAAAGTCACACTGGCTATCGGCAAGCTCTGCACAAGAAAAACACATTCAGAACAAACTGGAGGCGAGATGTGGTCGGCATAAATTGACGATTAGACTGCAAATTGTTAAATAATTTGAAACATAAGTCAAAATGACCTCCCTTTTGACGTAAGAGGCAAAGAGAAAATAAAATGAAATTGGATTTGTGTCCCTTTTAGTGGACATCGTATATTATAAAATTAGTAAAAAAAAATCTTTACATTTTTTCTTGTGTATATTTTGACTATTTTTAGCCTACTATCGTTATGCAGAACATTAATTTTTATAATATAAATGAGTTACTTCAGCGTATTGTTGGAGATGGGCATTAAACTGAAGTAAAATATCCAAAATTATAAGAACAGTGTATATAATGTTTGTAAAATGACATTTATCCTTAAAACACTGAAAGCTGCAAAGGGCTCCTTCCTACCTGCTGATGTGGATGACGTTCCCATCGTCCACGTTCCGCGCCTTCGTCTGTCAGGACGTTGAGATGCAAGATTCTCTTCCACTCAGCAGTGTTCGTTTCTGCAAACTATTCGCTTTGACTAATCATCTTTCACGTCTCAACAACACTTCTAGTTAACATTATTTTACAAATGACTAATATTTGTAAGAGTTCAACTAGTTCCATGCAGATTTCGTATGAGATTATAAAAATATGCCATTATTTTTGTGCTTTCAACCAATTTAAGAAAATTATTCGATTAATGTTGACAACAACTACGTTTTTACTCTCTGAAGAGGTCCTTCTAATTTAGTTAGCCGCCATATGACGCTGAGTTTTATTTTTCACATTCAGGTTCTTCTCGGCGCTCACTTCTGTCTCAGGAAATTCTACGCTATTTTGATTGTAGGTCAGCTACCTACTAGCGGCCAACACAGTCATAAGGAATACACGGAAGGCAAAGGCGGATACGAATGTAATTCAGGTGTGAGATTTTGTTCCGGTAAGGATTATCCCCCCATTCACATTTGTTTAGTACTGATTGTAAAAGCATTAGAATTTTTACTAAAACAGTGTTTATTCATAAAGAAATTATTTCTTTGATCTCAATTATGAAATTCCCACATAACGTTTTCAATTACTCTGCCCTACGGACACACTGATTTCTTAGATATTAGCCTAGAATTGACTCCCAAAAGGTCACAGCATGGCAAAGTATTGAAAATTCCTTCCACCTTTTATCCGGCACTGTTAAAACTAACAAAACAATTGTGTAGGGATGGAATAATTTCAGAGCTTGGTTCTCTAACATGATCAGCCACCTTAATCCCAGCAAGCCCCCTGGAATTTGATTTATCTGTATTTCTCAACAAGGGTTTTAAAAAATCGGAAAATATATGTAAAAAGTGCTTTATTGACACCCGTTTTTTAATTGTTTATAGTCGAATACAAAATTAGTACATATTTAGTAGAATATGATAGGCTAGTTAAATTGGAATTTCTGGATAGGGGGCATGCGGTGGTGGACTCTTTTGTTTGGAGCCGCTCCCAACTTTTCGGATTTGTAGAGTGTAATAACACTGATGGGGGACCAGATAAAATTTTGAAATTATTACATGTAAAAGTTCACTGTGGTTATACGTGAAAAGTGCTTTCTTGGCAGCCATTTTTTAATTGTTTAGATTTGAGTACAAAATTATATATTTTGTTAGATAATTAGTACATATAATGCAAAAGAATATAGACGAGATGATTTTGAATTTCTGCGAATGGGGGTGCGAAGGCAGACACTATTCAACCGCTCGCAATTTTTCGTGTTTGTAGACTGTACTATCTCTGTTGAGCGACCAGATAAAATTTTGAAATTACTACAACTAAACGTTTACTGTGTTAAACTGCAATACGGAAATATAAGTGACAGCAATAATGTCTTAGGTACAATGGTTTTGTAGAAGACTGCACATAAAAGTGTTTTAAAATAATTGTAGTTTACGAAGCGAAACACTAGTTATAGATTTTCACTGTTAACTATTAAATTAAAAATAAAACAAGTACCATTAAAAACACTTAGCTAACTTATGTTTTAATTATCAAATAGTTCTCCTAAACTTAAAAGTAACATTCACAAGACAATTAAAAGTAATCTACCTTAGAAACTGATATCCATGGACTTCATTTGCTTCACGCAGCAAACTCAGAATTGGTCACTTTTCTTCCCGTTTAGTAGACGATATTAAGATTTAAGCGACTTCCATTAACCTGGCAGCTGTAATCGGATAGGGCCGTGTGAGTAAACGCGTCCCATTTGGTGCCCTAATATCACACGCGGTGCTGGGCCGAGGTGGCGCGCACACATGAAGGTGGCCGCAGATTACATCCATATTTCATGAGCTGCCTTTCACCGCTCGCCCGCGCGCGCGGAGGCATTGGCGCGTGGCGCGGCGCGACCCTGTGCGGCGCGACCCTGTGCGGCGCGACCCTGTACGGTGCGACCCTGTACGGTGCGACCCTGTACGGTGCGACCCTGTGCGGTGCGACCCTGTGTGGTGCGACCCTGTGCGGTGCTACCCTGTGCGGTGCGACCCTGTGCGGTGCGACCCTGTGCGGTGCGACCCTATGTGCTGCGACCCTGTGCCGAGCAATCCTGTGCGGAGCGATCCTATGGGCTATGACCCTGTGTGCTGCGATCCTATGCAGACCCTGTACGGTGTCGATACCCTGTACGGTACGGTGCGATCGGTGCGACCCTGTACGGTGCGACCCTGAGCAGTACTTAGAGGGGGCTGACGGTAGTGATGGTTCAGCCTTCGAAATAATTTTCTTGATTAAAAAAAACGTTCTTTCTGTTCGGTATATCGACTTTTAGTGGGATGTGCATTTCTATTTTTTAGACTTGCATAACTTTTAGACTAATGATCTTTTACTGTTGTAGATTTTTTACTGTTAGCTTATTTACAATAGTTAATATATGACTTTGAACCACAATTTATGAACAATACACATTCATTCATGATTCACGTTTACAAACAGATATTCTACATAAATACATTGGATCTTGTTTGGATTCAATCAAAAATTGGATTTTGTTCATGGGTTGAAAATTTACTAATTTAAACATTCATTACTGCTATTGCTATTATTTATTATGCGGGTCTTATATTTTTTCGAATATATTCTTTATGATTGTTTTATGCATTGCCTACTGTAAATTGTATGGTGGAAGGGGAGGATAGAAGAACTGTAAAATATTTGTCACTGTATTATACATATGTTAAAAGTATTTTTGTTGGTATTTGATGTTCTTTGAATATATTTGCGCGTGACGAACTAAGGAGAACTATTTTTCTACTAGTTTTCATATTGTGCATTTGTTCAAATTAAGCGTATATAATTAATATTATTATTGTTGTTGTTGTTTCGCGAATTGGTCACCATGGGGCCACGCGATACGTGCATCCCACCGGGGCTCAGTCAAGGTTATCGGGGTAAGTGCTCGCTACATTTTTATAGGAGGGAATCTGCATTTCAATACTGATTCCATTTTTATACCCCAGGGTTGTTAGCCTGGGAGATGGGATAAAAATTATGATAATGAATGATGAACGATGAACTAGATACACACAAACACACACAACACAACAATGCCCGAGGCGTGCTCGAATCCGCAGACTGCCACTGCACTACCACGTTAGCGATCTTGGCCATCGGATCGACTGTATTATTTTTATTATTGTTGTTGTTATTATTACTATTATCATTGTTTTGATGGTAAACGTATATTGTGTACTTGTTATCTGAAAAAATAATTTACACTCTTTTAAAATAGCCGGAATTTAATTCAATTTACTTTTAAATTTAAACATTCTATTTTTATGATTACGGAATCTTTATATAATTTTGCAATAAAAAAGATGTATTAGTTTAAAATAACAATTGATCTACAATTCTCTAACTAAATAGTCTTTCATTCTTGTATACTATTTTAGACTTAATTTTGTCACATTAAAACCATAGTTTTGAGTATCAGAACCAACGCTCTGTAAATGTTTAATGAGGTAAAAAAGTGGGGCTAGACGTCCACCGCGGCCAGCCTAAGAAATTATTATCCCAATTTTCTTAACCCCCAAACAAAGCTTTCTACTGAGGGCTTTGATATAGTGTTCATATTATCAGCGAGACCAAAGGAAAAGGGGTTAACTGTGGAAACTGCAGGGTAGGTACCGGTGAAACATTTGTTGTATTCTGTGGCTAAAAATAATGCAAAAGTATTGGAATTTGTTACGGAGTATTAATTTTCATAACAAACTGGTTATTATCATGTGTCATAAGTCTATCTGAAGCATCGCCACATACCTTATCGGAGATCTATTATTTCAGATACTGTGTTTGCAAAGAGACCTTTTTAGAGCTTTCATTATTTTATAATCCTCCTCATCTTCTTGTCACGATAATTACTCTGAAAATGGCCAAGATGGGTAAGATTGTTTCTTCAGAATAAAATCATTTAAAACATATATTTCAACTGGTATGTAATTTTATTACTTCATCTACATTTAAACATTACGAGAAAAGTTTGACCACACGTTTTTTCGTGCCTTTGCTTATTTTCGTAATTTCTTATTTTCGTATTTAGTATCAAACTTATTAGTCAACAAACACATTTCAAGGTTCATTAAAGTATTCTTAATGAAAAACTATTAAGTGAAATGTTTTTTTTAAAAAAATTATTAGGAAAATGTTAACTTCAAAACGCTCTAAGTAGTAAACTCTGATAATTTGCCTTGAAACAAATAAATACCATAAACTACAGACCGATAATTTTATCCTTGGATGTTTGCAATACTGACGACATTTAACAGCGGGGGAACCGTCTTAATGAAAACATAAGTTTCAATGAATCATAAAGCAAACTCCCAACCCTATAGGCCCGACGCAAACTTCGGCTTGCCCCGGGCTGGTTCGCAAGCACAGCAGGCACCGGGCAATACATATTGGAGAAGTTGCCGGCGGTGCACACTTGCATTCGGTAATGAAGTTTCAAGAGACATAAACACAAGAAAGCGAACCCCACTATTCGATAGTGTTTTACGAAGGTTTGCGAATGAACAGATGAAATTTCATACTTTCAGTAAAGTGATACTTCGAGTAAGCACAGTTTACTTAATAAGAAAATAGGCAAAACTGAGTGAGAGGAGTATGGAACTGAGAGAGACTCCCACATATCCGCTAAGATTGAGTAGTATTTTTCAGTAACACAAATTAAAACTTTATTTCTAGTGCTAGAAGAGGACTGTAACCAAAGCTTTACAATAATTAAATCTATTGACTTTCAAAAATAATTGATTTTTCTTATGTTTTTTTATTTCAAACTTCTCCAAGTACCCATTTTACTGTGATTATTATTTTTGAATTTTATAAATTCATTTCATTATTATAAATTAAACAATTAAAAATATAATATACCACTGTGAATAAAAAGTGTAAAATTGTGTTAACACATTTTTTCCGTCTTAGAACTTGCTGTCATATTGACATAAAATAAAAAGGCCCGTAAATTTTGTGAGCTCAAAATTCTCACATGTTTTCAGAATCTATAGTAGTCGGCCCACAACACGGCACGTGTTGTAGGCCTTAATCAAACCGTAAATATGCCATGTAGGAACAACAATATGAACTGTAAAACAGTTAAAACCAAGATGACATTTAACTTCCAATAGCAAATATATGAAATCAATTCATCGTTTATTCTAAAATGACAAATGCAGAAGGGTGCGTGCGACGACTGGCAAGGTAAAAGGGGCAATTGTCGAGGTCTGGCGAGGGGCGTGTACAGGGAGTGACTGGGGATGAATGCGAGGGCGGTCGAGGGAGGAGTACAGGGACTGACTGGGGATGAATGCGAGGGCGGTCGAGGGGCAAGCGGTGATTAGTAGCGCCTGGCGATGGTAGGAGGACGTGCGACGGACGGGCGGCGAGCGGCGAGCGGCGACAGGGGACGAGTGGCTAGGGACGAGTGGCTAGGGACGAGTGGCTAGGGACGAGTGGCTAGGGCCGAGTGGCTAGGGCCGAGTGGCTAGGGCGGAGTGGCTAGGGCAGAGTGGCTAGGGCAGAGTGGCTAGGGCAGAGTGGCTAGGGCCGAGTGGCTAGGGACGAGTGGCTAGGGACGAGTGGCTAGGGACGAGTGGCTAGGGACGAGTGGCTAGGGACGAGTGGCTAGGGACGAGTGGCTAGGGACGAGTGGCTAGGGACGAGTGGCTAGGGACGAGTGGCTAGGGACGAGTGGCTAGGGACGAGTGGCTAGGGACGAGTGGCTAGGGACGAGTGGCTAGGGACGAGTGGCTAGGGACGAGTGGCTAGGGACGAGTGGCTAGGGACGAGTGGCTAGGGACGAGTGGCTAGGGACGAGTGGCTAGGGACGAGTGGCTAGGGACGAGTGGCTAGGGACGAGTGGCTAGGGACGAGTGGCTAGGGACGAGTGGCTAGGGACGAGTGGCTAGGGACGAGAGGCGAGGGCCCAGCGGGGAGAACGGTATGGCGGGGACGAGCATGTGGATGAGGGGGGGGCAGGGACGCGGGAGGGGTTCGGGCGCTGGCGCCGTCGCGGCGCTGTGCGTCGGCCCTCGCAGGCGCCGTCAGCCCTCCTCCAGACGTCATCTCCTCTTTACAGAGTCTTCCGCCCCTCGTGTCTCGCTCAGCGCACCAATATTTGCCTTTCACACTCCATGGGATTTGTGTGGAGCGCCGGGCGCGGCGGAGGGATCGATGGAGCTGAGGTGCTGCTGCAGGGAAGTAGAAGCGGAGGGAGGGCTCGGTGGGCGAAAGGGCCTAGAGAAGGCCCTGCCCACGGAGCTGGCGGGGCTGAGAGGCGAAAGATGTGGTCGATGGGGAGGGAGACAGCTTTGCAGCTGCAGCGGAGAGTGTGACAACTGATAGCGTTGGAAAACAAACGTAGCTGTTGCAGTGCGATCGGAGAAACACAGTCCTGCTTTGGTGGTGATGTTGGGGGCGGGGGGGGGGGGGGGGTGGCGGCAGCGGGAGGCATGGGAGGGCCGCGGATGTGGGTGAATCGATGAGTGTGAGTGTGTGATAATCGGTGAAAGTGGTACGCCGTGACCGAATAAGAGATGGGGATGGAGGTGGGGGTAGTAGAGTCGGTAAAGGGTTGTGAAGATCGGAGGAAAGAATATGATATTGAAAGAGAGGGAGAGGGTGGAAAGTGTAATATCGTATCCAAGGATGCGTAAGGTTTCCTGCCGTGATGTAGCAGGGTATATCTGACTGCAGAGACGGAATTGAGCGCTGAGGAGTTCGAATGCATCAGTGGGGAAGGGACGATCGAGTATCGGGCATGGTGGCGTGAGTGAGCGAGCACAGATTTCGTCGTCGTCAATTGCTTACGCTATTCTCTTACAGAGAATGCCTGATAATAAGATGAGGGTCTTCCTCTCTGGAACGTGACGTCTGCTGGTAACCTGCGCATCAGCTAGCGAGTGTCCGCCTACAGGCATCTCCCTCAGCCTGACGCTAAGAGAAATGTCGCATTTGCTAGGAACAAGTAGAAACCATGAGTCATATCGTCTCAGCTTGTCCAATTTTAGCAAAGACTGGAAAATTGAAAAGACACGACTGGGCGTGTTAGTTACCTCCACTAGCAGATCTGTTTTGTATCGCCCTCGAAGTTGCAAAACATGCCCCAACTGGAACGAACACTCACCAAAACCGGTGACGTCTGGTAGGCTAAGTACTATTGTACAACATCCAAATTCAAACTGATCGCCCGAAACTTGCAGACAAACCGGATATTTTTATCCGGCATTTGGAGAAAAAGCTTGTCTACTTGTAGATGTTGCTGTACCGTGTGATCAACACGTCGTAATCAAGGAGACAGAAACGTCTTAGAAACAAGAGTTTTGAAATCGAGATCACCCGGATGCGAGGCGTTAAAGCACAGATCATAGCGATGGTTATTGGAGCTCTGAGATTTGTTCCACAAAATTTGTATATAAACTTGGCTAAACCCTCAGTTCATTCAAAAGACATTGCTTTATTGGGAACAGCCCACGTTTTGTGCATAGTATTGTAGAGGCACTTATAATTTTTAGATATGCTTCTTAGGAAGCTGGAGGGGAGCAGACTTTATAGTCAACTGACTTACAACATCTTTTGTTGTGAGTAATAATAATAATAATTATTATTATTATTATATTATTATTAATAATAATAATAAATTGTTTATGTGTTAGAATGCCCTAATTGGTTTTGTAGATTTTAAATATGCCTGTGTTACCATGCTTTGATATTGTATCTGTGTGGTATCCATGTGAAACCAAAAACTTTGAGAATAAACAAAATAATAATAATAATAATAATAAAATAATAATAATAATAATAATAATAATAATAATAATAATAATAATAATAATAATAATAATAATAATAATGTGGTTGTAGCCGATCTGATGGCCAAGATCACTTAGTGGTGCCTTAGCTGTCAGAGAGCAGATCGCGGGTTCGAGTTCCTCCTCGGGCATTATTGCGTTGTGATGTCTGTCTGTGTGTGTCGTTCTTTCACCTCTCATTGCACGCGTGGTACAAGTGTCCCTATTCGTGATCAAGAATATTATGGTAGTGGTGATGGTAGCGGTGATGGTGATGGTTGTGTGTGTGGCGATGGCTGCGAATGGGGAGGACGCGACTGGTTATGGGTGGTTTGTCCTGCCGGCGAGCCATTGTATAGCACTTCGCAGCCGCAATAAATCAATATTACCGTTCTCGGAAACGAGACCTTTCTGTAGCCACAGGGCTTCTGGCTGCATTTCGCTGCTGCTTTTCCTAGTCCCTTTGAAGTCTTTCTGAGGGAGTTGGGGTGTAGTTTCTCGGGCTCTCCCGCAATGTATGCTTAAGGGAGAAGTCTCTGAATAGAGGTCTGAAAATTATGCTCTAAATATTTAGCAGGCAAGAAAATATTCTGTTTTCATTTTGTTTAACATCGTATTTAAAAGTCTAGTACTAATTTCTCGATTGAAATGTTTTAACAGAATATATTTAAATTATTATTATAATTATAATATTTCCCAAACAAAGTTTACTCATTTATCGTCAGACTGCCGCCATTTCTCAGCAATATACTCGCAATTTTTCCCTGTGAATTTACCAACCCTCTTAATCTTCAGCTTTTTGAGACCAGTAAATTAGAAATAAAAGCTTTGTTCAGTAAACAAAGCTCGTTTTCATCGGTTATTAAAATAGCGAAAACATGATTGTAAGTGAAAAGGCGAATGACAAAAGTATTCACAGCATGGCAAGCATCCCTGTGATTACCAGCGTATATCCATGTTTGTGCCTGAGCGTTTGCAGGGGCAAGTTCGCCCCCCCCCAATACTCCAGATCATTGTTTTTGAGTGACCACCGCCCCGCCTGGGTGATTCTCCTCTCGTGCTTTGGGGCGCAGGTGCTTCCCCTGTAGCACAATTGTACTTTCTCCCCATTACGGAGGTACTACTTCGTATTGTACTACTATGTATATTGTGGATAAAAATAATTTTACTAGAATTAGAACGTAATTTCCATGTGCTCAGAACGATGCCCGACAAACAGCTGCCAACAAGCCGACGGGGTTGGTCGCAAAAGACGTTGCTAGATGGAATTAGGTTTTATAGCCAGGAATGCCTCGTTTTTAGAAAGAGAACAGAGAGAAACAAATATATATCAAATTTTGTATTACTCTCATAAAAAAATTGTATTTCACGGTTATTAGAAAATGTTATATGAAATTAATGTTATATATATTATATAATGTAATATTTAACTAAAGGTATGTGTTGACGGTTGCAATTAAGTTTCAGCATTTTGGTGTAAAATAAGTTTAATTTTCTTCTCTAATTCATTTACAATGTATAAAATATATAATATGCTCATCGATATACTGTTTCAAATAAATTATGTGCTGTTGGAAAGGTTTTATCGTGATGTGGAATCACGGGCAGGCGTGTTTACTTCAAAGTTCTCTGCGTCAACAAGTCAGAGGAGAACAATATTCTGTTGATAAATGAAATAGTTCACGGACCTTTTTGTACTAATTATAACGTACACATATTCATTCACAAATTTTCAAAAGCAGTTGGGTTTAACGACAATGTATTATCTTTGAAAATATCAAGTTCTCATGTTCCTGATGTATAAAATTTATTTAATTATTTCAGACATAATTATATTTTTCCTTTACATTCATTTGCATTCAACATAACGGAGAAAAACTAACCCTTTGTAAAAATCCTACAATGAAAAGTTGCATTTCTAGCACCAAAAATACTACCTGAGCCAATCGCCCCAACCGGATCGTGCACTATTTAAATATTATTTTACATATCTTTACGTAGTTTTAGAGTTGGCGCTCAGAGGCAGCGTTGTTTTCATGAGAGGCACTGAACGTAAGACAGCGGTGATTTCGTGAGCAATCCTCTTTCAAAGACTTAGAGGGTAGTTGTGGAGCCGTTGACCCCGATTGACGGGCAGGATAGTTCTGTTTACATCGCGCTTCCTGAGCGCTCAGCCAAGTAGGTCAGGGGGGCGGGCGCGCTCTGCAAACACGGGCTCACCCCCCCCCCCCCGGGGCCCCAGCCGCCTGCACGCGCCGTTTACTCCAAGAACACGCGCCTCCTCCAACCTGCCCTCTCCGCCCGCCGATCGCTCGACATTCGAGCAACCTGCTGATTAAGGAGGAGGCAAAGGGCTGTGGATAGAAAATGGTCATGACTGAATGTAAAAGATGGCACTGTTGTAATAATAATAATAATAATAATAATAATAATAATAATAATAATGCCGATCAGATGGCCGAGATCGCTAAGGCAGTAGTGCCGGAGTGGTCTCGGACCAGAAGATCGCGGGTTCGAGTCCCGCCTCGGTCATGGGTGTATTTGTGTGTGTTTGTATGAGTGTGTCGTCCTTTCACCCCTCATTACCATCATCATTTCATCTTCCATACCCCCAGGACTAACAACCCTGGGGGATAAAAATCGGATCCAGCTTAATGCTGGTCCCCCCAAGAAGTGTTCGCAAGCACCTGCCATCGTGATATTAAATGAAAAACTGAGCCACGGTAATTGCAGGTTGCTTGCCCTGCGTGGTCCTAGTTGGCCGAAACGAAAAAAAAAAAAAGAAAAAAAAAAAAATAATAATAATAATAATAATAATAATAATAATAATAATAATAATAATAATAATAATAATAATAAGTGGCGCAGACGGTTGTGAAAGCTGTCGTCTGTGTCGAGGAGACTGCAGGTTCGTGACTTGCACAGACACGGTACTATGTGATTGTGCCTTCACCCCAAATCATCATCATCATCATCATAATTCATAATTCAAGTCTTAACGATCTTGCCTTACCAAGGGATACAGCCGGAAAGCTGATTCGCATAAAGAAAGATGTCAATATCTCCGGGATAAATATGACTGGGCCTCCGAAGATAACGTAGATAACGTGTGGTCAGAAATGACCAATACACATATAATAATAATAACAACAATAATAATAATACAATATTGTAAAATAATTATAATAATAAGCCTTTAAAATGTCGAGGCTTGTGTCATTAGGATTTCTCTTTTGTTTAGCCGCGTTAAAAATTTACATTCCATTAAATATTATAACAATATAGGTGGGAGTAGTATTTTACTTTTATTTCTGGGAATGCAAAATAAGAGCGAACCCTTGCCTTAAGCTATTGAGAAACCCAGAGAACGGCAATCAGGATGGTAGCTGCAGGCCGGGGGAATTGACAAAATTGAAAACTTCAAAAGACCTTGAAACTTATTAATTTCGATCTGCCCACCTCGCGCCCTCCTTGCACTTGATTATCCCTTCCGTTGAGGAAGCAGACTAGCGGAAAGCGCTCGTAATATGTTTTTGACGATCATATTTTGATGAAATGTTCCTGGAGATTTATGGTGCAATAATTTTTTGTAGTTCTATTGGCGATGTATTGTTTCTTCATTTTGTCGCAGATTTGGAAACGTTTTCATCTCTTCTATAGTTATAATAAAATCTAAAATATTCTTTGAACTATGTCGATAAACCAGTATTCAAAATAAATGTTGGAGTTTGAACCTGATATTCCTTCCTCCATGACATGTGTTATATAATCTTATGCAAATGTGAAATTCAGCTACTGAATTTTCAAAACAAATAATTACGTCGAATTACATAAAAATTGAATTGAGCAAACAGGAACCGCACTACGTGAATTTGTTCTATTTTCTCCAAAAGCTAAGATAGCTATGGAACACCTTCAATATATTTAATTTAAAAATTTAATCTTCAGAGTTTAATTTCATTATAAATTCAGGTTTCTATATTCAAAATTAAGAAGTTCTATTTCAAAATCATCCATGCGGCAGTTTAGTCAGAATTGAGTATTTTTGATAGTTTTGTAAACTGAAGTGAAATCCCGACACATGGAAACTTCAAATTCTTCTTATTAAACAACTACTTATATTATTTCAATGCACATGGAGTGATTTAAAGGTTAGTAGTTGGGGGCATTGATAAACATGTATACAGGTGTGAGAAAAGTTAGAAAACTCAATTTCTCAAAACTAAAAATTTTAACGTTTTAATTAAAATCGTAAATATTCTAATTTGTAAATGAATTTTCTTATATGTTCGCAAAAAGTTTAAAGAAAACCTATGCGACCATTTTTCAAAACATTTTGAAAATATTACAAGGGCTTATTCTACATTACGTCAAAAAATGGCAATATCTTAATGATCCTCGGAACGGCCCAAGTAGATGGTGCTTCTGGCATGTTTACAAAGTTTGTTTCATGCTTCTAATCTCAGTGTAGTGACACTGACGGATATGCTGATTTAGGGGAACAAAATTGCCAACATCTTCTCGCTATCAGAACCTTTTACCTCAAGTCTTTGGAATAGCATTAAGACACTAGTCATCGGAAAAGTTGCAGCTCATAAAATATTGAAAATGGTATTTGCTACCGAAAATAAAATCCGTATTGTGGATTCAAGTACCTAACATTCACGTTATATAGTGTAGAGAGAAAAAGTAAAAATGGAAAATCTGAATAGGATACAAACCTGTACGTACAAATGATACAAACAGTTACTTTTATTAATTTGATTGAAACGCAACATTTAGGTGTTTAGCGATTAAATAAATACCAGATTTTACATTTAACATTGACAATGTTAAGCTTTTACAGATTGTTTTCATAACTGTGGATTCAAAAACATACTGTGCATGTACATTAAAATACATAAATGAAAATTGTTGTTACAGAAAGGAATAAGAGATAACGTTATTTTATTACGGTTAAATATGTATAAAAATGCTTGTGAATGGCATTGAAGTAAATTGAAAATCTACAATCCAAATTAAAATGATAAGACTGAATGATAGCATGCATAATTTTCGAAGCTTCGATAGTCGAAGTTTCAGTCGAAGGAGGGGGAGGGGTTGGTTAGTGGTAATCTTGAGGGAAAAGTGAAAACTGCAAAGAGTTAATAAATGGAAGGATATTGAAGCATTCAAGTAATTAATTTCTGTACTTCAAGGAAAGTTGCGTGAACTGAAATTGAAAACTTAAATTTCGATAGAAACCTAAACTTAATGAAAATGTTGAAAACTTTCCTGCATATAGACTATTTCAATAAAATAAGCTCGTGGATTGGGGAAGTTAAGTTTAAGGAGAAGTTTTGAACCTTACTTTTTAAAAAGTATTTGCATTGTCTTTTGAAATAAAATTTTACGCATCGGATAGAAAAGCAAAATTAATCCCGAAAGAGTTGCTATTACCTTTCATGCGAGAAATTAAGCGCAGTTGAAGCATCTCTAGTTTTGTGAGAAATCAAAATTGGGAACGTGATCCTCTCTTTGCATCGTATTTATGCTTTCATACTATTTATAAGCTTCTCAAAAATGTTATTGAAATATTGGAAAGCAATCCTTTCATTGGTTTACAATTGGTTAAGAAAACATACAAACATACGCTAATATTTCCCTTCGGTATTGGCCTATTTACGCATTTGAAACAATATCGATAAAATCGTGGGAAACTAAAATTACATGTCTGCTCTGTATGAAATCTTCATCAGAAATTAAAACATGAAATGCTCATTCCGAGAGCTCGAATTACATGTCGGTCTATCAACAGATGGTGAATTATCTCTCCAGATATCTAAATGAAAACATTTGAATGAAATGAATCACCGAATATGAACGCATTGTTAGCCGAATTGATTAATTCAACACACACCGCAAACACAAATGCAAACACAAGAATTATGTGAAGAGTACCCACTGTTCAACGCTGCCATTGTGCTGTTGCACAAGCATTTCGGACTATCATTCGTATCGTGTAGTTTAATGTTCTTACCAAGCTATAGATCCAATACTTTATTCAGCCTTTCTTTAATTGCCAAGTTATGCGTAAAGTATTGTAATGAATATAGTTAAAAGCATTACTTTTACGTACAAGCATTTAAATTATAAAATGATAATATAAGAATCCAAATATTCATTGAGAATTGAAAATACATTTTAAATAGTCCACAGAAAAAGAGAAAGCAAGTAGGAATAGCATTTCCGTTACACTATTATTCTTATCCTGTATTTAAATGTATATAAAAACTTATTCTAAGAGTATAAAATGTAGAAGTAAGTGATCAGGAGCATTTTTAATGACAATATATTTATGTCTTACAATTTTACCCGCACCCAGTGTTAAGCAAACTGATTAAAGAGTCCAGTAAACACGAAAACTAATATTGCCCATTGCACTTTCCTGATTTCGGAGTAATACGATAAAAAAGAGTACTTGTGTCAAAGAGTAAATGGTACGCCTTGCGATACACCGAGTGAAATCGCGTAAGAGGTACGATATGCGCCGGTCGAAAACAATTGCTTGATGGACAATAACAAGCATAAGTGGTTTCTGGTTCGCGATTAGGAAACAATTGACTTTCATTTCGACGATTGCTGTACAAATCACCGGAAGCACCGATAAGCCCAACCCACGTTGGAGAGCATTCAACAGATGGGTTGCGAGGCGAATGTCCAAAGTCCGTGAAAGAGCAGAACAAAATCAAGGTAAAACAAGCGCCATTGTTACTGACGATTTCTCAGCGAAACGAATCTCCGTTGCACATGCTGCGACGTGAGGACGACCACAAGGTCAAGGTGCCACGTTAAGACACTTCTAAATCGACTTTCGTTATCTCGGCAAAAACCTCGGTAAATCCAATCTCGTTGTTTGAGCTCCAATTTTTGTAGATGCTAGAGAGGTGGAAATGAGTGACATCATTATCAAATCAAATCTTTAACCGTTTGTGTATGCAAATGGGTTGTACTTTACGAGAGAAAAATCCTTATTCAATGTAGATGATTACTATTGTTACTCTTTCATTCTATTTTAACAATTTTAGTAAAGTAATGTGCCTGTCTGCATGGATGGATGGATGGATGGATGGATGGATGGAGAGCAGGGATTCCACTTGAGACATGCGCGTTTAATACTCCCGACGCAGATTAACGGAAGGTTTTGTACTCTGCCGCATGTGAGTCAATCGTATGGTAATAAAGCTGTTGCTGCCAATAGAACTACCTCTCTTTCAGTTTTATGCATACAATTTATTTACATTTACATTTTTGACACTTAAATAAAAATAATAATTATAAGGAAGGAAATTAAAATATTGAGAAAAAAGTACATTAACACAAAACACAGACCAAAAATTAAAATTGTCTTAGAGCTAGGCTCTAAAATATTACTAACTAATGATTGGGTCTTGAAAGTATTCCACCTCGACTTGCGCTGACTTGCTGAGCGTCACAGACTCTTTCACACACACACACACACACACACACGCGCGCGCGCGCACGCACGCACGCACGCACGCACGCACGCGCACGCACGCACGCACGCACGCGCACACACACACACAGCTGCTCTTCCGCGCACACGCACTGATTTTAATGTCTGTTATTCACCAGCACTACTCATCACTCGGTGAGGCGCACGCACTGTTGCTCCATCACGAGCTCTGTGCGTCTGTGTAGTCGCTGTGTGCGTCTGATGGCGTCTGTGTAGTCGCGGTGCACCTTGTCTGACTATGGGGAGGTCGCAGCCGCCACATGCCTGAAGAGCACATTTGAAGAAGACCAGGGGGTGAATACCAGGCTGCCGCGTAGCGCGAGGATATTTAAAGCACATAATCTTATTTAATTCAAATTGTATTTTCAATCTCAGACTTGATTTTAAAATTATTTCAAAATTTTATAGTAACATTTTATCCATTTAACCTCTGATGTTGTCTATTTATAAGTTGCTTTAAATAACGTTTGCTTTCCACTAACTACTTACAACTTGTAGATTACATTACATTTAAATTTTTAGATAACATTACTTTTTAGTAATTTTACTATTTAATACATTACTCTGTATATTTGTGACATGTGGTCAGGCGGAAGAGCGGGCCTGATGGCCCGAGCCTCGCCATATTAATAAAAGCATATTATTATTATTAACGAATAACATGTTGGGCGCGAGCCCGGTGTGCATGTCTTACAAGAATCTTCCTTGAACGGGTAAAAATGACACCCTGCATGAAAACGGTCTTCTTTGAGAAGAACTGCGGGCCGAGCGTTATCTGCGACCCAATGGCCATGAACTGCTTCGCTTAAGAGGCGCGGAAAAACGAAGGCGATCTTGCTTGTGGATTAGTTTCAAAATGCCACTTTATACCATGTGTGCATGATAGTAAATTGCAAACAATGGATGCTATAGAAGTGCACCGCTTTTCTCCAAGTAGTTAATCCTGTAATCTCTTTAGTATAAACTAGCTTTTTGACTCTGCCACGCTCGTTTAGAAGCTGATACATATTAGTGTCTAAAATTATTTTTTTTAAGTATATTTCTCTATTTTAATAGTAGAATTTAAATATAACTTACAAAATATTATAGAAGATAAACATCATCTTAAATGGAAAGTTTTATTGTAAAAAAATGAGATAGTTCTTGAGGAAATTTTGTTTGTGATTATGAAAATGTGCACTCTTAAGCTCAATTGCTTAGGAAACTTCTTTGCTTTTATGAAACGTCTTTGTAAATATTTTGAAGCTTTGTACTCACAAATGCAATAATTTATAAAACGTATGGCGCTACAGAATGGCACAGACTTTCCTGCATTAGTATTCTATTTCCTTTGGTCTAGACAAGCTACTCAAACTTGTCACGTACTCTTGTCAGCTGCCATCTATAGCTGCCATCTAAAACCACTCAAAGTACACTTTTTGGAATTTATCTTAATTTTTCCGTTTCCTAATGAAAAATAAATATTATTTTAAGAATATTAAAGAATGGAAAACCTCGACTTAAATGTCAATTTTCTTTAAAAATTTAGAGTCGTTTATAAACAGCGCTAATGTTAATTCAAAATTTGAATCTGATTTTCACCGAACAGTTTTGAGTTTGCGAATACATTAGTGTTTACATATTGCAGTAAATGTTCAAAATAACGGCGTGAGAGGTCTTTCAAAGAAACTGCATTCGTGTAACTTTAGAGAAAATGGTAGAGTTTTCGAGAAACTTTAAATTATATTTAAAGCACATGTACTCATAAACACAGTAATGTCGCTTATATAAATATTACTGACACGAGAGGCAAGTCAAAAAATTACATTTTTGCAATCTTTGAAATCACAAAACAATATAACAATGTAGTGTTTACGTCAACTTATAAAGTACATTCAGCACTATTCATACCAAAAGTTTAAAGAAAAAAATTTGGAGCCGTTTTTGAGAATATCTTGTTTTTATAATTTTATAAAACTGCACATTTTGCACGCAATATTGCGCGAAAACGACTAAAATTTTCAAAACAGTATGAAAGAACTTACTATCAAGAAAAATGTTATTTTAAGGAAAATTCTCTATTAATTTTGTTGAAGAAAGACCCGAACAATTTTGAAATTAAGATTGTTTCTAAAATTCAGCTAACCGTGAAAATCGGACTTATGCCACATTTATAAGTTTATTTTACTCTATTCTTACAATAAATGTAAAGAAAAAATGTTGGAGTCGTTTTAAAGAAAATTTTAAGAATGTTCGGAGGACTTCATGTAAAGTAGCCCCCAATTTTGAAGAAGTTTTTCAAAATCTCAAAATTTCGACTCGAGCCTGATGGACAGAGTTTCTTCAAAGTGGAAAAAATCCTACGCATGGTTTAGGCGCTAGTAGTGTTCACAGACGGACAGGCGGCCATTTTGTCGTCAATTGATTTTTCGATATCAAGGACGAAAAAAGTTGGGATTATGGCTCAACCACATGTTAGAAGTTTTTTTTCTTAATTTAGCAACTGGACTTATTCATTGTTTCGCAACCAGGGCCCGCACTTAATGTTTTTCTGTCAAATATCCACCGCTTTCGCGCAACATTACTTAACTTTCTCTATACTACGTATATTAATCCGTATATACGTATGTATACGGGTAAGTAACATTGTAATCGTCAGTTGTATTTACCTGCTCTGAAATATACACCAGCAAAACGTCTGAGTCAACTAAATCATCTTTCTCCCTTCCAACCTTAATACGTGTTGTTTTCTCATATATGCCCTTACTTTTCTTCAAAGTAATGTTTTCATGGCTTTGCGAGCTTCTATTAATATCTCATCTGAAAATGTTAAATATTATCAATTTTCAAATTTTTCTTATTTCATACATTATTCACTAAGACTACTGATCATAAATGTATAATGCAATGCCTACTAAAATAGGTCTTATTCAGAATCAGTATAAAGTCATCAAATACATATTTCAAATGGTAAAGATATGATTGAATTTCTCAAAACTAAAATTATTCTTTAATGGAAACAAAAAATGTTGAACGTAACATGTGGGTAAAGGGGTATAATGGCACACATGGTAAGAAAATTTGCTCTTGCCGTCTGTTTTTCTGAAATTATACCCCTCTTTATACACTCGTTCCGTTAATTCCCATTCATGAATCACGTAAAAAGCAGCAGCCAAATTTTTATTCTTAGTAAATTTGACCTCAGTAGTTGTTAATTCTTTGTAACGTTACTTGTTGAATGTTATATTCTGATTAATGATTAGCGTATTGAATATTTTGGAACTAGAATACAAAATTTGCTTAATAATGATGGAGAACGACAAGAGCTTGAATGAAAGAAAAGCTTCAGGAAAGTAATGGGTATCAGATGACCGCGTGGGTCAAGAGCAGTTCGTGCCTTACTGTCTCTGTAAGAGCTCAGTCCCTCTCGTTTCACAAAGCATCAGATTTAAATGGTAACGTCTGCATGGACGCGCCATTCCCGTGGCGACTGCTTTCATTTGCTAAATGATTTAGAAAGTTGCCACCAAAATTGTATACTAAGAAAAATTGCATAAAACTGCTTTGGAATAATTGGAATAAATGAGTTTTATGATAGTAAGGAATTTATTACATTGAACTGATTCGTGGTAAAGTGAATTCTGTACGTAATTATGGAATACGGTACAAAAAGCAGCACCGATATAGAATGTTCCATTAACTGCCTGTATTCGTCATTAAAGAATGTTTTGCTGCAGACAAGTATTTTTCTCAGTATATTCGCTTTAGAATGTTGTTGAGGTGATTTTCAAGAGAAGATTTATTTCTCACTAGAAGTATCTCTATATATTATTTCATTAAGAATAATGAAAGGTTATTATTCATGATACTACATAATGAAATGGTGAAATGAGTGTTTGTTGGAAAAGAATGAATACAGGATGTATGAGCATTTATTATTTTAATGTCTTATTTACCAGTTAACAAGAAAATGGCTTTAAATATAGATCTGAATTTTGATCATAACTCGAAAAATTGCTTCATTAACGTTCATTAAAAAGTCATTCATAATAACTTTCTAGATAGCGATAGGATATAATTTAAACAAAAAGATAAAATAAGTATATCTGGAAGAAGAATTATAATGGAGAGAAAAACTGGAAAACGAATTGAGGAATTTAGGTCGTCTCGTCACTTTCTTTTCAATAAACGGGATTTTCTCCCATTGCATTAGCCCCCATAGTTTCCCATTCCATTTCACCCAATGAGGAAATAATATTTTTGCTGTCAAAGGAAACCGAAAATCCTATTACGTACAGTCAGCAAAGTATGATGCATTTATGAATGCGAAATAAAATATCGGTACATCCCTTTAAAGTAACGTGAAGTTTATAACCAACCATCTTCAGAAGGCAGCTTATATTTCCAAGAAGCGAGCGAAGCAAAGAGACAAATTACGTCACTTTTTACGTTCAATAAAATCAGCTTCCGATCTTCCCTTTAAGGCCACTCTGCAAACTAAGAAATAAGCCACTCTCTCATTTCTCGAATCAGCAACATTTTACTGTGTTGTATTATACATGGAATTGAGAGTTTCTAAAGATACTCAAACACTGCGATCCGAACGTGAATTTTTGCTGAACATCTAGAACATCGTGCAAGCGGGCAATATATTATTGTATTTTCGTCTCAATGACAAGTTCACTGAGTCAATATTCTACTTTTAATTGTTTAATATTTATTGTAAAACGCATGCAAGCTTCCAAAAAATGTAAAAGAATCATACACATATCATCAATACACATATCACTGTTGAGTTTTATTTCAAATTAGTAAACAATGATTGGAATCTGACTGATAAAATGTCTAATATACAGAGTGTAATGAAGTAGACATTTGGATATCACAGAGAGGTAGATCAAAAGTGGAGTCAAGAGAATATAAAATATAAATACTGATTTAAAGCACACTATTAAAAAATGAATTGAAATTTAAAATGGAAATATAATATTCAAACAGGCAGAGAGCCTTTGTTCTTTCATTCATATTGTGTACTCCATATGTACCAAAAATCTGGATATCGAGCTTTATTTTCTCCTAAAGTACAGTAAATATTTCCTCTGGAGTTTCGGAACATGTATTCTGCAAAGTCTATCGTGATGGGAAGGTTTTGAATACGAACAAGTGTCCACATTGCATTACATTCTCTTCTGACGAAAGTAAAAAAAGAAAGTAACAAAAAGATAATTCATTTTGCTAATAGCTGAAAAAACTGGGAAGTTACGCCAGATAAACATGGATAAGGAAATATACAAGAATAAAATATGTATAAGATATTTTTTCCAATTACAGATCCAGATATTTTTTCCAATACAATTTCCTTCCGATTTCGTGTAGCCAACAAAGAGATAAAGAGTCTGATATGAAAAATGTAAGAAAAACACGACAATTTAGACCAGTAAACTTATAGGAAGGATACATGGAGTCATTGAGGGAAATTGAAAGGATGCAAGTGGAATGAACGCAATCAATCAAAGTGGTTTCTGAAACGTAATGCGACTACATAACCATAACAAATTGAAGAAACGTGAGAGTATAAAGACGGTAAAAGAAATATATAAAAAAGAACACGAATGTACAAGTAAATTATGGTAGAAGAAAAAAGAGACCGTGACATCACATAATTGTAGCATATTTGTTTCTGTACTCTCAGCATGAAAAGAAGAAACTTTGCGAAGGTGATGCAAAGTTGGATTATAGTACGACTCGAACTCGTACAATAAGTTTTATTCTTGTCTTAAGTTAAAGTTCAGAAGACTGAGATAAATGCCGCTAAAGTACAAACACAAGTGTTGTAGTAGACCATGATCTTTTAATAATAAAATGAAGATTTTGTAAGGAGGACATTTGTTTACACATCGTCTTGGACTTCCTATAAACAAAATCAATATCAGTACAAGTCACGGGTTTAACAGTCAAATTTAAAATAAAATGATTTTTTTAAGTAAATTATAGTTAATTGGAATTTATACAACTAAATAAAAAGTACGATATTTTTGTTGTAACATCTTAATACAGCACATACTTTGGGAATAATTATTTGCGAATAGAAGATCGCAAATAAAGGCACATCACAGATATATTGGGAATAGAGATTGGAAGTGGACATCCAAAATTAATAATATGAGTATTAATTATAGTAATAATAATAATAATAATAATAATAATAATAATAATAATAATAATAATAATAATATTCCCAGCAGTCGCCTTATGACCGAGTGAAACCACGGAAATCCCGGACAGGATTGCCAAGACCGGGAATTGCACCCGGACCTGCCAATTGCGAAGTCAGCCCGCTGCGCTCTGAGCCACTTTGCTCGGTCAAATAATAATAGTTTTATCAAAAATAAAGAGAACGCAGACATCAAAACAGGAGAGTTAGACAAGGAACGTTTTGTAAGAGAAAGAATTGCAACTTATTTGAAAGAGCGAATCACGGTAAAACATGTCAGTGAATATTTTCCGGGCATGTAACGTCGTCCTTTTTTCCTATGTTTAGTGAGAGTAATGATATAGCCGTGTTATTTTGATGTTATATCCGGCAGGTGGTAGTGCTCCTACTGTTGAGGTACGGTGATGACGTATACATTGGCTTGTGGTGTCCCCCTCGGTAATGCGTCATCGGGGCACCACCCGTTCGACGAATTCGAAGCACCGGACTGGTCTTCCGACTATGAGACAGTGTAGGGGAAGTAAAAGAAGGTACGTGTGTGTGTGTGTGTGTGTGTGTGTGTGAAAGGGGAGAAGACGAGACAAAGTATAGGAAAGATCGTGTGCGGTTGCCGGCCCGTTTCTTAAGGTAATTCTTCGACATTCGTTTAGTATTGGTAAAAAAGCAGGGCATATTACCACTCAGAGAGGCTGGCAGCGAGAATTCTCCTCCAGTCAGAGGATGAATTCAAACTAGTGTGATTGGGAGAGATGGCTCAGGGCACCAACTGATGTCCCTGTAGACCCTCCCACCGCGCCCTCTCATTCCCATTCCCAATCCTTGCTCTATCCTCATCACCCCCTACACACACTTTCACTTACACGCACTACATACACTACCACACATGCCGGGGGACCGGTCGAGATCTCAGAGATTGTCGCGGCTGGGGCGGTGCCACGCTGGGGGAGATACGTGATGGGGGAAAACGTAGCCGACAGGAGATCACCACCGCCTCCCGAGAAAAACGCATGTACTACACTTACGGGAAGAATGACCTTGTTAGTTGACCTACTCGGAATCACTAACAATCAATCAGTCGGGCTCGTGTGGAAAATGCGTGACCGCTCGGAGTCAAACCATTCCCCTCCAGTGGGAAGACTGCAGAAGCGACGGCTGTCCTCCTTGCGCGATGCAGCCGGTCAAGAAGACGAGAAGAAAGCGGAGCTTGCGAGTGCGGGTAGCGCGCGGGGAGGGATAGCGTAACACGCTTAGAAGGACTGAAGGCCAGAGGCCAGAGGCTGGAGCTGGGGCTTCGGGGCGACGCGCGGAGGTCGCGAATGGGCGGGCGGGCGGCCCAATATCGAGGGACGACCGGGGGAAGCACGTCTTGGGGCAACTTAATTTCCTCTCGACTTCTTGGCTTCCGCCGCCGACGCCGCCGCCGCCGCCGCGCCGGGTGACCCCGCCACAACCCCAAGTCCCGCCTTAAACCGACCGCCCCCCCCTCCTTGCTCCTCCCGCCTCTTCCCTGTTGCCCTGCCCTGTTCCTCCTCTCCTCCCCACCCCCTTTCCTATCTCTTCCCCGCCATCCTTCACTCCTCCCCGCCCCTGCCTTGACTCCCCCTCGCCCCTTTTTTGCCTCCTACCCGCCCCTTCCATGTCTCCTCCCCATCCCTCCCCTATCTATTCCCCCTACCATTCCCTGGCTCCTCCCCGCCCCAGCCCTCCCTTCCTCCTCCACCTTTCCCAGTCTACCGTCCCTTCTTCCCTCTGTTTTTCCCACCTTCTTTCCGTGTCTCTCTCCACCCCTCCCCCCGACTCCGACTCTCCTACTCTTCGCGCTCACTTTGTCAGTCTGCCTCCAACCTTTTTTCCCTTCCTCTCATCCCCTTCTCCCGCACCTCCCGGAACTCTTCTGCCTCCTTCATGCTCTCTTTGGCCCTCGCTGCCTTTCAGCATTATCATTTGCCACTGCCCTTCTCCATCTGATGTTCCCATTCCTAACATAGTTTCCCCTCTCATTCTCGCTTCTTCCTTCTCCGTTTTTCACGTCCGCAAAACTCATTTCCCTTCTAATCCCTCTTTTCGCCGAATCACGCTGACCAACATTTTGCGCCCATTACCTTTCTCTGTACCCCTCTGCGTGCTTCTTCCATCTGCCCTCATTTTCTCTTTCCTGTTCCCTCCCATCATCGCATCTCCTCCCCCTTCTACTCCGCACTCCAACTTCTCCTCTCCCGCGCTCTCCTCCCCGCCCCTTCCCACCCCGCCAGTCCTCGCTCGTCATCTGTTATCGCTCCCCGTCCCATCACACCCACCGTCACTATTTCCATTTCCCTGCACTCCCCTCCATCCTCTTTTTTGCGCCCGGCGCCTCGTCCCCCTGCCCTGCCCCCGCGCGCCCTCGCCCCCTCCGCCGCCGCCGCTGCGTTGGCGGCGCCCGCGCTGCGAATGCACAGGTTGCGACGGGAATGCGCCTTCGGATCTGCCCGGGGCGGGAGCCTCGAAAAGTCAAGGTTTACGACAGTTGTGGTGAAAAGGGGATCACCATCTTTGTTCGGATTTTCTCTTTCGTTGAGGTGGAGATGAAACAGGGGGGGGGGGAGGGTCTTTGCAATTTTGCAGAGAGACAGGCCAGTAAACTATGGTACGGAGAGAAATAGTTTCGTCTCATAAATCCAAAAATCAGAAATTCGGAAAGAAGTCTCTGTTTAGATGTTTCACGAGTTGCTACATTTACATAGAAATCATCATGTCTAAATAAATGCTGCTCCTCGTGCAACTTCACAAGCAAACGTTTAGTTAACTGATATTTTACCTCAGTTCGATACTCTCGTGTTATAAACAAGTATTGTACCTAGCAACTCACTACAATTCCATCACAGCAAAACCTTACAAGGTCATCATATTCCTTCGTAAACTTCAAGGGAACGGCAGTGAACCATGTCGAAACGTTTCAGAAATTTATTGAGTGAATTGAGTCCAATGGAAGTGTCAATTATTTGACCCCGTCGATACAGAGTTGCTCAGTAGCCTCTGTTGCCGAAGTGTATAAGATGTGGAAGAGTATTTTCAAACACTTGAGCGATATCGATTGTATGGGTACGTTTGATTTAATGTGATCACATGGAAGTTTCATTAATGAAAGAAACGTCCTGGACTGCTTCTTTTATGAACCTAAGAAAACTGATGAAATATCAATTTCATATATTTTACATCTGTGCCTTTTTAAACGGAACGATTAAAGCTTTGTAGACCTATTCAGTGCACCAAAAATATACTTATGCTCTTATTCACTCAGACCGTAGAATTTATTTTGTTTCGCCTCTTTTTTCCCCCGTTCAGTGTATCTCTGCGCATTGGGAGTAGACCGAGGCATTCTGGAAAGAGGAGAGTCTCGTTGGGATGGAAGGATAATCCAAAAGGAGCGGTTACAGTTTGCTAGAAAACGAAAACTATGTAAACGGGAAGGCAAAAATAACAAATGTATTGTTAATAGTAGTATGAGTGGAGGCTTGACTAGAGAGAAAATAAATAAATAAACAATAAAAACGTTAATAAGTAATTACATTTAATCAGTTTGTAAATGTATAAATAAATAATTTATTGAATATTAAGTAAATAAATAAATCACTCAATTGTTAATTAAATAATGACATGGTGAGATAATGACGTGTTTCTATGCGTAAGATGAACACAGAAGGGAAGGCGTACACGATCTTCTGTGGATCTGCTTCCTTTCGGATACTAAAATGTTAAAGTTAGGAAGGGCAGTACATGGCGTCCACGTCAAGAAATAAATAGTTTAGAAAGAGTTTGGTGGATTCCTCGTCTTCTGATGGGAGGTTTCTCTCTCCTTTAGGGTTTTTCCTAAGTCGTGATATTTAATCTCTTCTTCATAAATATTTTAAAGTGTTGAATCAGTTTCCTTGAACAAGAAACCTTTAATACTAGAAGTGTAGTCAAGTTAGAAAGTAAATTTGGACTTTTGCAGGTTTTTATTTTGAAGGTTTCAATGTAAATAGAATCTATATCATTTTTTAGTTAATAGACACCCTTATATTGAAGCAAAAGCTTTAAAGAAAAACATTCCAGACATTTTCGAGCAAAGTTGACTCTGATCAAGTTTCAGTTCAAAAGCTTCTAAATCTGGTACTGATTCATGCCTGCATCTACCCAAGACATTTCAATTTTTTGATACGAAATTACGTATCTCCTCGACACCAACATCGGTACCAATCGTAGCCATCTTAGGAATGGCACTAATAGATCTTAATTCTGAAGTGTGCGCGAAGTTTCAGCTCACAAGCACATTGAACAGTATTTTACCGAAAATACGATATCGCATTGTTGAGGTGATTTCGATATGTTTCTTCCCTGTATTACAATAAAGAGAAGTAAAATAATAATAGAATATTACCAATAAATTTCACGCTTACATTGTGTCGGTGGTACAATTTATACGGGATTTGAGCGTAAATCCCTGTTTGCATTCTCAAAAACCGAAGTTTCAGCAACAACCTACTTCATCACGTGTATAATGCCACCACTAATACCACAGACACGTTCATTCATTAAACTCCACGAAAATGTGTCAATAGGAACTCGTTCTCTCCAAGCACATATAAAGCTTCCCTCTCTATCATAACGCGCACAAACACAGGGGCGGCGACGAAACGCGGCGGCCGCGGGGTGGGGCGCAGGCAAACAACCCCTGCCGAGTAATTACCCGCGCAACCCGCAGCTGCGAAGTGCCGTGTTTTGCGCTCAGTACATGCAGAGGCGAGCGCAATGCACAGCGGCGGAACGATGGCGGATTTCACAATATCTCGTGCGCGGCGAACAGTGGACTTCCCGAGAGTTGCACACGACGCGACGCGACGCGACGCGACGCGACGCGACGCGGCGGCGGCGGCGGCGGCAGCGGCAGCGCGGAGGCGGGCGACAGCAGGCAACGTGGCTCTCAGACGCGGCTGGAGCTGGAGGTCAGACGTCCGACACACGCGGGAGAAGCGCCATCGATACTCACCCTCCCCCATTTGCACACGTAACACACATGTGCACGCACACATATACGCACGTGCGTGCGTATACACACTTGCACACACATACACACACGCGCGCGCGCGCACATACATCCATACATAAACACTCACGTAGACACGCCCACACACACACACACACACACACGCACACACACTCACGCACACGCCTGCGTGGAAATGAGTGATTCTTGGCACATTTACTATTCATACTATCGTTATTCAGCGAAATGCTGTGAATGTAACATCCCGGACGGAGGCTGTGTTTTTTTCTAAAAGTTTGACTTTTTCATTACGAGAACTTTCGGAGGGAATGTCGGATTCCACCGCGACTGAACGGACAGATTCCTGAACGTCGACGTGGGCTTCGCTCCGCCTTCGAAGCTTCGAACCCGCGCGCGATGCGAGGCGAAACACGCGCCAGGCACAGCGCTCGCGCCCCTCCCACTCCCACCCTCCCACCCTCAGCCCTGCCTCCGAGAGGCGCCAGGAGAGCGAAGCAGGGTGCTCTTCCGAGGCAGAGGTGCAAGGGAGGAAATGCGACAAAAGCCTTTTTAAAATTGTGGGAAATATATTTGACATTGTCATCATAATAGAAAGAAATATGAGGGGTTGTTGTGTCGTAAGTATTTGTTGCTGCCTGAAGCTTTTTAGGTCGCATTGCCGCCGTCATCAGTGCGATTCTGGGCGGCTGCGGGCCCCGGAACAACACTTCGTATTTACTTCTATATTTGAAAAAGAATTGTGAATACGAGACAGAGCCTGGTTGTTGAGTGGGGTTCTCAGAGCTATTCGCTGAGAGCGGTAGTATGTCTAGTAACAGCAGCCATTATTTCACCGATTATTCGAATAATGTTGTATAATTCAATATGAATGTGGTAGCAGATATTTGATTAGAATATATGAGCAATTGAATGTTAAAAATAATTAAAATAGAATTTGTTAGAACGCCAGTAATTGCAACATAAATTCTTGCTTGAAATCCATACACTTCCGTGTATTAAGAAAATAATATTAAACAGTAAGCTTCACGAGTAATTTCACAGGGCATTAACAGTATTCTCATCAAGCAGAGGAGGTCTCCAACGCCTGATGTGACTCCACGCCTCCGCCTTGCCATCACATCTTGCGTCAATAGCGACGTTAGCAACAGCCACTTCGCACAGACGCCTCGCGTCGCTCTCGGGCTCTGCTTGCGGAGCGCTGCGCTCCCCGCCCCGCTCACTCCCTCGCTCACGCCTCTGCCTCCGTCCATCTCCCTTCGCTCCACGCCCCGCCCTGCCGCCACCCCACTCGCCCCCGCACGTCACGGTGTCCTCGGCCCCTGACTACACGGCCAAGACCTCCCACCTTAGTTCCTACGCCCTCTTCCTTCCTCGCAACACCGCCTTCGCCTACTCCGCCACTGACTCTGCCCCCGCTGACACCGCTCCATTCACACCGCCCCCGTTGATATCGCCGCCGTTGACACCACCCCGTTGACACCACCCCGTTGACACCACCCCGTTGACACCACCCCGTTGACACCACCCCGTTGACACCACCCCGTTGACACCACCCCGTTGACACCACCCCGTTGACACCACCCCGTTGACACCACCCCGTTGACATCACCCCGTTGACACCACCCCGTTGACACCACCCCGTTGACACCACCCCGTTGACACCACCCCGTTGACACCACCCCGTTGACACCACCCCGTTGACACCACCCCATTGACACCACCCCGTTGACACCACCCCGTTGACACCACCCCGTTGACACCACCCCGTTGACACCACCCCGTTGACACCAACCCCTTGACACCACCCCGTTGACACCACCCCGTTGACACCACCCCGTTGACACCACCCCGTTGACACCACCCCGTTGACACCACCCCGTTGACACCACCCCGTTGACACCACCCCGTTGACACCACCCCGTTGACACCACCCCGTTGACACCACCCCGTTGACACCACCCCGTTGACACCACCCCGTTGACACCACCCCGTTGACACCACCCCGTTGACACCACCCCGTTGACACCACCCCGTTGACACCACCCCGTTGACACCGCCCCGTTGACACCGCCCCGTTGACACCGCCCCGTTGACACCGCCCCGTTGACAGCGTTTTTGCTGACTCCGCGCCGTTGATATAATCATTCCCTCTGCCTTCCCCGGCTACGCCACATCCGTCTGTACCGCCATCGGTCGCACTGGCCCCTGCAGCATTTGCCCCTTCCCACCTCTCCCGCCGCCACCTCCCCGTTCACGACCCGCACTTCTAACATCACGCTTTCGCCAACACTACATCCACTTCCATCAACCGCACCATACCTTCTCCGTCCCCTCCTCTGCTCCCATTCCCATAACCTGCGCTGCCTCGGTGATTTTTAGCTTATCCGCCGCCGCAAACGCCTCTGCCTCCTCCACCGCCGCCTCCGCTACTGCCGTCTCCTCCATCACCAGCATTGCCTCCACCACCGTCTTTGTCCACTCGCCTCCTCCATCGCCACAACCACCGCCTTCACCACCGCCCCCACTTCTACCTTCGCCACTGGCCTCTACTACCTCCACCATCTCCTCCACCGCCCAACTCTCCGCCTCCACCTCCACCTCCACCACCGCCTCCACCTCCCGCCGTTCCCGGGCGCGCGGGTGTGGCTGGAGTTCGCGCCTCGGCGAGCGCACTCCGCGCCGCCCCCCCGCCCCCCTGCCCCCCTGCGCCCGGCGCGCGCATTCAGGCTGCACCGGAGAGCGCATCCAGGGCGGCGCGACGGAGCGCGTGAGGGAGCGCGCGAGGGAGCGCGCGAGGACGCCTCGTGGAAACGAGCGCATGCATAATCAGGCGCTGCGAATGGGTTTGGCGTTCGTGCTTGCGAGTACTCAGCAAATCCGAATTCCACAACTCGCTTGTTATGGGCAAAGAAGTCTTTATTAAGATTGAGTTCTATACTGGTGGTCACAGTACAATTCTATTTTAACCTTGTTCAGTCCAGTTATAAATTTTGGTAAAAAAAAAAAAGTACTTTTACAGTATACTTTTTTATTTGTGTATTCATGCGACGTTAATATACAGAAACGACGATGTAATATATACAAAACTGTAATGTGTCTGGTCTGCACTCCACCACGTATTTAAAATTCAAATATGTTAGTGTATAATTTGTTCATTTTTTGTATATATTACGTTTAGTTTTCTAGATATAACAACAGTTGTACCTGATGAGAAAGTCTGAACAGTCTCCAAAACATCGTATGAATATACAAATAAATAAAACACTTATGTAAAGGTTTTTGCAAGTGTTTATTGTCCAAATTTTCAAAAATGGACTGAACAATAATCAAATAGAAAAGAGGTCTTGTTGGTGGTATCCAGTATCCGCATTGTATGTACTACCTTATCTAGTTAAAATATGTTGGCAATTAGGAAATATTTTCAAAAACATTTAAAAGAGATTTCGTTTGCGAGTTTTTATTTGAAATTAAACCGTTTTTTGCTATTTTCTACCTAAGTTAATTGATGAAAACCTTTTTTTACGAAAATGTTCAACATTTAATTTTTTGCTGTTATATTCATTCAGTTAAGTGAGATTTCGAATTTTTAAATATAAATTATCACACGCATTATTAATAACACAAAATATTTATTTATTATAAATATATTTCCGTAAATTGAGGATAGTAAACTTATATAATGGTATATTTATTGCAATTTTGTTACCGAAATATGTCTCTGATAGTCTTCATATTATTATTGTTAGTCTCATGTACAAGCAATAATTACAATAAGTATGCGATTCTCAGGCATAAGATATTTACGCATAAGATTTTCTTTATAGATAAAATAATTAAATATTCTCATCGTAAAAGATCGCGAAGACTTATCTTAATGGTATTATTAGTTTGAACTGAAAACCAAATCGTCGAGAAAAGTCGGTTTATAAGTGTCATCGACAGCTACCTCCGAATACTCTTCAAATTTTTCGTTTACTGTCACCGGAATATTGAGCGGCTTGTCCTTTCCCGCTGTTGTCAGGAGCAGCGAGTGTTTTTTTCTTTTGCTGTCTTTGAAAGAGACATCCCGTCAAGTAAAGAGTATTTTCCATCGAAGTATATTGAAAACAATTTGAAAAGACGAATCACAGAACTGAAGATCACAGCCGGATTTTGCTTGTGACTGGCGTGTTCCAAATTCCCCGATTCAATTCAGAATCCTTTTCCGCTTTATTTCTGGTTTTAAACTTCAATTGAGCTGTCATAGTTTGAAGAGTTTTCTTCCTTCATTCACTCCAAGTACAAAAATAGGACTTGACTTCTTTATCACAGTCAAACAGCCTCAGCGCGTATCGAAATTGCAGGATTTCTTCCAATAGCCTCACATTTTGAAACATATCCATTACAAGTGGTCCTATCCTAATTTATTTAATATCTTAAAACAATGTTGATTTGTTTCTGTTGCATTCAGGAGCAAAATATACTGTAAATAATAAATACTTGCGCTCAAAATACTACAAATTATAATTGGAATAGACACGTAGAGAAGTATTTCTACCGTATTGATATTTTTCTGATGCATTAAACATTTAATGAATTACTTCATCTTCCTCCTTTTTCTATGGTAGGAATGTTCAATTTCTCTGCTTAATGTCAATGAATTACCAAATTACATACATTTATATTTTTTCTGATATACTGCAGGAATTGGTAAAATAATTATGAATGGTTTCTGGTAGGTCTTAGCTTGTAAAAAGCTATTGTGCCAAAGTACATTTTGCATTAACGAATTATTAGTGCCACTGATTCTCTTGATCCGAGACGGTCCATGTTGAGCATTGAATTTGACATTCGTTAGCATATAATGAAGTTCAAATTTTCATTCCAGGAGCAAGTAAATGAATTGCTGTACAGCAATCACAACGTTGTACAATTAACGTAAACTGCTACAAATATGATTACTGTAACGTACTATATACGACTATTGTTTTAAATAGTAGTTATAATCCCCATTCCAGAAATAAATTTATCTAACGAAATCAGAAAATACATTTATTAAAAATTTCTCTCTTAGAATTTAAGATGTAGTTGTTTCTCACTTATAAGACTGTTGGCACTATCAAAATCTGTTGACCAATGTTTCAAAAAATATAACATTCCTGTTCACCACAAAACTTTAAATTCCCTCGTACATTAATAACATAACTAAATTCTCCGTACTTACTATTGAAAGAAATTGCATTTTTATTTTTTTAATATAATGACTGCATTTCGGCTAAAGTGGAACAAACGGGGACAATAACAGATTTAAGAAACATATTAGTTGTTAGAAATTAAATTTAGACAATTCTAGCTTTCGTAATTATTTAATTAATCAGTCACTCGTTTGACAGTACTAAAAACATCAAAATCAGTCACTTAGCCAATACAGAAATAAAATCAATATTTTAGACAACCTTGAAAATTTAATTATTTTTAAAAGTTCAAGTTTTTCACACTTGTAAATGAAAACTCTATGGTCAAAGGTAGTTTAATTTCTAGTTCTTAATCTCTAAACTTCACTTCCGAATTCATCTTCCTCCCTCCCTTCAGGTTCATTTCTCTTAAGATGGTGGCAACATATTGTCCTCATCTTTATATCGAATTTATTTGGAAGTTCTCAAGACACTAGGGAGATAAGAATTTTCTTTATACTATGTGATTTTGATTTTAATATTTTCATGTTATTACAATTACTTTCTTTAAAATTTGTATTTCTATTTTTCTTTTATATTTGCTGTAAAAAGACACTTATGATAAGAGAAATGTCTCGTAAACTAGTTTAGTTATTTCAATGATTTTAATACTTTATGTAAACATACACATTTTTTTCGTTGATAGATTATCGTCTGATTATTATTGTAGTATGAAATACCACGAATTTTCTGCTAGCACTAAGAATAAAATGCACATGTATTCAACCATTGTTCCCTCGCTGAAAAGTCTGATTCGAACCTTGACTTTTCTATAATACTCACAGTTTTAACAATATAATCTATCACTACTTTCCATCACTATATTAAAAATATAAGAATAAAATTCCTAAACTCGCGCACTTAAAAGCTATTACCACGCGAAGTAATATCAAAAAACGCCTTCAACGCCCTTGTTTAAAGGACTTTTTTCTCCATCTGAACTAATCTCAACTAATTAAGTATATCACTACTATATCTAACGGCATAAGGTAGGATTTAAATCTCCTGACTTGCATTTAAGATATCATGTCAAGCACATTTGTGTGTATCACACACACACACATACACACGTATATATGTATGTATGTATATATATACATACTTACATACATACATACACATAACTCGACTTGGGTGAACAATAGAAAAAAACTGCACTTTCTCCTTCTGCATTTACTACCAGTTGACAGTTATTCGAGGCTACTGAAGGGCTTCAGTTTCTGTTCAGACCTTCTGGTAGGCTGATTGCACGGGCGTAGCGTGCACGGGGGTCCGGCCGCCGCTGGCTAGCGATCGCTGGGAGCCCCAGCGCCAGCAGGCGACCGCCCCCTTCTCCGCCCCCTCCCCCCCCCCGCTTATTGCGCTGCTCCTCGCCGCAGGGGTCCTCCGGAGCGAGATTGCAATCCGCGCGGGCTGTTTTCCGGCGATAGAAACTCCTCCTGCGGAAGCAGATCGCACCGCGCGTTGCGACGGAGCCCCAGATTCGCTCTTTTGCCTGCGAAGGTCAATACGAATTGGACAGAACCACTGCAAAACAAGAAGGGCGTAACACTGGGCAGAGGCCAGCAGAGCATCCAAGGTGCATGTAGGCATCACATGGCGCATTTTGGGCATTAAGACATAGAGAGAAATGGTGTGTGTGGGTACGTAATATGTATGAAATTCAGGAGAGGAAGAGAGGTAGGGAGAAAGAAAAAAGAGAGAAAGAAAGAGAAAGCGAGCGAGAGGGAAAGAGCATGAGAGCGAGCGTGCGAGAAGAGAGGAGAGAAGGGAGAGGGAGGAGAGAGGAGGAGAGAGAAGGGAGAGGGAGGGGAGAGAAGGGAGAGGGAGGGGGAGAAGGGAGAGGGAGGGGGGAGAAGGGAGAGGGAGGAGAGAGAAAAGAAAGAGAGGAGAGAGAAGGGAGAGGGAGGAGAGAGAGCAGAGAGAAGGGGGAGGGAGGAGAGAGAAGGGTGAGAGAGAGAGAGAATAAGATATAGTCATCTGTTGTCAAATTAATATACAAATCTAGGATAAGTATTTAAAACATAAGTTCCCACTATGTGTACTGGTTGATATTTTTAAGCTACATCATTGATTTTGATTCACCAAACCGTTGTGAACCAAAATTGATCCGTCCGTATGAAGTGGTCATTTTGAGTATGTAACTAATACTATTAGCTGAACTTGCGCTAAATTTGGTGCAAATTGAAACATACACGAAAATAGTCTTAGAAATGAATATCATGGTCAAAGACATTTGAGATATGGAAATTTCTACGAGGTTAAGTCAATAAGTAAGGTATGCGATGCAAATATGGCCAGTGCAGATAATACGTAGCGGCTATGGTGTTATCAGAAACTATTTCCGATTGATTGTGCTAGCGGGCATTCTGGGAGAGTGCAAGAAGTGCGTTAACACCCTATCAGACTTCTGATTCGCGCATTCGCACTCTAAGGCTTGTTTTGTCAAGAACGCGCTAAAGGCGCTCTGTCCTTATAATTTCTTATAAACTCTCAAGGTATTGTTTCTAAAAAATATTTATTTGCGGCTGTAGTTTTGTAGGATTAGTCTGTCAGAGTTTAACTTATATTATATATTACTATAGCTAGCTAGTTCCATAGCCATGCTACAAGAAACAAGTTAATTTGGCAATGGCCAGTTAACCTGCATGTGGACATACAACCTTCAAATTACAATGTTTTTGAAAAATAAAAAAATATTCCTTAATCACTCTTTTCGTGATATAGCTATTTCAACATGAAAAAGATGTGTCAAATTTCATCATGATGCTGTTAATTTGGCCAATTGGTGAAATATATATTGTAACACCCCCGGGTCGTCTCGTGAGAGAACGCCCGGTAAGCGGCCCGGAAATAGCTCAGTCGGTGATGGAAGGAATCGTTAAACAGATACTGGTAACATGAAAGAAACACTTGGATCACTGGTAAAAATCACTTTTATTCCTGGGCAAAATAATTTAAAATGCCCCAGGGAAGTTACACTTGTAAATAGAATAAGAAATCTGAAAATTAGGTGGACAGATAAGAAGATGAAAAGTTAGTATCCAGAGTAAAGCTTAAAAATTAGGAAGACTTATAATTAACATTACAATGGTAACAAATATTGCAGGTCAATGTGTCATAGCGCGACACCGCATTACAGAATTTACGCAGGGATGAATATCCTGAATTATATTGCCTTGGTAAAGTTTTTTGTGGGCCCGAGACGGGCGCGTTGCGGCGAGGAGGGCGGCGGCAACCTTCACAGAGGGCGCGGCCGGGGCGATGCCCTTGCACCCACCCAGGCACGCACGTCAGCTGGTCGGTCGGGTCGTGACGTCACCACAGGGGTGGTGGCGCGTGGCGTCTGGCGTTGAACTGCGTCTGGGAGAACTGGCAGTAACTGGTAGAGAACTGGTAGTGACTGGTAGAGAACTGGTAGTAACTGGTAGTACTCTGGTAGAACTCGGAGTAGCCGGGCGGTCTCAATCTCAGGAACGTAGTAATTAACTACGCGTACCTCTGATTCTCATTATAATAATTGTCGAACACAACTTCGGACAGTTCAGCGATCCTTCGGAGAAACGTTCGCCTCTCGTCACGACGAATTCCCACCCCAGAGAATTTTCTCTGTCTACTGCAGCCGGCTCAATGCTCAAAACTCGCAGCAAAATAATAAAATCCCACATAGGCACATTCGCCCGAATAATTCCCACCCCAGATAAGTTTTTCTCCCAACTGCCCTCAGCCTAGAACTCAGGCTCCTTCCGACGAATAATCATAAGTTTTTTCAGAGGCACACTGGTCTCTCTCCGACGAATAGTTACCCCCCAGAGAAGATTCTCTCCCGACTGCCCCCCGTCTAAATGATCTGGCCCCGTCTGATGCTCTGCACTTTCTGATATTCTCTCAGTCGAAATTGTATTAGGTTAACTTTTACCCCCCACTCGTTTTCTCGTATGTTCCAGCTCCTTATGATAGTTGCGTCGCTATTGGCCAAAAGAAATGTCGCATTACGTTATTTCAACCAATCGTGACAGGAGTAGTGAAGGAGGTTTCAACTCTTTGCGTCACTGTGAGCGTCCAGAATTTTCCTATCCCTTCTAGAACATGCTTGCACAAGACAGGCGTTGTCCGTGAAAGAATTTATCGCTCTGGGATTCCCAGGATGTCGATTTCAAGAGCGTTCTAGAAATTTCTGCAGCTGGTCATGCAAACACATGCCTCTCAGTGAATCTTTCGACGACTGACCCTTTTAACGACCTTCTTAATGTGCCGGGGGCGGAAATGGGTGTCGCGATAAGCGAGGTTGCACGTGCAACGCTGTCTGTTCATTTCCCAATAGAACTCAGGGTGGCCGAGTCTGTTTGTTTAATTTAATTTTCCTGGCATGAGGAAATCGGTATCGCTACAATATACAGCAAAATATGAGTCACTTAGCGTGGCCATATTACCTTCACATACTTTATTTGTAATCAATTTTTATAATTAACTACCGCATGAGTACTAAATTTTTATTAACGTCATTTTTCAACGTAGTTACCCTGCTGTTCAATGCACTTGGATTCACTGTTGCAAAAGTTTTCCAATACTCTCTGAAAAAAAGTGTCTGGCTGTTTAGCAAGCACCACTTTCTTCACCTGTTGATCGGAGTTGAATCGACGTCTTCTTAAAGTATTTTAAGCAAATCAGACTGTTGGTAACTCGACAGGGCGAATCGGGAGTGAACGGCAATTAGTACATTCCTAGTTTGCACTGAACTTTGAGTAGCGGTGAAGATTCAGCGACATAAGCAATTTAGCTAATTAAAGAAGGCGTTCAGAATCAGGAAAGTTTGTTTTTAAAAATGAAGACCTAGAAAATGTTTCGGCTTCAACCACTTAGTTTGCGATTAAATTAACTCCCGTTTTATGAGGCGGCTTCTCTTTTGGAAAATAAATTTAATCTCTATATAGTAATTCAGCAAAACTCTTAGTTGGAGGATGTGCGCGGTTGCGTCACTCGCCGGTAGATCATTTCCCGGTCACCAATGAGACGTATGAGGTGTCATGAGATTTCGTCGCGTCTCGCTCTTCTCATGGCAAACTTCTCATGGCGTCTCGCTCTTCTGATAATTTGTTTTCGGATTCGGCTAAAAGATTCAAAGAAATTTTAAAAGTCGTGTTTTTTTAATATTTTGTCGCTGCAATCGTAGTGATGATTCCAGGAACTAAACCAACGCCTCCTAAATCGATCTATGTAGGTCGCGTAGATTAAACCCTAAGGCATTTTTAACTTAATAGCCATACTTTTCTTTCACGACTTTGGCAACACTGATCATCAATTACCAAGTAAATTGCGCTGCAGTTTGATTTCTATTTAGATGCGAATTATCGTATTTTTTTAAAATAAATTTGCGAAAACCTACTAACAGTATTGACTTGGAACTTATTAATTTTGAAAAATTTCAACTGAATTTTGAGAAAACAAAAATGTGAGTAATGATAGAGAATGAATGAACATTGGGAATGATCTGCACTTTGCATTTAGCATTTGTGCTAATGTACATGTGCTATGTGCATTTTTTGTACCTATTAGCAAAAAAGCGTAAACACGTAGCTGTGCTAAAATTTAACTATAAGAATGAAAACTTCTAAGTATTTGTTACGGAGATTATAATTTTGAAATTGTAATGAGACCTGTTCATATATTCCGTATGGAGGTAAGATACAAGGCGTTGGCAACTTGAACGTGAGTATACCATTATCAGCTATTACGATTCACTGGTATGCTCAATGTCAAATACTGAAAGAACATATTTGAACAAACTGGGCATAAAAGAAATGAAGTATTAAATACATTTTCAACACATGAAACTATTTTTAAAACAGTTTACAGCGTCGGCGACACCACATTTTACTAGTAATTGTTGTAGCGTTTTTCGGGTTTCTGTTGATGATTCTAAATGTTATTGGAAGTATACTTTTCTAGTTAGTTCGATGTAAATCTGTTTAATACTTTCATTAATTTATTGTAACGGAAAGAAAAACAAATGATTCAGTAGTTAGAAAAAAACAGAATGTAAGAAATTGTATTAAAATTCAGAAATGATAGAGAAGAGGATATTCATTTTTAAATTACTATTCATTTATACGGTTTTTCAAAGCACACTATGCCTACCAACGTAGCTCGTTTTACCTTCATCACAATCATACTGATAAAATGATAACTAACTTAATTCGTTGTTTTGTGAACAGTTGAGCTGAATTATTAACTTGTTTTTCCGGCATTGAGCTGTGGTGACTCCAAGTTCTGTAATATAACTATCATTGTTACCATTTAGACACATAGGAAGCATATTACGTATTTACGAGCGTTGTAATCATTCCATAGTCGGAAATATCATAATAATTATGCCGTAACATCACATGTCACTCTGAGCACTCTGATGTTGGTCATAACTCAGAATGAATTGCAGCTGTTATGTAAAATTCTACTTATGAATTCATCCATTAAGTCAAACTTTCGATATAATTGTATTTGCAGCTACCTCTCTGCTTCGGTCGTCGAAGACACGGAAAGATGAGAAGGCGGTCGCGAATTCACTGCTAACACACACAGGGACACACGGAAACAACAGGACTAACCTAGCTTCGCCGTATATACCATTCACGTATTTGATACTAGGCGAACAATTTGAAAACCACTTTTAACGAAATATGGTTCCTATTCTAACAGAAAATGAGTGATATACTGACAAAGACAATATATTCAAGTACTGAAAAATTTAAAACCTAATTCTATATAGGTTTTAATAATTTGTAAAAATACTATTTTAGAAATGTGTTAATAAAAGGCGAATTAACCGAATGCATGTACAGTGTCTCACTCTTCCATCTGTCTTCTTGAACGGCATCAGTCACCAACGATGTTTTTGGCATATTGGCATGGAGTAGGACCTCCCGTCTACGTGGTTCCAAAACCTGCCGCAACAATTGACTCCGCGTCCGAGCGCGCTGCTCTCGGCCCCCTGACCTCTCCGCGGGGGGGGGCAGCAAACGGAACTGCGCTTACTAAAAACTTTGGCATCCCCTCAACCAATCAGCAACCGAGAGGTGGAAGGCACAACATTACGTGTGTGTGGGTGAGAAAGAGAGAGAGTGAGAGGGAGAGACATAGAGAAAGGATGAGAGAGATAGAACGAGATGGAAAGAGAGAGAACGTGAGAGAAAGAGAAAGAAAGATGAAGAAAGAAAGAAAGATAGGAAAAAAGAGCGAAAAATAGAAAGAAAGAAAAGGGATTGGAGAATGAGGAGAGTATATGTACTGAATCCATTGATAAGAGATTTTTCGTTCGTATTTCTAGTTATGAATATATAGACAAAATGCTAAAGAAAACTTCAAATATTAACATTTTTCGCAGAAATCCATGATTATCTCCCTCGAGACTTTTTCTATTCCAAAGCGTTTTTTTCTTTTTTTGCAGCGCGAGTGTGTGTCAGTGTGAAAGAGAGATAATGTGTAAGTTTTTCTGTCTTTTTAGTTTCACAGTATTTTTTAAATTTATGAACAATTTTCACTAGCTCACCATGTTTTATAGAGGAAATAATACAAAGATTTATCTTTTTACAAAAAACAAGTAAGTCAGTTACGAATATTTCGCAGATGAAATATTGCGACACTGAAGTGATTTGTGAGAACAATCTCCTTATAATGATACACATAGAAAGATCTATGATGCTCATTCAAGCTATACAATATAAAAATTGGTTTAATTTATACTACAAAGAATTTTGGACCTATATAAAATTAATTTCTTTATCATGAAATCTTCACGATAAAAGTACGCCGAAGCAGACTTTCCGAAACGAATTATTGCGAGAGTAAATAACAGTCGACCGAATACACAGATAATAAAATAACTAAAAAGGCAGAGATATTCTATATACATTTCATTTATTGAGGTTTGATTACAGAAAATATCAGTAAAAGACAATCAATCAGATCCATACAGGCAGCTTCAGGAAGTGGCTTAGACACCGGTGTTGGAGCTGATCCAGGAGCGGAGGTTGGCAACGCTGGAGTAGACGCCGGGGTAGTTGGGGCGGGCGCAGCCATAGCCCCAGGACACGACGCCCACCTGCACGCCTCCAGACACCAGGGGGCCGCCAGAGTCACCCTGGCAGGCGTCGCGGCCTCCAGCGGTGTAGCCGGCGCACACCATGCGGGCGGTGATGGAGCCAGAGCCATAGTAGGAGTTGCAGGCGGAGTTGGACACGATGGGCACGGTCACGTACTGCAGGGTGTTGGCAGCAGAGCCTCCCTCCTGTGAACAGACTCACGTTAGCCCTCCGAACCCCACTTCAGAGCACCAGCAAATAGTGGGGCGGCACTTACGGTGGTGGTGCCCCAGCCGGTGACGACGGCGGAGGCGCCAGAGGCGGGCGCAGAGGTGGCGAGGCCGACAGCCTTAACGTTGCTGCCGAGAGTGAAGGAGCCAGAGATCTACAAAAAAACAATAATCATAAAAATAATATATATTTATCCACAAGAACTGTAGTTCAGGAATGATCACGAAGTAAACAAGAGATTTGCGGCCAAAAAACGGATTTGGAACACCTGCGGATTTGCGGAAGACGACTAAAATGACGAGTTCACGCGATAACTGAAGGCTGTTGGCAGAGCTCCATCAAATAAGCTTCTATGTCTTCCACTCTTGGTGGCGACTTTATAGGGACTTCACAGTGATGAGTAAATCTTTGGTGGACCCCACAATAATATGAGCGGTACATAATCTAAACAGAAATCTCTTACTCCCAAGTGGTTTAGTCCCACTCGCACTTTCATTCGATGCTAGTCACTTAGCTAGATTATTGGCATCAAATCAAAAACTCAGGTCTCGTTGCTGTCGGAATATTACAAAATTTACTTTCTTCGTTCTAGAAAATAATGGTACTATATTTGTAATTAGAATAAATTTACCAATGAATGCGGAAAAATATAGATTCATTTTGCAACATTTTTAATTTTTTATAGGAGCTTCCTTTGGACACCTACCAAGTGTCAGATGTATACTTCATTTCTGTACTTACTACTAAATAATCTTACAAACATCAATTTTTTCTGAGTAAAGTAATATGAGACTGAGAAAGAGATACTGGTTACAGATTGGAATAACTATTATCTCCCCGCCAATATTTAAACGCATACTATAAGAATTGTCCAAAAATTGTCCAAACGATGTCCTAATATTGTGAAACCGTAATGAAGGAAATATCTATACAATTTTCTGCATAGCATTTGTAATATTAAAATAAATGTGTTTGAAATTAACATTGTTCTTCATCTGACTGTCGTTCACATCGCAATATATCAGAGATATCTTGCTTTATAAATCTTTATTTGTTTATCGCAGCTGTTACTATGCTAGACCGTTCCCGCTTAAGTGGAGGAACACGACTCCGAAAGCGGGCAAAATCCTCCCCTCCGTCCTAGTTAGCATCCTATTTCATATTAAAACGTTATTCTCAATGCATATCGTAACAAAATAAACTCATCAATAAGAACGAATAATTTAAAAGTTATACTATTTCTCTAAATAATATGATATGTTCCTCTTTAAATATTAATGGGTTAAATCTGCAGCTGCTTATTTATCAGGTCATAAAAAAAAACTTACGCGGATGACGGCGATGTCGTAGTCGTAGGTGCGGGAGTTGTAGCTGGAGTGGCGGACAACGCTGGACACGCCGTAGACGGTGCCTCCGGAGTTGCGAGTGCTAGTTCCGGCGCGCACAGTGTATCCGGAAGTGGAGCTGCGCAGAACAAACACGCCTTTATACTTGCTCTTTGACTGCTATTTCAACTCCAACACTTGTACACGTATGAACAAATACTCACTAGACCATGCAGTGGGCAGCGGTCAGGACCCACTGAGAGCTGATGATGGAGCCACCGCAGATGTGGCTGCCTCCATACTGCAGGGAGATCTGAAAAGTAGGAATAGCAAATCCAGTAAAATATGAACTCTTACGATAAAATAAGGGCAAAATGGAACGGCTTGGTTTGAATCTTCGGTTATCGCTTGGAGATCTTTTAAACTGTGTTGATGAAGTGAGCATTTTGGAACGTATGCTTAGGCAGAAGCTGAGAATGAGGTTACCTGGTAGGGGTAGTTGCCGATGCTGGTTGAGCTGCCTCCGACGATTCGCCCGTCGAGGCGGGGGGCCACATCGCGGGTGGTGCCCGCTAAAAAAGGATTTTTTTATAAACACATTGTAAAATTGCAGAATTATTTATGTGTTGTAAACATCGTCGGTGTACAATTATAGCTCATATGAAGACCATTTTTTAGTTATTTGTTTACTGGCACTATTAGCCAAGTCACATTTTTTCTTTTATTTTATTTAGTGAATTTTTTGAAATTCTGAAGTCTGTGTTGTATATGATCGAGAAACTAATTTCCTTTTTTCATTCGATATTTGAACAGCGAAAAAGGACAAGGCAATTTAAGCTTTGGATTTGGTTTTGTTTCTTTATTAAAATAATATTTTTTTCATTATATGTGTCTTTAAAATATATACATTGGGAAGACAAATTTATCTGAATTAATGTTAAATTCAATTAGCTCAAAACACGTATTTTGGAACTAGTGGTCTTCTAACAAACGATAGCTTTAACTCGTTACATGTAAGATACTTGATATATGTAATGGATTTACTTTTAACTTATATATAATGGATTAAATTTTTACATCTCTAAATGTACATTTATGAAAATCCGTTATGCAAGAAATATACTATTACTTAAAACTTGGGTTTGAGCAATTATGTAGTGTTCTTCTGGGCCCCAATGTTCAGCCTGCACTCACCTAGGGCGACAGCCAACAAGCACAAGAAGCTGATGAGTTTAAGCATGTTGGCGGCTTCTGAGACAACGTACCCACAAGCTCTGTCAATGAGCATTTATACTGGTTTGGAGTGGCTGTAGTGACGTGTCTTAAGTGGGTATGGTCGTTCACAACCACGTTATCACGATATTAGTTTGCAGATACCCGTGGGATTTTACTGATTACTGGGCTTTCATTTATTAAAATGGAAATACCAGAATGTTTTGTATTGTTTTTTGTCATGAAATTAGAATTATTGATAAATACCTAGATAAGTGTTTGGTATTTTTTCACTAAAGTATTTTATCTACCATATTTGCTTTTCACATAAATAATGGACAAACACTAAAATTGTATTTCGTTCAAAATATCAGCTTAGGTAAGTTGGAACATTATATTGCGAACCACCTTTAGTGTTAGTCGACTTGTAATAATTGATAAATACTTAGATAAATGTGTTGATATATCGACCTTCATGTATACTAAATTTGATTAGAAATATTTTTATATTAAAGCACCTATTATAACTACTTTTTCATATTAGTCAGAAATGGAGTATCCATTGTAAGTAAATTTATTTTTTATAGCGAAATAAACTCAGCAAATCATTTACGTTATTCATGGCCCATCTGTATAAAATGTTAGTATTATGTAAATATAGGTGATTTTAAATAATATTGATCACCTTCCAATCACTCATATATAATTAGTTTCTATGAAGTGGGGCTTAGAACATAATATACAGTGGCAAGGTCTCCTTCTTTGTTTAAATGCAATAATAATTTTTTTGAAATGGTCCAGAATACTTACCTTACATTTTTAGTGCGTGTGGAAAATTGTGCGCTTGTTAATATAATATTGCTCTGGTTTTCAGTAGCACATCTAATTTTTCCAAAATTTCGAAACAAAGTTATTCTGCTTCTCGACATTAAATCGTTTAATAGTTATTTTCTGAATACTTTATTCAAAGTTTTAGTTACAATGTGTCATTTTAAAACATAGTAAATACCCCTTTTTTAAATGCGTATTAAGATTTTTTAAATTTAAAAATAACTCCATGCATAAAAATACTACATTCATTGTAACTTTTGAAGTGGAAAAACTTAAAAAATGTGTATTTTCTAGACGCGACTGGGAGAGTGGTATGTTCGACCAACATAGTGTAACCGCTGAAGTTGAGCTACGTAGACGAAATGTTTTAAAAGTTTCATTTTACATCCACCAGGGAGAGAAGAAGAGGTTGTAAGATATTATAAGAACTACTGTAGATAGAACCGCAAGTAAAGACTAGATTTGAGCAAGCATTCTCTTAAGTAAAAGAATAATGACCAATAAAAATTTAGCATGAACTACGGCAAGAATTTGTTTACTTAGTAAAGGAAACTCTGCTATTTTTGCTCAAGTGTTTGGAAGGACAACTGTTACCACGCGGATATGTGCAAAGAGAAGATTGGCCGAGTAACGAAAACTGAAGACGCTTATTAATGGTAATGCTTTTACAATCAATATGAAATATATTGACTGGTGAAATATACAGAAATTTGAAAACTGTGATATTTTATTAAACGACGCTACTAACAACAACCAGAAACTGTAAGATTTTTGCTTCGGAAATGTAGTATATATCTGCATGCATTTGGGACATGAAATAGAATCAAATATAATTGAATGTTTCTATCTATTTACTCTTTTTTATTTTCACTCTTTTATTTCATTATTTTACTAGATTGTTATTGTATTTCCATCTTATTCGTTTGTCATATGGTAATTTTCTACTTTGGATGAAATAAGAAGGGAGAAAGCGACGAAACGGTCGACGTCTGCAGCCAACGGCGGCTTCGAGGGACAAACGTCGTGAGTCATTCCAATTTTCATGTGAACTTGGTTCTTGGTTGCTAACAAAAATTGCGTAGAAAGCAGTTATCATATGAAAAGTAATACATTACTTCCGTGTAATAGATTCAAACTACATAATTTGAGTGTAATTTCGAAAATAAATTTTGAAACTTTGACGTTAGTCTAAAACGAATCCATATATTAGTACAAGATTAATGGTAATAAAATCCTTTTACATGTAATTGTGGGTGGATTGAAGTTCATTTTAAAGACCATATCTTGTTTAAGTTATGTTAATGTGCTGTCATAACGTTCAGCCGCAAAGCTAGGGGTAAATAATTTTATTTGGTCTTTGTTTAATCGGAAAGTTCTCGGATTGTGAAACCAGGTTATTATGGCAAAGTGGATTATTCACTAGAGGGAAGTTGATGTGAAACTATGTACTTTAAACATTGGTGTGGTAAATTCACGTGAATTCCATTGATCTCATGGTCGTGTGAATATCCTCTTTTTTCTGAGAGTTCATTTTTTAGTGTATATTTATTTGAATTCTTTCTTATTTGTATAAAGTGTTTCTATTTGTTTGTAATTTTTTAGAAAAGTGTCAAAAAGGAATATTTTTATGTAGTGTGAAATATATTTCTGTTCTAAGTGCCTATGTTATGTATGTTAGGGGGGGTATTAATAGTATTCTCGAGAAAGGTTTACACTAAAAGTCAATCCAATTCGGAACAGTTGACCTTATATTTAATGTAACTTTCTAATAGAATACATCAAAGGCTACTTTTTACAGAAATACCTCGATTTTGCTTTTATTAGTATACATTAAGAGGTATCCACTTCTGGTTAAAATAGTGAACATTTTTTGAACTATACCTAATTTATATTTCAACTATACCCTATTTATATTTTAAGTAATGGAGTTTAAATGAAAATTTTCCGACGGTTCTACTTGATTTATAATATACGGCAGCCGTTACTATTAATATGAGAAGTAAAGTGATACATTAGCTTCTTTAATTTTCTATTTCGAATGTAATTTACTTGTTTGTATTTGTGAATGGAAAAATAATTTACGTTATGTCATCGCAGTAAACCAGATCTCATTTTTGCTGGAAATATTTTTGACGGATTTTTAAACTCCTGCGTTGCAAACCTCCAGCTTTTTCTTAATCGCGCAAGCCGAGGGGGAGGGATCTTGTGCACTGACTTCTGAACGGAGACAAACCTCGTTTCTCTCAGGGCCTTCCGAGTCGCTGGCGATAGGCGACGTCGCTCTGCTGATTGCCTCAGGGCCCGCGAGGCCTCCACGGCGGGCGCCACACCTCCTGGGGGGGAGGGGGAGGGGGGAAATGCTCGCTCCACTCCGCTCCTGCAGATGGTCGCGGATGTAAACAAGAAGCAATCTACCACGTGCGTTTCCTCACAGCCTGGCTTGGTGTGCCTTGTTTCCCTTATTCTGATTTCGCACGTCTCTCTCTCTCTCTCTCTCTCTCTCTCTCTCTCTCTCTCTCTCTCTCTCTCTCTCTCTCTCTCTCTCTCTCGGGTTGTGTGATGCCTCCCTCGGGCTGCTTCCCTCATCGCTTTTGGTGGCTCAGTGACAACACTGTTGCATCTGTAGCATCGTTGAGCGGGAGTACCTAGGGTTTCAGTGGTTTTTTTATTCTAGCTACTGCTCGGTAAAATCACTGTCTGCAGAAGAGTTCTAGTTTCCGGCTGCTCGTATCGGTAGTTTTCAGCGGTTTCTTTGATCAATATTAGGTGAATGCCGTGGCGTGCAACCCGTGATCCTTGCCCTGTGCACTCTCTTTTCTACCTCACACTCACATGCGCTACACGACTACTCATGTCGAGAGATCTAACAGAAGAATAACATTTTTTTCTAGTTGGGCACGCGGTGGCGCACTGGGAAAATTGCGTGGAGCGAGAAACCAGGCTAGCTGACTTACACGCCGGCGCCGAGTCTCACAATCCAGTGAAGAAGAATCTCGGAATTTAACGTGCACTGCACATTAATTTGTACTTTCTCTCACTTATTAACGTAAGAAGAGAAAATATTGTAATCGTGCGCCAGAAAACGGCGAATTTTCGGCACAAAAACTCTTATTGTCTGACCATGGCAAGGAAAAAGTGAATAAATCAAGTTGCTAAATATAGAAAATTCTCTAACTCGTGGTGAAGCTAGAAACCATGTTTTGTGAGTTCTTGATAGCGAAAAATCCATTGACGACAAAACGTTTGTCGTCAATGGATTTTGGTCCGTTTTCAAAAGGTCCGTCTGTGCACAACGCTAGCGCATAAACCATTAGGCGCGATTTTCTCCAAAATTGATATTCCTCAGTAGTTCTAGCTGATGTCACAGGCCCTGAAATTTGAAACCGATATTTTCGTTTTTTGGGGGCATTGTGCGTTACCTTTTTTGAAGAGCTAAAATCTCAATCTTCAATTTTATAATTTTGAAACGTTTTTTGCAATTTTTGAAAAAAAACGAATAAGACTAGTGCCATTTTCTTACCGTTCCTTACTACATAAATGAAAAAAAATTAAAGAAAAAAATTGCTACGGATTTTGAAAAATTACATCTGCACCATTCTCTTAAATGTCTTTTGCACTTTTCAGCAACAAAATTTAATCAAAAAATTTGGAGCCATGTTTTGAAAAGTTTAAAAATATTTCAGGGGCTTCATGTATATCAGACCATTTAATTAAAAATTACAATACCTTTATTTACAAATTTTTTCTACATAATTAGTTTCGTCACTAAGGTCATGCATTTTTTTAAAAAAATTGGTAGTTTTTTCACAATATTGTATGATATATGTGCAATATTAAAAAATAACAAAAACAAGATTTTCTCAAACGGCTCCAAATATTTTCTTCAATTTTTTTGAACGGATAGTGCTAATTGCACTGTTTAAGATAAAGTAACATTTATTTTGTTTTGTTTTTTCGAAATATACACAACAGTAATTTTGTTTCAATATATCTTTCGTCTTTACTTTTGCTGCAATTTCCAGCAATTTGTAAACATTATTGCATTTGTGAGTAGAAGTGCTTCAAATGACTTCCAATTAAGTATTGCGAAATCTGAAAAGTTTTCTATAAATAGATCTTCAAATTTCTCATTTACAGTAACGCTTAAACGCCATTTTCTTAAAGTCTGTTCCGTATGTTTCAAAGAAAATTTCCCTATAGGATGAGAGTTTACTTTTCTATAATATTCTTGAATTAATATTTCGGTTCTACCAGTAGAAGTCCCACAAATTTAGAATTTGTTTTAAATATACTTTGGGCGGGAGGTAGATGGCAGCCGGCAAGAGTATTACTTGCTACATTGTGGCAAGTACGAAAAGCTAGATCAGAGCATAGAAATTAGAGAAATAATTAGTTCAAGAACGTCAGTGCAATTCTAAAGCATCACTAGTTTCATTTTATCTTTCTTTTCTTCTGTTCATGTACATTATTTCTGGAAGTTTATTTGCTGATCTGTTGACGATGTTAAAGAAAGGATAGCCTTCAGCATGAAACGGACCTTCAGATAATTGTTGATACTATCAAGCTTAACAACTAATCGAATACCGATATTATTGCATAAAGTTCCACCTCAAGTGTCCACCTACGGAAGGACAATGCGTAATCTCGTTTGTGTTGCTTACACGCCATCTTAGACCTTTGGACAGTGTTTTTTTTCTCTAGTTCCAGCCACTATTTCACCACATCGTATCTCCTTTAAATCTTTGTTTTTCTTCAACATCCCAGTGCCTTCTTTGCCACTGATATGACCTTGCTACTTCTTTATTACTTCCATTTTATTCCCTTCCAGAGATTTTGAGATTCAGAAAGCTTCGTTTGATGTCGATTCCTCCCAAGTGGTCAAAGCTTGACTGTGTGTCGTACGCCTTCTCCTCGTGGCCTGGGAGGGAACTACGCATCTCCGCACCGCTCTCCTCGACCCCGCCACTCCTTTCCCCTGCGGCGCCTCACGTCCATTCGCGCCACACTTGAAAAAGCTTTCCATGCGGCAGAGCATGAGTGCATTTTCCAGCCTCAAGTCCTACATTCTACAATGATTGTAATGGCTGTAAAAGATAAAGAGATATATTTATTACAATAAAATTATACCAAAATATTTTACATGTATATATTTGCCATTAACACTATATTATCTCACGAAACTTACGTATTTCTCACTTTAATGCAGTAAATGAAAAGTTAATTTAATAAAATATTATATGAATATTGCTTCAATTAATTGGCTTCTGTTTACATTTTTTTTAAATTAGACCTATCAGTTTCTCGTCGTGTACCTAAAGCCACTTCTCTTTAAATTTTATAGGTTGACTTACAAGATTGAAAATTTAAAAATATACTTGTATTTGCTGCCAATATAAATACACCTCTTTCAATGAAATATGTGTTTGTAAAGCGGCTGTAAAACAAAATGATTTCGACGCAGTATATATAATATCATCAACGCAGTATGAACTTAAACATAGACTCTTGTGTTAAATTATTCCAGAACGTCTGCATTAACAGATAACGTAATTGGCAATTAATAATGAAAAAATTATATATCCAGTGAAAAAAAGGCGATGTGTAAATTTTATAAAGATATAGGATATTAGTTAAAACGTAAGGGAACAGAAAAAAATCGCCTGGTTCATGAGGTAGAATTTTAGTTCGTTATTTATGAACTAAAACTTTAGTGAAAGTAATAGATAAGTATTCCAGGAGGAATACAATAATTCTTTTGAAAGAAGAAAAGGTCAAATAAGTTTTGTAAGCTACGCGAACAATTACTTCCTAAGGCATTTTAGGCTAATTGCATTTGTCGTTTTGAGACTTCCAAATTCTTTGCCTTGTTCACATTCCTTTGGTCCTTAGATAGCTGGTTTAGGAGAGCTGCCTTTCTTGTTCTTCTGAGTCTTGAACTCATATTTGCAATTGATGCGTATTTAAAATCACCTTTTCATCTCTCACTATATTCCAAAAATCTAAGCAGTCTATGTATTTACCTCGAAACCCCTCTACCACCAAGAATATTTTTTATGCAACAGTAAATAATGAAATTCGTGTGGTTTAAGGTCGTTTTATTATATTTCTAATGATATATTCACTTTCTGTTCTTTTTCCTCATTTTTTTGTACTATACGTATTATTAAAATCGTATTGTAATACTACTAAGGCAATCAACACTCAAACTTCGAAAATAGAATGGTGGTGATTGACATCGTAGTGATATCAACGAATTTTTTGGGAAGTGGCAATCAACTATTTTGTTTCAAAGTTACCCAAAAAAATACGATAGTTCTACATCACAGAGAGATCATTAAGAGATCGTCGTATTCTTTTGAAGCGGCGTTCGACTAATTCCAATCATTTCTGAGGAAACAGTCAAAATTAAATATATACTTTTCACCTTTTTTTATGCTTTTATTTATATTGCATACCGCAGTTTATTTCGGTTGATCTTGAACTAAAGAGAAAGACGTATTGTTTGTCAACATTACATAGATATTCTTTATTTATATTTGATTTATTCATTTGTATCTCGCAGTGGGTGGCCCCTGGCCGGTGTTGTAGCTTTCCATGATGAGATCCTGGGTTCTGATCCCGGCAGGGGTAAAAAGGGAACTGTAGCCTTCTAATAGAATCGTCACAGTTCAACGTCACAACGTCATCGTCACAGCCAAAACTTATTTATTTATTTATTTATTTACTTATTTATTTATTTATTTATTTGCTTCTTTGTTTCTTTATTTGTTTGTTTGTTTGTTTGTGTGTTTGTTTGTTTGTTTGTGAGGGTTTCGCCTCATTTTGGTCCAGTGCGTTGCGGGGAAAGGTTCTCGGTACTGCCGTGCGCCTTCTTTCCCCTCCCCTCCCCTCCTCCGCTCTTCCGCGGAAGCAATCGCGCACTCGCCGCGGGCGCCTGATCTCGCCGCATCCAATTCCCCGCGGGGCCTCGCTCGGATAAACAGAAGAGCGCGCCCGCGTTCCCTGCCCCCCCCCCCCGCCCAGCCCCGCCCCGCCCTCCGCCCCCGCGCCGTCCCCGGCAGCTACCTTGCCCCGCTGACTTGCAGGTGAGCGCGGCTGCTGGGGAGTCATCTTGGAGCGGATGTCTTTCAAGGCTTCTTGGGGTAATTGGACGGCTGCCGTAGGGTACAGTGTTTTTAAGGCGCAACTGAATCTTCACTATTCAGAACGGAAGGTGGTAGGTTCGACTCCAGGATGTCCGAGGTTTGGGGGAAATTGCAGAAGCGAACTGCTCTTACCGATCGTTCCCATGGCTTCCTTTCCTCAATTCCCTGCTCTAGCTGGAGCAGTTTCAACAACAGATCACGGATCGCGCGTGATTCTTCCTTTCTCATTATGTCGCACTATTGTACTCGAGAACTACTAACTAACATAGGGGTGAACTCCCATCTTCATAAATGACTTACCCTCTACTGATTGTAAAATTCTTCCATAGGCGTCCGCGACTCGGAATGCAAGGACGAGCTGGTAGACCCCTCCTGGGCAACGGGCAACGTGACGACGAGGCGCAATTTCAGGCTTGCCTGCGTTTGTAGGAACGAAAGTGTCAAGGGCATTCGTGATACGATGGAATGGAACCAAAATAAATATTTTTTGCAGTGTTGAGTTATATGTCGGCTTTCAGATTTATGTCATAACATCGTGATTTATACAGCATTTTTAACATTAACGTTCTGTTTACAACGGTGGAAAGAAATTTTTATAAATATATCACTTATTTGCATGATTATTTACCCATACAATTAAATATTAAATCCTTCATTATACGCTTAATTACTCTTTTGTGGTACAATTAGCACCTCTGTTGATGTCAACTGTAACAATCGCAAGAATAATATTTTATATACAAAAAAACTACGCTCCCCGCACTGGCCGGAACGAGGTACGCGCGCGGACCGCAAATTGACTTGGTCATACACCGAACCAGCGTAGATGCGTATGGACGCAAAATGAATGAATATTCAGCCGTACGCATCAGCCCGGTTTAAAAACGTGGACATTTGCAGGTGCAAACCATGCCGATGTGTACAAAAAACAATTAATATTTAAAAGAATCGTGGCTCAAAGAATACAAATGCTATTGTAAAAATAATAATGCAATATTTAGTGACTTAAAATAACCTGTGAATGGATTTGAAAATCAACCACCTGCAATAAAGCGGAGGTTCTAGAAACCTGCATCCGCTTCGCAAATTGCCCCTTACGTGCAGTATTTTGCCGCCCTTGGGGACTAGCAAGGAGTTTGGCCACGGGCGTCTTTCTTAACTGCGCGCGTTCTTACTGGGCAGAGAGTTTATTTTTTGCTCATTTTTGTGTTTGCGAAGTTTCACGGCGCTTTCTTCTTGTTCTGGAAATAAAGAAGGGGACGCTCCGCCTTTACATGGGTGGACTTTTTCGTACAGTCGGTCGCTGCGTTGCGTAGTTCCTTGTTTTGAAGCTTCGCAGGAGAGTTTTAAGTGAAACAACTCCGCCACCGAGGAAATGCCTAGAGGTTTATTGGGCAGATTCTTTGCATGCTTTCGTAAATTGAGATGTTCACACAAAGGTAGATGAACACGAAGTATGTTAAGGAAGTTTCTTTCGTAATTCTTTTTCGGAATCCTTGTCTTCTTTGTGTATATATGTGAACATTGTTTGTACAGTTACAGCAAACAAAGAAAAATAACTGTCAGTACAGACGTCTGACGAACTTTGATGCACAAATAAAAGGGAATTGAAATAGTCCCGTAAATGTAGTGCGTGTTTTTGTTCGGGAGGTGGCGGTGGTCTTCGCCCGCTGTATGGCAAGATCCGGCGCCGACCTACAATCGGCTAGCGGGGTTTTCCCTAACCAGGTATCTTCCGTAAGCGGGGCACCTCCCCTTCCGGGACAAGCTCTAAGACTCCGTCCGGTCTTCCGCCTTGTGTGGTAGGGTAGTGCATGTTAGTGTGTTCGTGTAAGGGGTGATGATAGGACAAGGAGGAAGTATGAAAAATCGCTCACGGTCCCTAGTCCGTTTGTTAGGGTACTGCTCTGACATTCGCTTGGTGTTCATCGAAGAAACCACGAGAATATACGGACCAATCAGAGCATCCGGCCACTAGAATTCTCCTCCTGACAGCGATTGACATCGGTTGACAAGCCAGTGTCGAAAGTCCTGCCACCGTCGGGACTCGAGGCTAAGACCTCCCGGTCAGAGGCACTGCAGCGACATCAGTTGATGCCCTGAGGCACCTCTCTCTGTTCCTCTTCAGTTTCTGTCGTAGAAGTATGTTATGTTATTTAATATGTATACATATTAAAACTTCAAACGGAAACACCAGGATTGCAAATTGTAGGCAGACAACACATCATAGTCTATACATCTATGTTAAAAAACATCGGATCACTTGAAATATACATTTTGGAAGTTTGGATCTTTTTTAATCTATTAGTTAATCTATTACTTTAAAGCAGCTAAACATGCTAGCCATTGCAGAGGGATAAAAATATATACTTTTAAAACTTTACTGGAATAATCTTTCTTTTCTTGAAAGACTATTTAATTTAATAATTATGCATTAAATAATATTTATTGACAACGAAGTTTTGAAGTGCATTATAGTTACATAAACACATATACTTCAAGAAAGTATTTTCAGTTGGTGGCATAACAAAAATAGTAAGGGGTACTAGAGCCCCAACACAAGTTAGCGAATGTTTGTGAAAGCAATGTGAATTGGTTTTGTACGTTACTCACCGACCACAACGACAAATTTCACTTAGCATGAAGGAGTGTCAAAATAATTAGTCACACAACTGAAGAGTATAATGTTGGAGATTTGAAGGGTGAAATTTTAGTTTGAATAGTATTTTTGTTCATAAAATATGTAATATCACAGACCATTGTTCTGGTTTCTGCAATTGAATCTTCTCGGTTGATACGAGCTGAACATGAAACTATTATTATTTTTATCTTAATTGGTTTACAAAAAAATATTTCTTATTACAGACGTCATCCCATTTAATTATTTGGGAAGATGTAAATGAACCGATTATCTTACAAATTTTAATGAGTGTATTTTTGAGTAATCCTTATTTTGGGAGTACGATTTTACAGGGCATTTTCATGAAGCCAGCACATAAAATATTTAAATATATCTACTCTAATTAAGCTCCATTAATAGCATGAAAGCCTATGCATGACTGCAATACAATGAAATTTAAATCAAGTCACAAGCGAATTAAAGCAAATAATTTGGATTGTAATTTGATACAGGAGAATGCAATGACATTACGTGGAATGAAATAGCTCACATCCATTAGAGGTTATGATATTTTTAATTACTAAATTCAAAATGCTATGCATTCCATTTAATGGCATACTAATTAAAATTACTCTGACTTTACTATTTTGTTTGGTCAGATATTTTATTCAAATAAGGCCACATTTTTTTAAAATAATTTAATGTCCATATTATCCTATGCTATTATACTATCCATGAACTATTCAACATTTACTTATTTAATAGTAAATGCACAACGAAGGAGGCTTATTAACAAATTCTATATCTTTTGTCACTTTTACTCCAGTCTACATTCTTTCATAGTATGCTTCAAATGTGGTTGTTACACGTATTACATCATGTTTGCCAAGCGTGTCTTCGTCTAATAATGTCAAGTATTATATGAATATTGAATACATATATTAAATAATATAACTACAAAAATAGTTGCAAATATATTAACAGACATTATAGGCAGCATCTTTCTAGAAGAGAAATCTTAATGAAGGGAAGGTCCTGTTCCAAATAGTATTTTTGATACCAGTAGGAAAATAAAATCATTTTTACCCCGTTAAGACTGTATACGGACAATCTTTTCACTCAAACAAATTGTAAATAGAGAAAATTATTGTTTTATTTATCGTCTTCAGTAAAGTATTCGATAATATTAATAGAATTAAATATTACGGAGACAAAAAGATAACCTCTCCACCGAATAAGTATTACACGACATATCGAATATTAATCTGCAGGTGCGCAGATTGTTGAAAGATGATAATCTGAAACTATTCGACAGGAAACTAGTACACATAAAGGCGTTATACAAGGTTCTTCTAAGTCACCGATAGTTTTTAATTTATACCAAGACAGCGTTGTACGCAACTGGTAGAAGTGGATTTTAAACCTTAATATTGCAAAACAATTTAAAAGAAAAAATGTTCAAACTAAAGTTTTCTAACGGCCACTGAATTTTAGAACTTGTAGCAGAAAGCAAGCAGCGGAGATGTTTACAAGTTCATTGTTAGAACTAACATAAAGGCACGAAAAAGGGAAAGAAAGCATCACAGAAACCCTTTCAACGTCAACTGAAATAATAGGAAGATCAAAAGAAGATGGATTGAACATGTGTTGCAACAGACCCCAGGTCTAAAGTTTGAGGGAGAAGAAAAAGAATATCTATATTGCTCATGTCTAGGCGCGCAGAAGTTGACAAAAAACTATGCAAACGCCGACCATGTGAGTGCCACATCTTCTTATTTCTCAACTCACTCAATCCCATTCGTGACAAGTCTTTTGCTGGTAAAAGGTTGAAGTTTAATATTTATAAACTGCATGTACTGCATGAAATTGTGGCCTTCACTGCGTTGAGGATCTAATCAATTCTCTGTACATTCGAAAGAAATATGTATAAAATACCATTTTATTAACTGACTTCATAAATAATGATATACCAGTTTAATGACCTGACTTCAAATAGTCAACTATTTTAAAGATATCCTTCCTTGTTCCAAACATTTTCCAAAAAAAATTCAAGCCCTGATGAGGCACCGTTGATCAGTTTCCTCGGACCTTAATAATATCAGAGGTCCCGAAAATAAATAAGGGAAGTAAGGAAGGGAGGTCGGAAAGCCAAAGGCGAGAGTGGGCTGTGCGGCGTCGACAGGGCCTCGCAAGAACATCATCGCTACAGAAGCATAACGAAAGGCGAAGGGCAGGGTCACGAACTCGGCCGGGCCGCGATTTCTCAATTAGCGGTGCGCAGGCCCAAACGAAAGGCGCGGCGTCCTTTGGTCTCGTAATTCGATTTGGCTGCCACCCGCCACTCGCCGGCTCCTTCCACTCTGCCCGCACCGTCACCGCCCTCGGCCGTGCCGCTCCACTCCCTCGCCCACGGAGCCCCCCCCCCCCTCGCCGTACCCCGACGCCGCTCGTCCGAGCTATCCACTCGCCGAGGTCACGCCATCCCCGCTGCCACGTCTGCACTGCGCGTACACGACCCCTCGCTCACGCCTGCCCATCACTCAAATTGCCCCCTCGACCAAGTCGCCCCCTCCCGAACGCCACTCCCTCGTCCAAGCAACATCCCTCGCCCGTGACGCCCCATCACCCTAGCCACTTGCTCGTCCTCGCTAGTCCGTCTTCACCACCCCTCTCGCACGTCACCCCTGTCGTCGCCACACCTCGCACTTGCCACTGCCATCTGAAGTTATATTACTGTTTCAGTTAAATTTTATTTTAATTATTTCATTTGTGATGCAATTTTGATGGTTTTTAATGATTTTAATTATTGTCAAGCACGAAAAGCCAAAGCGCGCTGGGTTGACACCTACGGCACGGACGGGCGGGACGGACGGGTGTTTCTTAAAAGTTGATTTCATTGATTTCCACAAGGGTGTGCGCATTAGGCCGGCGCGCATGGGACAGGACGATTCGTACCTTCAGCTCTTTGTAAAAGTCCGAAGGAAAGATCTTCTGGACATTCCGACGTGCCGATGACGTCATCCATTATGTTGATACAGAATTATCCCGAGATTTACAACGTGATATGAAGTTTTATTTAATGCATTACTTTGTTAGAAAGTCTAATTTAATTGATTAGCACATTCAGATAGTTAGTTTGAATGAATGAGTAACATTTGCCAAATTTAAATTTCTTGTTTCTTTGGTTTTTCAAAAATTACGAAAATTTAATTTTGTTGACTTGTCTCTCACGTTAATATTTACATTAGCAGCAATTTTTTTACATTAATGTATTTATGAGTACATGCGCTTTTAAAAATGTCACATACAGTTCTCTGAGAAATTGAGCTCAAAATTTAGCATTTTCTGAAACGTTCAAACGCTATTTTCTCTAAAAAGGCCAGAAATTTTTTCTTCATTTTTCCCCAACAGGTAGTGCTAATTTCACTGTTAAAGTGACATTGAATACATTTTGCTGTATTCATTTGTTTTTGAAAAATTACATATATGTAATTTTTTTGAAAGATCTCTCGCACCTTTAATATGCACATTTCCAACGATTTGTAAACACTATTACATTTGTACCTGGAAGTGCTTGAAATGGCGCTGTAGTTTTCGAGGAATCTGCCCTAAAGAAAATATTTCGTCGACTTCAGGAAGAAAGAGCCTTGCTGCTGCTTCTATCCATCTTGTTGAGGCCTGTAGAAGTGCTTGGCTGCCAAATTTCCTTAAACCAAAAATCTGCAAATTTAGTTCACTTGAACGAAGGGAAGAAGTCTCGATTACATAAGTATCATATACAACATATTTAATTGTTCACTTTGAGTATATCTTTCTCTTTAGTGCGTCTTAATACCTCAAAATTAGTGTAATTTAATCATTTGAAATGGTTTTAATCAATTTCATGTCGTTTTCTTTGTTTTAGGGCATTTTAAAAACATTTTAAGAGAATTTTATTGATAATTTTTTGGCGATACTTTAGGTCATCAATCTCCCTCTTCTAGTGATAATATGTAACCTCAGAACGTTTATTGAACAATATTTGGCATGTTAAAATTTCAGTGATAGGCACAGTGCCTATCACTGATCACAATCTTTCTGAATGAATATTTTCGTTTAACAAGGCAAAAAATATTCGAAAACTCAATATTAACACAACTGCAATGCATAAAAAATAAGTAGCTCAAATAACCGTAATGGGCACTCCATGCCCATTATTGTCCTGCACGTCAGACCTATTTACAGTTATGGGCACTACCTTTCTTTGCTGATGGACTGCTCTGAGAAAGTGAAAACACACATGACAACATAGACTATAAACCTGACTACACTATGCATAAAGCGGAATGCAAATAAAACAGACGGATTGTCTTAAATCGTCAGTTACTGGACACACATCCGCTAACAAATCCACAACGTCTCGATGCGTAGAAGAGACGTGGAGCTTAACATAAGTATTTAAGTGTACCTATGGTCACCGTGGAGCCACATTAAATTCATATTGGATGATGGCAAACTTAGAAACACACACGACACTGAAATTACATACACATGGCCTCTAGGTGCTTGAAAATTTTATTATTACCTCCTTTACAGTTGCTGTGCCCATCACTATCTAGTGCCCACAACTGTGACGGACACCCTAATACGTGAAATTCCTCTTTTGTCGTTATCGTTCTGTTTAGAAGAGAATGTGGATTTTCTTCGACTCCTTGCCTAATTTCCTTCTTCTGTTGTTAAAAATGAACCCAATGAGTTTACTTCTTTTCTTAAATTATGAAGCCGTCGCGCACAACACGAGACACGGAGCGAAGTGTTGTCCCGTCCTGGTGTGCGAGACCCACACAACTGGCGTCCGTCCGGTCCCGTCCACTCGTGCCGTGCCAATCCAAAAGCGCGGAGCATAAGATGAAACGTTTTTTGCATAAAATTAGTGATTGGAAACTGAAGATGCATCTTCTCTTTATTTTTATTCTAATCATTTTACCACATAAAAAGTCCAAACTGTTTTTACATTTATTAAAAATATTTAAAAAATTACTGATATTCTATTTGAACGTGACTTGCCTTCACAAATATTTTCTGAACTGATAAACATTTCGTGAGCTAGTGAAGTATGTTTTATTATCTTATTATACATTTTATCTCACAGAATTCTTTTAAATCAATGTTTCATTTTCAAGAAAACTTGATAATTTTGAAAAATCAGACATTGAAAACGCCCATGATTCAAAACATAAGGCGCTAAGCATACTATTATAATGCATATTCCAGTGAGTTGAATAAAGTATATTTAAACTGTATGAACTATATTTTTATTTTCAATTTTTTGTGAATTAATTTTTTGTAACCTTTACAAAAATTATTCTTTAAACGTTACCCCACAAAGTTGCACTTACAACAGTATACAAATGGGTGACGCCTCCAATAGCGTGGGGTTCCGAAATAAATATCCTTCTGTGTTAAACTGTCCCTGGAAGAGATAATCCCTGATACAGCAGGTTTTCTAACCAGGCGTATGCGACTTATGTTTCAACAAAAACTTGTACAGAGAAAACGGTTTTTAAACAGACGACTTCAAACTTCATGATTATGCACCATCACTATTCAGATATAAATTGTCAACTATGTGATTGACTACGTATTTATGATGTCATGACGATGGAATTTACTACGAATTTATACGCAACATCATTTTAATTACCCATTGTGGTACCCAGTTACGGTATATTCCGAAACCAGTTGCAGAAAGCCATTTTATTGTATTTTAATTTTCAAAAACTAAAGTAAAGCTTTCTTTGAATGTCTCATGCTTCTTTTGGTTAGGATTTTTTTATGTCATGGCTGAAGTGTTAGCATGTTAGAAGTTAAAATACAATATTACGTAACGATTTCCTATAATATGAGAAAATGTGTTCAGTTGTAGCACTTCTTGTTGAAATTGGTATTTATTCTAGCTTCATTCTCAGTAAACATACTGATCTAAAGCAACATTAGTAGGCACATCATGAAATGCAAATTTTTCAAATGAAACGGTATAACATAACTTGTTTAGACAGTTCGCCATGGCTCCGCTGCTGGCAGCCGCTCGATGGCTTTATTGCCGCCCTAGAGTTGCTCCATCTGCCGCGCGCCTCCTTCCTTCCTTCTGCCTTCTCGTCCCCTCCCTTCAGAGGAGCCCAGCAGTGGTAAAACTCGTTATTCTCGCCCCCAGAAGTTTCTCGTGAAGCTGTAGCGGAGCGGAGTTTTGCAAACTGAGATGATGGTCACAGGGAAGAGAATCTCTAATCCAAACATGAGGGAATTATAAGTTTTTCTCTGTTCAGTAGAAACCCATTGACTGCGGCTTAATGTTGTCTAGCAATATATTTTGCTTCTAAGCAGGCAGCTTTGAAATAAGCATGATTTATAGCTGACGGGAATGTAATTACGAATAATAATAATAATTATTAATACGTTTTAACATTAATAAACGAACAATAATGCAAAGGATACAACATGCACAGGTTAAATAAAAGTATGCATTTTGTCTTTCAATAATCATTAAACAAAGCGGACACATTCATTAAGCGGTTTTTAGTCCTCACTCTTCACCCTTCTATTATTTTTCAATCGACAAATTCCTAAGTCACTGTCATCGTTACTGAAGTTCTCAAGAAAGCATCGTAGTACTATTAGAATATTAATAAGGTGGCGTAATATGATCACTGTGTTTCTGGAAGTTGATCTCACACGTATTAGTTTCCAAATTAGAAAGAGTTGGTACTCTCAATACCGTCATTTAAGTACGAGCATCATGGTATATTCATTCTAACACCTAAATAATTAACTTGGTCTAAAATAATATTTTAGTATTATTATGTTTGTATTGTATCTATTAGCATGGTTATTTAGAAGCACTTCAATCGACAGAAAGTACATGCATGCATAGAACATTCGTACTGAATAATTTCATATTGAACAATTTCTGTTCTTATTATAACTATATTTGTAATGAAATGATTTTGATTGAAATTTTTCTCCTGCCATTTCAACATTATGAATTGTATTTCCAGGTTGGGATAAGTTTTGACTGACGTTTTGAAGCTGGATTTTGCCGCATTGACACTTAAAAACGCTTATTCTCTTTTTATGAGCATGTGCATCTTTATAATTTTCTTCCAAATTCAGTATGTCAAATCAAACTATAAAATAGAATATCCCATTATAAAAATGAAATTAAAATAAAACGATAAGAAGTGTGATTGTTCAATATTTAGTTTATGTGTTTGTTCGAAAATCTTATTAAAATAATTATGCAAAACTTCCAAACCGTAAGTCTTAAAATATTCGTTTTTTAAAAACGATTTTTTTTCAAATTACGGCACATAACTCCAACACCAAGATTAAATATGCTTTCAATTCAATACGTGCAACGTGTTATGTCCTTTACATAATGTTTTGCGTTGTTTAATTTTCCCGCCTAACCGTACGTGTAAGTTTCCAAGAAGCCGTTCGGTAGACGCACAGCTGATTCTTTGTAAAGCAGGGTGAGAGAAAGCCACGACCAGCTGTCGAGAAGCACTTTGCCAGAGCGAGACATTGCACCCCCCCCCCAGGCGCCGGCGCCGCCTGCACCCGCTGCTCCGTTGCTCTGCAGTCCTCTGCTGGAGCTGAACCCTGCGGCACTCCCCGAACACAGGGCCGGCCCACGACGCGTTCGGGGCACAATTTCGTGCATTAAAAGGATTTTATTATGTCAAAATGTGAAAATATTGTACATTATGTGGGGTTTCCCCTAACTAGGTATCTCTTATCAGCGTGTCACCGTCCTAGCCGGGGCAAGCTCTGACCTCCCGAATGGTCTCCCGGCGTGTGTGGTACTGTAGTGTATGTAAGGATAGGAAGGCACGGTCGCACTCGGTCCGTGGCTTGTTGGGGTGTACTGCTCCGCTGTTGCCTGATGTTCATCGGATAAACCACGGAAAACCACCGATCAGAGCCGGCGACCCGCTCGAACTCTCCTTAAGATGGCAACTGAGCTCGACCTCGCTATCTAGTCAGTGTTGAAAACCCTACCACCGAAGGAACTCGAACCTAGCACCTCCGGGTCAGAGGCACTGTAGTGACATCGGCTGATGCACTGAGCCACCTCTCCCGGTATATTATATCATTATTTACCCAGAAAATATGTTCATTTTTAGATAAGAGGCCTTAGCTTATTATTATGTGGTAAATTATTATTAATATTATTATTGTTGTTATTATTATTATTATTATTATTATTATTATTATTATTGTTATTACTGTTAATTCTGTTCTATTATTTATACTAATTGTAGTACTATTTGTGTTATATGCTCCTATTATTCGCAGTTTTTGTTCTATTTTTTACATTTTATTATACGGTTAGTGCCCGTTTCGACCGTTGAGTCGCCGCTAGCGCCGCGCAGCCTAGCGTGGCGTGACGGGCTCCACCTCCTTCCTCCGGCATATTGCAGGCGCCGTGCAGATCTGCCCACCGCGTGCCGCGCCGCGCCGCGCCGCGCCGCCCCGGCCAGGGAAACCTAATATTTGGGAAGCCTTCGCTCTGACGAATGGAGGAAATTGCGCGAGGGTTCGTAAATTTCGAGAGCGCCCACCGCCTCCTGCAGGAGAAGAACAACAGAGACGTGGAGCGTATTTGAATTTTACGGGGAGATTCGCGCTTTTTTGTTATTGTTTTTATGATCTTTTTCTCTTCCCGCAGCTCGATGCGTTTGTTCTTCGTTGTTTTGCTCCATGTGGATCCGCGATCTCACTTATTGCTACGGTTGGTAATCAACAGATGCTTCAAAACTTGAAGTATTTGATTTTCGAAATGGAAAGTGGATGTGAATATGAAGAATGTACGACCAAGATATGGGTCTTCCACAATTTGATATTACATTACAGAATAAGTGATATGTGGAATGAAAAACGTATTAAAGGTTATTCTGTGATTCTTAGATATTTTTATTTAATTAGTTAGATAAATTGGTTAGTTATAATTAAGGCGTAAAATATAATTAAATATAATATTATTTTTTTACAAGTGTCTAAGAGTTTCCTTCTTGTGACAAAGTTTTGTAACACTTTCACATAAAACAAAACGTTACCATTTGTAGAAAAAATTTCCTAAAGGAAGTTTTCAGACTTTCAGACTCTATTTTAGACTCTAACGCATAAACCAAAACGTGCATACGAAACAGAATTCTGAAAATTCCAAAAACGTAACCAAATAATGCAGATCGTAAAAAAAATCTATATATTGATGAAATTTCTGATAATATGCTTCACATCGAAAATCTAGATCTAATTTTGATTAATAAGACAATTTTGTTCTGTTTTTTCTGGAGCTAATAATATATCATGAGCTTTCAGACAGTTTTATTGAGTACTAATTTAACTACTTTAATGTGAAAGAATTTTTATAGCAAGCCGCCACCTCTTACTTTCTCCTCACCCAATATAAAGAGACGATAGCAATGAAATACTTGCTATTAGTTGTTAAATTGAATTTGAAAAGAATAAATGAAAATCAATTAAATAAATAAAATATCAAAATTTTACATGCGTTAATTTTTCCATTTCTCATTTTATTTGAAGTGCCGTTTGTCAGAAAATGAGAATTGAAAATGCAAAGATATGCTTCGAAAGAAAGATGTTGCTCCATGAGAGGAAAGCACAGGCATTCGCACAAGGAGGGGGGGGGGGGTCGCAGCTCCTCTAAAAAAATTGAAAGGGACCCAGTAGCTCTACAATGTTTTATTTCTGTAAATTTGATAAATTCCTTATTTCACCTTTTAAGCTGATAATTTAGAGAATTGATACACATTCATTGAGGAATAGATTTTCAAAACATTAGGGAACCCTGAAAATAGTTTAACATAAAATTAGTAATTTATATTATTAATTATATCATTAAAGTTACAATTTCATTCTCTTTTTAATATGTTTTTATTTATTTTCTGTGAAATGTTTCGAATGTAAATATAAAAAGATTTAATGAAAAGAAAGGAGAAAAGCCTATAGGTGCATCGAAATATAGTTGCCCCCCTCTAGTTTTAGGCTGCGTACGCCTTTGGAGAAATGTACAATTAATTGTAGGACATGTAAAAGAGCTCGATAGAAGAGTTTTAATGAATTTATTTTATTAAAGTACTGTGGTCAATTTGTGTAATACGTGAATACTGTAAGTGGAAAAGTTCGATTACTTTTCTATGTTATTTCAATATTTCTATTCATTATTTTATTTATATGAAAGAAGCAATTCGAATATGTAGCCCAAATTTTTGACCGATATCAAGGAAGAATGCCTATTATCATTATTAGTAGCTATGAATGCGACGGTTCTTATTCCGAAAGTATTCCACATATTCTGCTATCAAGAACAAATGCAAGCAAATACGTATTAACATGATTCAAACAATCGTTTGATATTATGTAAGTGAGTAATATAATACTAAGGAGAACACTTCTAGGAGATCATATCGTTACACATAATTTAAATTGGATACTCATTATATGTTCAAAAAAAAACACGAAAAAAAAATTACGATAAGGTGTTTTATGCCTGTACGTTGCTAAAATATATAACGGTTGAGGAGGACATTTAGAGAACGTTTGAATAGTTATGATGACTTAATTCTTTTTCAAGAAAATAATGTGTTGTTAAGTGACATTGGTATATAAAAGAGATAACTTAACTTAGAAGATAAAAAAATAGAAAATCCTTGAAATTATGCCATAAAAAGTTATTATCAAAATGTACTCATTTAATTTCTTCTTGTTCTTGTTCTTCTTCTTCTTGTTCTTCTTCTTCTTATTCTTGTTCTTCTTCTTCTTCTTCTTGTTCTTGTTCTTCTTCTTCTTCTTTTTCTTCACTTTAAGGCTAGGTCTACGACCTGTTCAGGCTTTTCAGAATTCCATCTTTTTAGGGGTCTTCCTGGATCTCTTCTGCCTTGAGGTCTATACTTAAACATCTGCTTTGGAATGCGAGTCTCTTCCATTCTTTCCTCATGTTGTAACCATTCCTGTCTGTAGCATTGTACCTTGTCATTGATTGCTTGAATGTTTAATTCCTCAAATTTTCTCATTTTTTAGTTTAGTCTGGTGCATATTTTTACTGATCTCAAGAATTTCATTTCAGCAGACTGTAACGCCTCTTTATCTTTCTCCCTCAGAGTGCAGCATTCACTTCCAAACAACAGAGACGGAACAGTCATTACTTTATATATCCTCATTAGAGTATCTTTAAGTGTTTTATCTTTAACAGTTCGCCGAATATTTCCGCATATATTCTGGTATTAATGTTTTTTTTTTTTTTAAATCTACATCCATTGCTGTGAAGAACGTTATGTTGTAGCCCAAATATTTAAAACGGCTAATTTGTCCGGGCATCGTATTTTCCAAAATTAGTTTGGTGCGTATAGGATGCTTTCCCACAAATGTCATTGTTTTGGTCTTCGTTTTTGAATTCTTTACATTAATTTAGTTTCTTTTAACTAACAAATATATATTCCTTGCGACAAATAACATTCAGATACAGGGATGCCAGCGACACTTTGTGGCCCATCTCTGAAGCCCGTTTAAGCAGCGAGGAAAAATCCAGAGAAGCGAGAGCGAACCGTCGCCATGAGAGGGGAGGAATTATCGCCGATAGCGGAGGTGTGGATAAGAACCGCGGCACGACGCAATGTGCAACATGGAACCCAGTTAATGGAACGCTCCCTCGAGAAGAGCAGAGGGAAGTGTGAGGCGGTTATATTGTATGGCTCGATTTTAGCCTCACAACAGCGCCGGGAATCGCCGAACCTCCTCGGAATTGAGGTCATGGGCCTCACGCGTGCCAATTTGCTCCTAAATAGGCTTTTGTCCATTCGATTCTTATCGAGCGCTCGTTGCCGATACAGCGAATGCATCGCGTCCGCCGCCGCCGCCCCCGACAGGGGAAACAGCGCAGTCTCCCGGAGCCGTTCTCCCTCTGCAACGGCTCACTGGGGTCGCGTTCATCGCTGCGCCCGAAGATATAGAGCAAATGCGGCGAAAGCGAACGCGCGGGCGAGCGAGGAAGGAGAGCGGGCGAGCGCGGAGGGGAAGCGAGGGCTTAGTGGAAGCCGAGAGGGCGTGAAGGCGAAAACCCCGCCGCCCCCGGCCTCGGCCAGCGCAGTGGGTGGGAAGAGCGACTCTCACACACAACACTCTAATAATAGTGATGATAATAAAACTTGGCTTAAATCTCATGTCATTCAAAAGGCTGAGGAATGTAAGACATAGCTTTATTGGGAACAGCCCACATTTGCGAAAATTACTGTCGAGGCACCGACAGTAATAGATCTGCTCCTTAGGTAGCTGGTTGCAACCAGGAGTAGACTTTTTATTCAACCAACTCATAACAACTGTGGTCATGAAGTAGAAGAATAATAGTAATAATACAAATAATAGTAATAATACAAATAATAGTAATAATACAAATAATAGTAATAATACAAATAATAGTAATAATACAAATAATAGTAATAATACAAATAATAGTAATAATACAAATAATAGTAATAATACAAATAATAGTAATAATATAAATAACTTTTATTGTTGTTAATTATGTCGCCAGAGCCGAAGTATACTCAGAATACCTGAATGATTCGACACGTAGGCCATTAACAGTTGCATAGGAAAAGATATTCCGATACCACGAGTATATCAATAGTGAGGTGAACCTCGGCCCACAGAATAAATTGCAAAATAATTGAAGGAACATTACACATATTTAAGATATAAATACCAATATTTAACAATCAATTTCAGCAATTTTTGTTAAAATATCTTGTTTTTCTGTCAAGAGCACATGTATCTGAACATTTTATACGCTTGCGGACCTTTTGCAGGGTCATAAGTATAGCCACGTCCCCTTGCTTGATGAACTACTTCACAATTTACTACGTTGCTACATACCATAACTGCATAATGAATCTACATAGTGAAATACAGAATTAGATTGCAACATGTGAGAGAACGCCTGTGTTTTCTCGTATTTCCTCTTCCTTTGTCTCTCTTTCCTCATCATTCCTTCCCTCATTTTCCTTTTCCCTTTCTGCCTCACCTTTCTTCCACTGTCTCCCTCGCTATATCTACCTAAGTACTGAAACTTACTCTAACTGCATTGTACTTTACTTGTAAATGTTAGAAGTTCACAACTGTGACCTGTTCATAATGAACAGCCTAGAAATAAAAAGTACGAAAATATTTTTTGATACAGGATCATGGATCTTTCTTGTTCGTCTTAGAAGCATGGTAACAGATTATTTTTTTAAAAAACCTGATGAGAGGAAAAAAACAACACTAAGGGTATAGAATATGCTGATGATAAAATTCCTGAACGATAAGCATATACTCTTTACCTGAACAACGATAGAAGTAAAACCTTCGCTGGAGTCCATCTTTGATTCCCCACCTTTTGAAAAACGTGTGTTATGACGATATTACGTGAATGACAATGAATAACTGTGAAATGAGAGGTAGAAAAATTGGAGAAATGCGGGAAAATCTGCGCAAACCCAAAGATGCCATAGCAAAGCTGGTTGTTTCATAGGTGTGTGTGAGGGGGCAGTTACCACACAAATAAAATGTCTTATAATGCCTATAAGTGGGAAACATAGTTTAATACAATACTAGTAGTATATAGAGTATTATAATACAAAATTGCTTATGTTATCCATATAATGGAATCTCAATTTGTCGATATATTTTTGCGAGACGTTGCGTCAGCACAGCCTAGGAATGATCCTTGAAAAGCGGAGCAGCGCGAAAGGAAAGTCCAACGTAGCCGCTTGGGGCGTTTGCCCGCGTGCGGGGCGTTCGGGCGCAGTGCCGCGGGGGCGGGATCGGGGGCGGGGGCGGGGGCGGGGGAGAGTGGCCCGAGTGGAAGTGGCGAACCCTCACAATGGCCGGCTTTCGCGCTGCACCCGCGCCGGCCCCGGGGAAAAAACGCCCGCCCGCCCGCGGACCGGTAGCCGGCTATTCTCTCGCCTTCCGGCTTCCCGCCCATTCGACCGGCGCCCCCGCCCCCCACGCCCACGCGTCCACAGCGCGGCTACCCGTGCGCCTGTCGCCCGCCTTTTAAAGTAAGCCACCGGCTGCCGCCTCCCCCTCCAGTCACCAGCCCTTCGCCTCGCTGTCTCCGCCGCCACAGGGCCGCCTCTGCCGGCTTTTCCCCAACATCCGCCCCCGCCTACAACTACGCTCCTCCAACTCCTGTCGCTCCTCTCCCCTATATCTCACCGTACGTATGGCTTCCCGCGTACATTGCTCCCCTCGCCTATGGTTCCCCGCACCTATGGCTCACCATACGCATGGCTCTCGCGCCTATGGCTCCCTGCGCCTACCGTTTCCCGTGCCTACGGTTCCTCGCCGCCCCAGACGGTACAGCATTTCCTCCACCATTGCGAGAGTCCCCCACCCACGATACTGCCGGAGCCAGTTCCCTTTTCTACCTTTCCGCCTCGACCCATCCTCCGACACTCCAGTCTTTCCACACAGTCCGCCTGGATTTAACTTCCGTCCACCCCAGTCCCCGCCTCCAACTCCCTCCTGCACCCGTCCGTACAACAGCCCCGCCCCCGGGCGTTCCCGCACCACCGCCGCCGACCCGGCAGTCGGCGCCACCGCCCACGCCCGCCGGGCGAGAGGCGTGGAATTGTTCTAATTGAAGCGTTTCGTCGAGACGCCGCCGAGCTGCGCTGCCGTAGCCGCCGGCGGAGGGCGAACACAAGGCGCGGTTGTGGCCGGCAAAAAGTTGCGAAACGGACGGCGTCGCAGGTGAATGAAGCGGTTTCCACCGCGGGCGAAGGAGGTTCTAGAGGCGCGAAAGAGAGCGCCTTTGACGAATACATTCTTGGCCATTTTCTACAAGCAAATATCTATAAACTTCAACGAATCTCGTTCTGTTTGAATCAAGAGTGGTGCGCAATGGCTATGAAGCGGAAATTTTCTCCACAGAAAATAGTTATTCCTCGAAATTATGTATAAAAATTATAATAACTTCGGGTAATATAGGGAAGATATACGATACGGACTTATACGTTTCCTTATTCAATGTTTCTGGCAGAGTAATCGCCATGCAGCCTCCATTGCGTGGATTATCATATACCTTTAAAATACCACATCAAAAACAACGTTCGTCGCGTATGAATTCCCAGAATAGATGTATACTGGAAATATTTTCACATCTCAGAACTGGTAATTCACAATAACGAGAAATTTCAATACCTCCCGGAGAGATACTGTTACTAAACTCCATTGAAATCTAACGAATGATAAAGAGTTTGTTGAAATCAAACAGTACCGGAAGGTATTTAATGTAGCTCTCTATGTAGATAAAGCACATAGAATTTATGAAAGCAATATGATAGTGCAGTAAAATCATAAAGGCAGAAATCGATATGAAATAATTTTACTCTTTTTCTTGTTCAGTAAAATAGAGTTTTGTGTATCCTAAGTAATAATACATGTAAATAATGTTGGGAGCTTATGTACGTCAGACTCTCAAGTCTAATTTGTGATTAGTTCATATGCGACACTAAGTACTTTTAGGAGATTTCTTGCAGAATATTTTAAGTAATTTTCTTCACACTAGATACAGAATGTTGCTTAACAACATTCGCTTCTTCGTAAATTTACTCTATCTTGAAGAAAATACGTGAAAAGAAAATGTGGTATGGACAGAAGAATCTGCATGCAGGAAGCGTCTTTGCCACCATTGCAGGTGATGGAACGTGCCGTTCCAATATAGTACGTTCGCTGCGTGGAACGTGCGTAGAACGTATGGAAGGGAGAACCTGAAAAATGCAGTATAAAGCAAAGCTAACTGCACTAGACAGTTACATTAAATACGAATTTTCCTAATGCATCCGACCATTGTAAAAAAAATTACTATCGGTCCATTATTAGCTAAAGGGGTAACGCCGCTTCATACTGATAAGTTTTGCTTTTTCCTCCTCGTCATTCATTCACTGCAATTTAGTCTAAAGTCTTTGGATACGTATGACAAATGTATTTCTCGCACAGATGAAACCGTCTCATTTTCAAACTACTAGTTTATTGTGGGCGGTTCGTTAGAGACTCGAAGTTATGTTCCGTATGGACATCAACGTGAAGAAATTTCAGTTGTGTACTTTTTTAAGAACTAGCCAGAATACTTGTAAAATACATTATATTTTCAGAAATGGAATACCAAAATCGTAATGTAAAACTTACATGACTTACTCGTATTTTATTTCAGAAGAACAGCTTTAAAATCCATAAATACGCGAAAGCAGTGGAGTGTTTAAAGCTGTTAGGTTGAAACAAAACCTCTCCTTTATTGTGTATTGTAATAGAGAGAATCAGTGCGAGCACTTCGAAACGAAAATAGAAAATTGATATCTGAGAGAGAGAGAGAGAGAGAGAGAGAGAGAGAGAAAGAGGTGAGAGAGAAAGAGGTGAGAGAGAAAGAGGTGAGAGAGAAAGAGGTGAGAGAGAAAGAGGAGAGACAAAGGAGAGAGAGAAAAGGAGAGAGAGAAAAGGAGAGAGAGAAAAGGAGAGAGAGAAAAGGAGAGAGAGAAAAGGAGAGAGAGAAAAGGAGAGAGAGAAAAGGAGAGAGAGAAAAGGAGAGAGAGAAAAGGAGAGAGAGAAAAGGAGAGAGAGAAAAGGAGAGAGAGAAAGAGGAGAGAGAGAGAAAGAGGAGAGAGAGAAAGAGGAGAGAGAGAAAGAGAAGAAAGAGAAAGAGAGAAAGATCTCACTCTATCCCTTCTCCCTTTCCCAACTCTCTCTACGTCTTCGTTGTCCATAACTCTTCCTTTGTCTCTCTTCCCACATCATCCCTTCCCTCATTTCCCTTTCTTCCTCACCATTCTTCCACTGTGTACCTCGCTATATCTACCTACATATGAATGTATCTCTTTCTCATATTGTCGTCTAGTGTCTTCCTCGCTGGTGCTCTTTCCCTCCCCTTCCACATTCTCTCCTACCTCTCTGTGCCGTTCCTTTCATTTAGAACCCCCTCCTGCGCGCGTGTGTTCCGTTGTGTCGCGGCCGCAGCGCAGCCTCGCGGGGGCGGGGGCGTGGGAGGGGTGGGGGTGGGGTGGGGTGGGGGTGGCCGGGCAGGGGCCACTGCGTGCCGGCTGTCGTTATGCGCGCGCGCAATTTGCTCTCTGGGGAGGGGCGATTTATGACCTCGTAATTTCGCCCCGAAGCCACCTGTCCGGCGGCATCGCGCAAATGCTCCCGCCGCCCACCGCCCACCGAGGCTCGGCCGCCCCGCCCCGCCCCGCCCCGCCCCGCCCGGCCCCGCCGCGCGCGCGCGCGGGGGCGATAAATATGGAATCGCCGCCTAATGAATGCTATTCAATTGGCCGGTCGCGCGGCCACGTGATCGGCGCGATTCAAGGAGAGTCTGTCTCTTATTTCTCTCCGCGCCTGCATTGTGGAATCTATTACCTGTAATAAAAGATCTTTTAGATTTCCCCGTACTGTCCCCCTCTTTTATTCCCCATCCGTATCTCATCTCATGTGCTTCTCTTTTTTTCGTTCCTCTCCCTCTCTCTCAATCTACCTGCTTCATCATAGTATATTTAAATGCTGAACGGTTTATGTTATTATGTTCTTTTAGCACTCAAATAATCTCACCTATATTGTAGAATCTGCTATTACCTGTTAGATATTCGTTTTAGGATACACTCTACCGCTTCCCCTCTCCTCCTCACTCTCTCAGTTGACACACTCCTTTTCTCTTTTCTTCTTATCTCTATATTTCTATTTCTATTTGTTTGAACGTAGCACCTTTGATGTTTTACGGTTTATGTGACGACGTGTTATTTACTTTTCCAAAATTTAAGTGAAGAACATACGTTGTGTGGATCAACCGTTTTGTGAACTATTTTCTTATTATTTGTTATTTTTCAAATTATTCCCCTTATCGCTATTAAGGGTTCCATAGTTATCAAATTTTCACGCTACAATATTAAGTATCGTTTGAATAATATCAAATGAAATTATTCAATACAGTTAATGCTGAAATAAGTCACGAAATTTTCTATTAGCGAGTCCTCAAATAAAAAAAATAGTCTATTAACAATGAAGAGTACCACGAAAAACTCGATTCACCATTAAGACTCTCTGCAATTCACATATTTTGATGTTCATGAAGTGGTATGGTGTTTTTAATTGTTCCTCTAAAAATATACTACTTTCGTTGTAAAGGTTTCAACTACATGAACAAGAATGATAAGAACATTCAATTAATTTTTGAGTGGTACTTGCAATATATCTTTGTATACAGCCAGCTAAAAGTTCAATTTTTAGAATTAACGCTGAAAGTGAGTGGATGCCCAAATGTTCAGGTTATTATGTAAAATCAACAAAGAAAACAAAATAATTTTTTGTTACCGTGGCAACTATTACTGACCTTATTGTGTCATTAAGTGATTTATATACTTGAATAAAAAGTAAAAATAACATGAAACTCAGTAAGGCTGTCTAAAATAGTGTATGCCACTCGTCGTAAAAATAATTTTATTTTACTCGCAGATTTGCACTGCTCGTCATATCGGGCTCATGTCGCAACCTTTCTTACTCTAACTAAAATGTCCCTTTTACTACTCGTATCATAATTATCTATTCTTAATACAGCAAAAAAAGTTAATCGAGTTTATATAATTTAACGATATTTAGTTCACAAAAGATAAATCGCTGTCATCTTTTTTTTAATTGCGCATGGAGAATAGTAAAAAATGATATAAATTTTTAAACAATACCATCAGATCATTTAGTGGATTTCAAAGTATTCAAATATTTATCGTAATCACAAAATTAACAGTTCTCTATGCAATGAATATTCACGTACACCGCAAAATCAGCAACGAGTATCCACGAGAACAATACTATCCACTCAAACAATTCTGAAAATGCAAGCCGGACAAAGAGAAAAGTATGGAGAAATGTTCGTGGCTCGTTTCATTCCAATTCTCAAAGTGAAAATTGCATTTGGAAGTCTGTGAGCGTAATAATTAACTTGCAGTTTCAATTGAGCGGTGTAGATGTTTCGCTTAATAAACTTAATGTTCACACTTCGACGCAATGTAGCGAGTTTGGAGAACTTTCATTAGCGGTACGTGGCAATTTATAAATTATTCCACTACGATTCGGCCAGTGTGGAGTGTGACCACACTTAACATGGATTTATGTGGCACGGCCGTTAGTGGAAGCACGTTGAGAGGGATCAGATATGAATGGAGCGCGATTCTGAATGTTCGAGTAATTTGGAGAATTCTTCATATAGTATTTTGGGATCCAACAGAATCGTAATTAGTTGGTTACCCAACTGAAATGCGGTTTGAAGTTTATATTGCTTACCAATTTGGTCACAGTTTGCTTTGCTTTGCAATCGAATTAGATAGCATCTGATTCTCTGTCTCTCTGGATGCAGAGAATGCTAGAAGAAGGATTATCGTAAATGGAAAATATTTGACCCTGCTATTTAACTGCATAAATAAAATATTTAAACCAAAATGGCGATAAGTTCCACTTACGTATGAAAATGCTCTTAAACATTTCCTCAATTATATGAAAGAAACTTCAAATTTATATTGCTTACTAATTTTGCCTTAATTTAAGGTGTACACTTTGTAAAGAATTTAAAATGAAAATCTTTATTAGAGCGTGCAACCTCATATTATAAGGTAGAAACTTAAATAAATCATGCTCACCCATAATTACATTGATCGGAGTGAGAGTTAAGACCCCCTTAGAATTAAAATGTTAACAGAAACACAAAAAAAAGACAAAAAACGTGAATATTTTACTTCCTTTGAGGACGTTTCGCTGTCGCATAGTATCAAAACTTTTAATGATTCATCATAACTTGTGCAACATTTGCATATAATAGCATTCAGCACCGCGACCATAACGGGCCGTAGCGGACACGCGCCACCCCGCCCCGTCCCCGCCTGCCGACCTCTTTCATGCGCTGGCATTAGCGTCTCCCTGTGCCGTCCGCCTTCTCGAAATAGGGGCGCATTGGACGGGCCGGCTGCCGCGAACAGGGCGCTAGCGTCGTGTAAAAATTTAACGAGCCGCTCGTACCTGGAGCCAACGCGCGGCGAATTTTGGTTCGATGGCTTCAGAAGAACGCTGGGACAAGGAGGGTGCATGTGCCCCGTGCATTCATTGTACCGCGTTAAAACATACTATATGAGGTCCGGATGCAATAAAAAATTCGGAACCTATGTTTTAGTAATAGCAATAGGATGCTATTACTATAACTAACCTTTTTTTCGTACGTTCATATCGTGTTTCTTACAAGCAGTATTCATTACTGGAATGGGATCCTATTCTTATTAAATTCTAGTTTTCATATGCTAGTGGTGAGTTTTCTTCAATTAGTTATCATTACGAGAGAAAACGGAACCATTCTCTACCGTTGAGCCCTCAGACAGTACAACCTGCACGTTAGTGTAGTTGTTTCTTCTAGACATTCGCTAGTCAGTAACGTAATTTACGGATATCAATTTGAATCCCCGGTAATATATGGCTCTTTAAGTAATTTGTGTTGCATATTTTTAAATAAAACCAAAATATTGCCAATAAGTTTGAAGTATGCATGTAAAGAAATATTCACTTCAATTTAAATCTGGGTTATAATACTAAGTTATCTTTGTGACTTGCTATGTTACATTAAACACACATACCTAACTTCACCAACATATATTTATCAATTTTATTCTATGAGCCGAAGTGCGTTTGTTTTTGTGTTGCTACATGCATTGCTTCATATGTATAATATTATTACTTCCATGTTAAAAAAAACAAGTTTCTAACATTTATCGTCTCAAATTGTCGTTCAAAACTGCACTGATAAGATCTATTTGTACATGGATGAAATACTATATTTTAATATGCAAATTAAGTTTTGTTTAAGTAATTACTTTACTGTTTTCTTCCACTCTTTAACACATTTCAATACCTAATATTCACACAAGAGTGACAACTATTGGATCAAAGGTATTTCTTTTAGTGTTAAATATCTGTTAACTAGAAATATTGTATTTCATAAGCATGTTTAATTATACTCTTGAATGTTGATCACATTTAAATGAGCTGTTAAGAGTGGAAGAAAGCCTCTAAAAAGTTGTGGTTACCATGTTGGGACCTTCAGGTATGGTTGCTTTGTGTTTTTGAAATGTTTTAAGGAGATGCATCATCTCCCTGGCTGACTAAATCCACTGAGTGCTGTCCGATGCGCCAGGTGGACCTCATCTCCGCGTTCCCGACTGTTCGCAGTCCAAGAGAAGAACGACGTAGCGGCTGAAAGCTTCCGCGCTCGGTGTCTGTCTGGAATGCAGTCAGGCCCGGCAACCGGCAGACCAGTGCACTCTGAGCGATGAAACGAGTGCATCGCTGTGAACCGCAGCGCAGTAGACAATGCGAATTACGTTTTTATAAAAATATACATTTAAGTGATCCATATAAAGATAATGAACTAAAAGAATATAATTTTTAGACAATCAATTTTCTAAATTTCACTTTAAATTTCACCAAATGAAAAAGAACTTAAAATAACAATAATAACTTTTTGAGCATCACATTTATATATTCATTTACCGGTGCAATTTAGAATATTTTAAAATAAAGTAAGCTTCCAATTCCAATCATTTATTTATATTCAAATTTTGTACATGAAATAGATTGTCTTTAATTATTGTATTATAGCTGCCAACTTTTCCTACTGTTTTGAAAATGTATCTGATGTTGTAGTCATATTTAGGCTCCTAATCGTAGTAAGTATAAAATAAAGACAAATTTAGAAAATTGATTGTATAAAAATAAATTTGGAAACTTACTTCAAGAAAAGTAATACAGACAACCATCAAGAAATATAAACAAGAGAATATAAACTAGAGAACAGTTGGAAAAAACATAAACATTTATTTCTGATATAAATCAGTATTAGGAGTATATTTCTACTATTGTGTAATTTCAAAGTGAGAAATGAACGATTTTGTTAAAATAAACATTAATACAAAGAACCGTTACAATATGACAAAATGTTTGATATTCGATATTAAACAGGAAAAAATAAATTTACAACGCCAAAATTTGTCAATTTTTCAATTAGAGGGTAATTCTAAGTAATATCAGATTTGTCTTCTCTGATTGACATGATGCAAAGACTTTGAGAAGCAAGACTAATGGATCCCCACCAGGTTATCGACGTGAGAACAATAGGGCAAAGTAAAAATGAAGGGTTTGGTGAAGTAAAAAAATAAGACACTTTAGCCATTGCAAGTGCCACGCAATTCGTAGATGTTAATGTCTATATTTTGGACGAAGTACGTCTCTTCTTCTTACTGCCCCAAGTGCTTCACAAATATGTGAAGAAGTCATTATACGGTAACAAAAGAATTCTCATTCTCAAAATTGAGAAATTATCATTTACGCTTAGCGGGAGGCTTGCTGTAGCTAGCGTGACATATTATTTCTATTCGAAGCCCTTTAAGTGTAAAGAGCAATGAAAAACAAATTTCTACTGAAAATCTAGCAGGAAACACTATTCCGGCAATGTAACTCTGCCAAGATTATCTTGCAGAAGTTATTAGAAAACAAACGTACCGAAGAGTACATCTTAACAAAGAATCCTGTTTGCAAAAATGTCTGAAGGAAATCCAGGAAATGCAACCAAGGGAGCTACCATTCGAGAGCTACCAAGGGAAAAAAAGCAAGGGCAGCGATATGACTCGTACTTACGAGAGATAAGATAAGAAATATATTGGAATATCATCTAAGAAGGATGATTCAAGAAAGGTTATCGCTCATTAAAAAGTCAACAACAATTTTGCAAAGTATTATCTCAAAGGTCATCCGCAAGGGCAATCCTTCAAAACAACCTGCGAGGGCAGTTAGCTGAGAGAAAACCATCCGGCAGGAGATAAAGACAATCCCTCCTGCGCAATACAAAAAGGCAAATTAGGTTACAAAATATGACCATTAGGGCTAGTAAAAGCTAAATCTCAAAAAATTGATAAAAGTTTGATTAATGATTTCGAGCGCGTCAACTGCTACAACTATTAATTTCGTTGGCGCAATGTATGTTGATTATCACGGTAGGGGCGGTAATCTTCCCCTGCTGAATGGCGAGATCCGGTCCCAACCCACTCACTTGCTTGCGAGGTTTTCCCCAACCAGGTATCTCTCACCTGGGCGGCACCCGGACAACCTCTAAGCTCCCGACTAATCTCGGGGCATGTTTCGGCACACTTAATGGAATGCATCGAAGTGTAAGTGCGTGTACGTAAAGGGTGAGGATAGAACAAGGATGAGGAAGGAAAGATCGCGCGCGGGGCACGACCCGTTTGTGAGGGTACTGCTCCAGCATTCGCGTGGTGTTTAACGAAGAATACACGGAAAACAACCGATCAGCGCAGACAGCTGCTAGAATTCTGCGATTGTGTTTTACTTTGGAATTTAACATTAAAGAAAAGAGAAAGAGATGGTGGGTTCGTTCTATTAATAGCGGGCGGGTTATGAAGGGAAAATTTTACATCCTCTTTTAGAATTTCTGCAACGATGGTGAGACTTTTTTAATTATTTCCGCATGTTTGATCCGTCATTCGGAGAATTTTGTCGAAATTAAATGATATTTCACAGCAATATACCACCATGAGGTGTTCTATACCTACAGGAGAAACGATTGCATGTGCACTTCATTAATTAATCTTTCAGTGTCGAGTCCATTCCGTTTATGAAACAAAAAACATATGACCGTCTTTCTACGCAGTTCAGTGTACGTCGCTAATATTTCAAGAGTTCTGCACGCTGTGTATTCCTAAGGAGATATGACGTCAATCACGAACAACGAACGCATTCTAATAGCTAACATTCTGTGGCTGCTAAGCGACGTACGATGTTAGCGACGGATGTCAGTGCTGAGCTCCACTGTGCCACGCTGCGGTACGAAAGACGCATTTTAACGTCCGTCATTTGTCCTGGTTTGTCGCTAGCCTAAGGGCCAATACAAAAATCGATCCAGCAATCAAAACTTTTCAAGAGCTATCCCAAAAATCCAAACCCCGACAGACAAAATCCTTTCAGCCCAATGCGGCCGAAACGAGCTAGCTAACTTTTTCAAGGACGTTCCCACACATGTGGTCGAGCAAGGGAGACCACACAAGCGAGGAACAATTTCGACGCGCCGGGGATGTAGTGGTGAGGGCACGGATAGCGACATTTCAGTGTCGGGGCGTTTAATAAAGTCGCGCGCCAAGATGAATGTTCGGGCTCGACGGCCGAAACCTCCGTGCGCACTTCGCCTCCGCGGCGGCAAAAAGGTCACGTGCCCCACGCTCCACGCTCGATTGGATTGGGACTTGTGTCTCCCACGTTATTTCTCTGCCGGTTCGTGGGTTCATGTTGATTCGGGACTTTCACTCAGGAGAAAGTCTGATTTTGTGTTCAGAATCCTTTTGTTTGGCTGGGTGTTAATTTTTCTGAGAGATACGAACGCATTAGTTGAATGATATTTGATTATTGTGCTGAATGGATTTAAGCAACCAAAGGAAATGGTCTAATTCACTTAACTGATACAATCTAAACGTGTGATTTTTTTATAAAATTGCAAATAATACAAGATAATTTTTATAAAATTATTAGCTTGTATTATTTGAAGTACTTTCAGTACTCAATGAATGTACTATTCAAAAACCTGATTAAGTGACATTAAATTAATTTTAAGACTTCTGAATATACAATATACAATTGATTGAAGGATCGCTGGTTCGAGTCCCGTTTCATGCATGGTAGTATTTGTGTTCGTCCTTTCACTCTTCACCATCACCAATTACATCATACTGTTACCCATATCGTTAATATCTATAGTGGTCGCTAATGACCTAGCGGTAGATTCGACCTTATACATATACGTTGCATATATGCAGTTAAGTTCTTACCTTTTATTAAGTCTGCCCAATATAGTAATTTTTTAATTATAAATGAAATGAATGTTATTTAAGTGGTATTAATTTCTATACACTTTATTTTTATATTGCATTCTGTATTGTAAATTGTAGTATAATTACTTATTCCACATTTCTCTACTTTATTTTCTCTCGATGGTGATGAATTATTAAGACGATTCTCCACAAGAACAGAGACTCAACTATTCTTCCAAAAGTAGAGATATCAATTATTTCTTGACCCGTGTTAACACTGAATAGTGATCTGTAGAATTAAGTTTGATTCGGAATGAATTGTTCGAGAACCACGTTTCGAAACATTGATTTCCGTAAGTGTAAGCCCGTTGGCACCGAAAGTAACCAAGAATAAGCGGCCATCTGCTCCGCCATTCTCCGGTTTTCATTTCCGCAGCGTCGTTCATCCAGCGTAGGAAAATATACGATCGCGGCGCGGCGCGGCGCTCTGCGGGGCGGAAGTTGCAAGATGGCGCGTGGCAATCCGGTGAAGGGGCCTCGTCGCTCTGCGGGTGTCGGCGCGTTCGTCACGTCGCGGGTGTAAACAAAGGAATAGATTCTACTTTGGCGTCGGGGGTGACGGAGCGATTCAGGCGGCCTTGAGATGGATGAGGCGAAGCTGTCGGGGGGGGGGGGGGCAGGGGGCCGAGGAAAGAGACGTGGAACATCGCACCTCTCTCAGCCGTCAAGCCAAGATCACAGTGGATCAAATACGGCCCTTGCGGGCTCTAAGACAAAATCAATATTTAAATGGATCAGCGAGGATAGTAGTCTAGATCTAATAGAACATAATTTTGGAATTGTTAGTTTTTAATAGTATTTAATTGTTATATTTATTATTTTAGCAACAATATTGTTTCTCCATGTTTGTTTTCAGAGTTTTTATTCACCGTATGTAACCCACCGTTTTATATCAATTCTATATTTTATGTTTCAAACTCCGCCGTCCAGGATATTGTCATGCTTTCCAAGAGATCGCTTAAAGCCACCATGAATTACGGGTAATAAGATTATTAACATTATATGGGATAGTAATAACGGTATATATGTGTTATTCACAAGTGTGATATTTTTTACTCAATGCATATTTTTGTATTAAAGGTAAACAGAAACTGTTCATAGATTGGAAAATAAGCTCAAGTAAGTTTACTTGTGCTCTGATGTAACTGGAAAAGACTGTTATATTCCTCATGTACTGTACATATTTCAAATAATAACCCCCGAAAGAACGAAGGGCCGAACGGATGAGAAATAAAATTTAAAACTAAAATTTAACTTTTCTTCAATTTTAGTCTTCCGTCTAATCATATAGGTGGTTTTGAGAGAGGCGAATATTCATATCAGAATAACTTTTATCGTTGCTTTGAGACAAGAGTCACTTTTTTATGAGGAATAACGCCCGTGTGGCGAAATATTCAAAGTTGTCTCTCTTGCGAATTATACATTTTCGTAGGTAAATCCCATTCAAGTGTGATGCAATTCCGGTTTCTGATTCTTCATAGCATCAATCAAGACTCTTTATTTTCTTTTACTGCTTTGTCAGTACCTTTAACACTTAAATAATAATATATTTATGTGTACATAGTGAAAAGTACAGACTAGTATTTTCAAAGCAACATGATTTAACTTAAAATAAAAGCGATGCCATAAAAAGTGGGGGTTCAAAAGATGTGATTTCATCTGAAAAATACTTATGCGAAATAGGGAATAATTTTTGAATAATTAATTATTTTTGTGATAGATATTATCCCAACTAATATTATAACTAATATATTTCTAACCTGTAGAATGGATTGTCGTAAGAATTTTATTTCGTTTTTAATCGAAGGTTACTTGTACTCAAATGAAACACCTTAGGCATTTATATTAAAAGGCATTAGTACGAATTATTACTATATTAAATAATGGAAGAACTGATCGTCTTCTGTCATTTGAGGATATACCTCAGTTCTTGTTATTTTGAGAACGTATTTTTTTCTTATTTTTTGGACTATTTAAATATTTTTAACGATTACGATTTATACAAGGCCACGTTTCTTGTTTCTTCGATACTTTTTCTTCTATTTTCTCACGCACATGACCCTCGATTTCCGTTTACAAGACGTACACTTTTCTGATTTTCCCCAAAATATTTTATCTTACATAATTACTGATTGTATTATTCAAAAATTCAAAGAACAAAGTGTTAAAAGGCTGCTTGTATGCATGTTACTTATTCTTACTTAGAGGCTTCTATATACATGTAATAAAGGTTAGTGACGCTATTGACTGTGAGGAAAGTAAGCATTGTCATCTAGGTGCGGTTGCGGCGAAATTTAATAAAATGGTTTTATCTTTGCGCACTCGAAATATTTAGTTCTTTGATCTCGCCCAATTTATATAGTTTCATAGCTCAGTTGCGTCCAATAATATTGGGAATTTGTTCCTTGGACACGATGTGCACTGAGCGACATTTTACTTTTAACCCAAAGTACAATATTTGTGGACTCGTTTTGAAACTGTTTTTGTTTTGATTTCGTTAAGGACCTAAACATTCTGTCAAGAATAAAATAGTTTTCAAACAAAAAGTTCTTTGAATTTTCATTTTAGATATCTCGAACATGTTTATTAATAAATAAACAATATTGGAAAAGTTTTGAAAAGGAAACTTTTCATACCTGGATGAACTACATACAAATATTTTATGTAGTTTTATATTTGAGCATTTATTCAATGTACCTCACCATGACCATAATATGTCCGTAGTATGATATTTATCATATTAATGTCTTGAGTAACTTTCAAATTGGCTATATATTGCCATTAATATCAGAAACGCGAAATCATAAGATACTCTTGTAACAATGAAAAATTTAGAAATGTATGAATATCATGTATGATAATTATAGGTTATAAAATCGAAGTCACATTCCATCTTTACACCCCTCTAAATCGTCAGGGGAGGGGTGAATCACCTTGGGCCGAGTTAAACAATGAACTTAAAGATATATTTATTCCCTCTCTATTATGTGGCGGAATAAGAAGGGACGTTGATCCATCAAAGCAAGAGGTATGAGTAAAACTTTCGAAATAAGTTTCTATTTTCTTGCAAATTCTGCTAGCAGAACTAAAATATAGTGATATAATAACGCAAAAGTATTTGTAAAGAGATACATTCGAATTTCATATTACCGGAGAAATTCTCATTGCTTCGTATTCACTGCATACCTTCACGTAATTATGGCCCTGAGGTGTGCAACACCTACCTGACCCTGGCAGTGCTTTTCTGTTCGTTCACTTAAAATAGATTTCCAGGGAGAGCTAAGTAGTTTTTATTTAAACATATATTTTTATTTCAATACTTCTAACATCGCCATACTACTGAGAGGCAAAACAAAACGTCAAACGTTGCAAAACTTTATCACGAGCAGGGCTAATTATTTTCGGTTTTTACAAATCCATTACTAAAATAAATATTACGACAAGGACGCGGAAGCAGAGTAGACAAAGAACGTGTCTTCGGGCATCGCTCGCAATCGCAGTAAATGCTGGTGAGTTTTGCAGCAAAATTCCCAATGCAATGGTGTTCAGTACATTTTGAGCCCGTTGAAATTGGCTACCAAATTACGAAAGTTAATTTTATTCAAGGGAAAACAAGGTGAACTGCAATTTAAATGAACGTGGGTTGATGGAATTACATGAACGTAAATAGGTGAAAGGAACATTTCCTAAATTTTGGCGAAATGTTCGGAACAAAGCTTAACACATTTTTGATATTCGTTGTACACAAACTGCGCGAACGTACTCTGCCTACTGTAATTAACACACAATGAAAAATTGTGATAAAATATTCGTGAGACTGGAACATGTGGATTTTCTAAAATAACCTACTCTTTTTCAAAAAGAAATTATATACTCTCCGTCTACCTCTTATTCCAAAACATTCTTAGCAAAAATCACCTGTAAATTAAAACCTTTTTCGAACTGGCCATCATACACGCCTATCATAGCCGTCATAATCCTCTGGTAATCCAGTGTCCAAATTTTTGTTTCTAGTGAGAAAAAACAACTAAGAGTGCGAATAAAAATATTCATGAACGTTGAATGCATTTTTTACTAAACGTGGTTGCGAGTCATTACTAAGTTAAGATTTATGAAATCTAATGAACAAAAGAGGCACATTTTATTTTTTTCTTGGCACATGACTTCAAAATAAAAAAAAATAATTTTTGTTAATTTAAATAATTGAAGTTATTGCTATTTTTTATTTTCCTTGCAAACAGAATACGTATGTTTTCTGTAAATTCGTGTTTGTTAAGTAACTGTTAGATAACGTTTTGGAAATCAAGCGATTTATTTCGAAAAAGTGGATACCTCGTGTTCAATAGCTCCAAATATCAGAAGAACATGCATTTAAAAAAACGATTATGACGAATTCATAATTCATCTTACCAGCCCTTTCACTCGTATACAGAATAGGTGTAATCGTAAGTTCTCTTCTGCAGAAGGTACAAGACACAATGTATACAGTGAGAAGGCGCGCAAGGAACTCTGTTCAAAAACTCAAGATTGAGTATTCATTCCCCCTTAAATTTAAATATTTAGTTGCAACGCGAGCTGCAAGCGGGACCGAGCCTCGTGATGTTGCGCCGTCGCGGGGGATGAAAGGGGGTAGGGTGGGGTGGGGGGTGGGGGTGACTGGCGCCTGGCGACGCGCCAAAGCCCCCTGTGTGAAGGACCGCTGCCAGATCCGGCCAAGCTGCCGATGGACCGGCGACTTGCTAATGCGCGCTGGAGATATAAACTCCCCTCCGAGTGTTTTCTCTGCATCAAGATGTTTGCTGAAGCTTCTGACTGTTGTCGGGTGAAAGTGCACGCATTTGAAGCTTGTCTTACAGCCAAGAACAAAACACAGATTTGAAAGATTGATTGGAATTTGGTAGACAATGATCGACTAGTGATTCCGGTTACATCAACTACTAAGGTTTATCCCGTAAGTACAGTTTATTTTTGAACACAGGAAGTGGTTGTAATGTTCCCACGCTTGCTGGCTAGATTCGGCGCCGACCTGTAGGGATTTCGATGTAGGGACCTGTGGGGACGTCGATTTGTAGGGAATTTCCTGAAACAGGTATATCTCACTAGCGTAGAGTCGCACCAGCTGGGACAAGCTCTAAGCTCTAAGTATTCCGGGAGAAGTGGCAGTGTGGCAGTGCATGCGAGTGTGTGTGCCAGTAAGGGGCGAGGAAAGGAGAAAGAAGAGGAAGAACAGATCTCACGCGGTCCCTGGCCCATTTGTAACGATAGTGTTCCGACATTCACTTGGTGTTGATCGGAAAAACAACAGAAAACTACCGATCAGAGCAGCCGGTTCCTAGAGTTCTCCTCCAAACAGTGACTGAACTCGACTTACCTGACAAGCCTGCCACCTTCGATGCTCGAAACCTAGAACATTGTCAGTTGATGACCTGAGCCACCTTTTGTATTGTATGTCAAAACCCATGATTAAATTTAAAAGTGAAATTAATGTAATAATATTTTAAGCTTGAGAGACTTTATGAGCAAGGAAAGAAAAAATAGTATTGGTAATAGCAGAGGAAATTATCTCTTCATAATATTCTTAAGGTTGTTTTCAAATAGTATCGTGATTTTTTAATAGGAGAAATATGTATATCACAAAGTATCGCGTAAAGTAACGGGCCTATTGAAACTTAGCATCATCAATATCCGACTCTGGATATTAATCTAAATAAAGTAATGTGCGTTGAAGTTCTATGCATTCAGGTGCCGAGAAAATCGAAAAAGTTCACTCCCGGTCTGGAGTCGATGGCCATGGTGAGTTTTGCTGTTAGATGACGAAATATACGCGAGCCATCCCCCGCACGTTTCCTGTATATCCGCTGGCTCCCTCTGCACCGGAAGTCGCCTCCCAACACATCTTTCCGTCTTCGCGGCTCCCAATGGCTAACTTCCCCCGCCGGCGGCGAGGAGCCTTAAGTTTGCAGCACTGCGAGGGGATCTCGGCGCGTACGTTTCGCCGCGGGGAATCCCCGCCCAAGTTGGGGGACGCGACGACAGAGCGCGCGCAGAAAATTCGCCCGCGTGCGTCAGCCGCAGGCGCTGCGAGGATTTTCGTGGAACGGAAAGTTTTCCGCGCGAATACGACTTCTGTATGGAAGCACTGCCTTCCCGGTGTTCTGTTTCGTAGCTAGAAAACAATACGAGACCAGTGTTTCAGAGAAATGGATTAGTAATATCCCGGAACCAAAGTTGTTAGGTAATGTTTTTACGTAGAACACGTTCGAAAATGATTTTTAATTTTAATTCAAAGAAAATTTGCATACAGACCAGATGCAGAGATATTGAAGGATTTCTACGGAACAAACTGTTTCCAACAAACCCGAATTATGGCTATTAGCGTACTTCTTTTAGTGTATCAACGTCATTTGTATTTAGGCATTATAGTAGTTGATATCTTGATATGAAACCAGAAATCTTTCAAAGTCGAGTGTATAATTTAGCGTGGGGAAAGTTTAGGTCCTCAACTGATACAAAAAAATAATTGAATGTGAGTTCGTGAATAACTTAAAAAAATTGTAATTCTATAGTAATCTAAAAACTATCAAAGATGTTTACGACTATTTAAAGAGTTTTAGAAAATTCTTTAGCCTACACATTTATATTTTAATAGTAAAACCTAACGTTTACATTCAAATCATCAGCAGAAAAATCTTATTCAACTATCGGGTATCAGTGCACGTGACTGGTCAACGAGTTAACATCTCATAATTTGCTGGTGCTTAACTTAATTTCCAAAAAATTTCATTAGCATTATCATTATATAAACATCGACACGAGTATATTATATATTAGAATATGTAGTATTGAATGTTATTTAGTAACCCTATCACGCAATATAACTTCTCATGCTGAAGTATTTTTTACCGCAGTTTCGGGAAGGGCAAAAGGGCTGTGACGTACTTCCCCCAGAGAACGGAAATCCATTTGGGAGCACTTAGAATTATCCGAGGCGACAGAGTCTCTCCGGCGCCATTACACGGCCGGGTCGCGGCGTCCTAGAAGCCAAAGCGGAAGCGGGAATTCATTGCGGCGCGCGCGCATGATTTATAGTGCGTTAGGCGCGGAATAGCGATTCTTTCTGGAATATTGCATCCGGGACGAAAGGTCTCAAGTTTATGGAGCAATCTAGCCGGAGGGAGCGTCTCGGCCGACATTTTTCTTAGTAAAGTGGCGCTGCGCGGCGCGGCGGCGGAGCGAGGAAGTTTTAATGCATGCAAAACGCAAGGACCGGGGGGGCGGGGCGCTGCACATGCGGCCGCCCTCGCTCATTGGAAATCGGCCCGCCAGGCGGCGCCGCAGTCTTTGAGTAATGGCCGCTTGACAAAGGAGGCTGAGTGCTGGAACGAGGCCGACTCTGGTGACGAGTGGCTGAGGGAGTATTGATTCCAAACGCGACGGTTACTGTGGTCGTCAGTGTAGTGGAATTTGTATCTGAAAGGTGGGAGTACACCCGCCCCGCCGGAACGTAAATTTTGGCGCAGGCCTATATGTTAGTTTTGCGAGATATCCCGCCTAGGTATCTCTGCGAGTAGAGCTAGTCTGTCCTCCCGACGTGTAGGGTAATGAGTTGGATGTAATTGTGTGTGTGTGTATGAGGAGAAGACGGGACAAACACGATTGAAGAAAGATCTCTCACGACCCCGTTGTTAAGATACTACTGCGTTAATAATGTGGTATTGTTCGGAGAAACCATGGAAATCTGCCGATAGAAGTTGTCCATTATAATTCTCCTTTAGTAACCGGTTGAATTCAACCCAGTTACGTAGATAGTACAGAAAACCCGTCACTAGCAACTCGATCTCTCGTCAATGGTGTTGCATCTGAGCTTTTGCAGGCGGTCTTGGAACGTGAAAAGAAAAAGAGGAAAAATTAGTGTAAGTGTAATGTCATTATGCTCATACATGTAAATGTTTAAAAAACGATAAAAATATTGTTTTTTGGTCCTTTAAGTGAAATATGTACAAATTGTAAAGTTGAGTTATTGTTTTTCTTAGGACTTTTCTGTTTGACAACTAAAGTATTAGTGTTCTGCTAGAGTTTGTGCAATCCCATTCTGTACTATATTTTGATAATTTCTTGAAGACACCAGTACTTGAAAACCTTAATTTATTTTACAAATAACTGTGGTATTAGTAAAAATTGTTGCGATATTATTAGTTTTCTCTTGGTACAATCATACTATTATGCACTTATTGATAATTATAATGCTGCAGTAATAATACCTTAACACATTCAGGTATCGCGCTTACAGGTTAATCGCATAAAATCGTGTGCAGATGTAGTTAGTGCATCATATTCCAACGTGACAGAGAAATTCCTACCTTATTTCCTTTTCACATTCGACGGTGAAGTTGGTGGTATCTGAACGTCAGAAAATAACGGAGATTGTGAAGCAAGTTTCCGTCAATAAAAACCTGTGTTTTATAACATTTAAGATTGAATATATCTGCATTGCCCAAAAATAATATAATTGCTAGAATTAAATTGTTGAAATGAAATGGTTCAAATTTCTACAATATTTTCTTAGCACAATATTGTGCATAATGAAATAAAATACTTAATAGTACTACGTTCAGTGATTAATTCCTTCTCAACTAATAATTTATCCGTGATGGTCAAACACCTGCCCTAAAATGAAGCTGGATTATAATGTCTATGAATATGCAACACGCTGCAGCCATATAATACGAGTATTATACAATGAAAAGAGAAACACTTTTATTGTTCCATTAATTCGGATTATGATGAAAATAATAAAGCTTGTCAGGAAAGTCTCTCGGCAGTGGTACCTTGCTGGTGAGAGAGCTTGGAACAGAATTTATGTTGGTAGCACGAGCAGCAGCTTGAAAACGTAAATTGAGTACTGAACACAACCATAATAAATTCCGGAATTGTGGTCCCCTTCACTTGTTTCCCAGTGATATAGTTGCTACCATCATCAATGCAACTTTTAAATGGAGTCACGGTCCGGAAACACTTTCCTGGATCACTGTGGACTGTGACATTTTGTTTCCTAGCCACCCCCTTATGGAACACATGAGCCGTTTGCTCTACAGCTTTTTGAAATACGCTTTGATATTTCAAAGACTCGAGATAACACGTTTTCTTTTGAAATTATTAACTCCTTAACCAACAATGTAAATGCATTCTACGATATATGTTGCTCGAAATATAAATAAAAGTGTATATAAAGTTGCCATCGTCTCTAATCGGCCACTGAAGATTTTGTTGCAAACAGCGCTTCGGTTCTTATCGGATTTTTGAAGAAAAAGGGGTAAAATTCTCATTCATGTAGTAATGTTGTTTGAGGTTCGTAAATATTTAGAAAGCATAACCGATTAACTTGGAATCACACTAAGCTGTCTCACCTGGCTATTCACCCATTCCATTCCGAAGGTATGTGTGCGCTTTAGAAATTTTCACCTATCACGTCACGCCTGGAGAATGATTAACTTCTAAGGAAAATTAGAAACATGTGGTTGTATGAAACTCAGAGAGTTCAATCACACTTGAAAAAGGATTATTGGAAATACCAAAAAGAAATCTAATATATTTACAAAAGTGGGTGTAAACTTTTGCGTCAAAGGTGGGTTGGAAACCATTGAGGAATGATTCTGAAAACGAAGTAAGCATAAGGTGAAAGTGAGTTTTATCATTATTTACACCATCGAAATAAAGTCAACATATACCAAAATACACTACAAATGAAGAGCAAATCCACAATTACGAGGAAGAAATAAGTCAAAAACATTGGTGAAAATAAAAGGATTACCTGCAGATGACCACGAGGATAGACTGATGTAAACTCTATTATTGTGAAACTCGATGTTTTATGCCTAATATATATAATGTATGATTGTATAAATATTCGCAAGAATATAGACTGAAAAGTACTTCACATGAAGATGGAGAAATGAAAAACTTGTTTCCCATATATCCATTGGTACTAATGTGGTATAGACCGATGAGTGAGGGGGGTAGAAAGACACTGTTACTGTAGCAGTACTCTGTGAGTCAGCTCAATAATTTCTTAGTTTGTGAGTATTAGAGTTTAAATATTGACATGCGCAGCTGCGATTGACTTTGAGTAACATCTATCGTCACGTACAATAAGCAAGTATTTACAGCAGTATTATATTAATACAGAAGTGTGTTTGAAGATGCGAATGAAAACTATGCTTAAATTTGAAATAGCTCTAAAACTCGTCGACAATCTCATCTCGTAAGAAGAAACTATTCCTTTGTCAATTTAAGTAGCGGATGATTGTATTAGTAAAACCATTAACAAAACTCAGTTGCAAAATAATTTCGCCATTTCTCTTATAAAAAATATCCCTTCAGTGTGTGATCAAAAAGCGACATTTGAATATAATATTCATTTGAAAGGATGCAAAGTTTTTTTTATTAGAAACTGTTATCTGTCGTTTATACGATGATAATATCCGTGCAAATGTGAAAGTATTAATTTAAAAGTAAGTTTTATAGAAAAATACTGAAAGCAAATGGTAAATGGAATAGTGGCTCTTCCGAAGATCACGAGCCGCCATATGACGTTTGTCTCATTCGTCCTTCGCCGAGGCGGCGCTCTCGCCGTTGAGCTGGGAGGCCGCGCTCGCCGCGGAGGTGTTGGCGAGGGGCACGAGCCACGCGGAGCAGCCACCCGCGGTCCTCCTCCCCACCGCCTCCCTCGCGCCCTCTCCCTCTCCCTCTCCCTCTCTCAGTAGCCGCGCCCTTCCCTCCCTTTCCACGCCTCCCCCCTCCGCCCCCCGTCCCTCCTTGCCATTCCCCTCGAACCTCGCCCTCCATCCCTCGGCCCCGTTCCGTGTCCATATCCCCTGTCGCCGTCCCTCGCCACCGTCCCGTCTTTCTCCCGTCTCCTAGTCGCCGTCATTTGTTCTCCGTCTCACTGCCTCTCCGCCTTGCCCCAATTTCCTGTCCCTCCAACCCCCTTCGCTGTTTTCTTTGCCTCCCCGGTACCTGTCCTGCGTCTCATGTTCTCCATTCCACTTCTGTCTCTTCTCCATCCCCACATTTCCGTCCATGACATCTTCGTCCCACCCCTGTGACATCAGGTTCTCGTACCTGCCCCTCACTCGTCCATTTTCCACCCTGGCTACTACTTCCATTGCCACTCTTTCGAACGCTTCCGTCACCTCTTCATTTTATCAGAATCATCACCGTCATTACTTCTGTCGCCATCCTCTTCATCACCGCGACCCTCACAATAGTCTGGGTGAAATAAAGCCGAAAGTAGTTGCTTAAAGTCCCCGCGAGATCTCTGGCTCAGTCACCTCCACCTCCACCTCCACCTCCACCGCCACATCCACCGCCGCTGGCGCCGGCGCAGCCGCCCGCGCCTGCGGAATACGAATCAGAGGCCGGAGGTCAGGAAGGGCTCAAAAATGCATTACACGGCGCCGCCTGACCTACAATTCGAGGAGCCGGTATCAGTCTGCATCCGCGCCCCTTGAACGTGATATACCTACGTATTACAAGTACTGACGGAAGGAGTGATTGGCAGGAAATTGTTTGGACTCGATTTTCGCAATACCTGAATGTTTTTCATGTTTATGGCTACACTCTTGGATACTACATCACATGCCATAAAATGTCAGAAATGTAAGTAAATTCCATGAAAAGTATAAACACCATCAGCGTACAGCTTTTACACAAAAATAAAAATACTATGTTGACGGCGTTCCTTTATATTTCAGCTAATTGCATCTCGTCTAATTGAGAACTGGTAGTAATGAAATGATTTAATGTATTTATGAAATATGAAATGAACAACTTTGTTTTTTTCGGCTGAGATTGTAGAATATTTAATTTTCAATTTTCTCCGTAAGAAAAATTTGAAGAGATGGTCACTAGCATTGATAATAAAATAACACAAAGAAAGTCAGAAAAGTTATTACACATCAATTGAGCGTGTATTGCTGACTAAATAGTTATTTTGATTTGGAAACTAATTTTAAAAATTATAAAAAAATGAATGATTAAGAAACTTCGTACCATTTATTTCAAAACGAGAATCTAATTGGCATTTTGTCCCCAATTCAAAATACATAATGTACAAGTATTATATATTTTATCAGAAAATTATTTTTTAACGCGTTTCTTTTCTTGTTTGAAGTAAAAGTTTTTATTTATTGTATTTCATTTTCTTATATTCCAGTTTGAAGGTGTAATTGACTAGTTGTGGTTTTCAGTAAGCTGATAAAGAAGTAAGTTCATGTGCTATGAACACAAATCCTTTTCATACGACGAGTTACAAAACAGTTCCACATGACCGCAATAACGTATTAATCAAATCATTATGGTCTGAATATAATTACATGCCTTCAATCATAATGTGCAGTGCTCGCGGTTAGAATTCATCAGAAGGGAAGAACGCGACGTCACAGTCATCTGGTCATGGCAGTATTTCACGACCCAGATCATTTCATGCTTATATGATAATCTGCTCCCGAAGAAAATATTAGTCATATGTTAACTATAATTTTAAAACTATCAAATAAAATCTGTAAATGGAATTGTAGTATACCTTTCAAAATCGCCTATGTGTTCTCTTAAGTTTAATCGGAGTTTTTAGTGACGCTTTAAAGACATTCGCAAAGAAACCAGGCTATAGTGCGAAACAGGATATGTTCTTAAGCGAGTATCAGTTTCATTAACAAAGACATTGTAGTATTGTAGCAAATAATTTGAAAATATATTACCTTGGTAACTAAGTCATACGAATTCACGGTACTATAATCTCACGAAAACAGCTCTCTAAATTTGTTACAAATAATTCCGCGGACATAAAAACGAATCAAAAAAAATAGTTCAGTCTTCCTTCATTTCTATTACGATGTCCTTTCTCTCCAAAAACACTGAAAACTTGCCAATGTAGAATTAAAGGGCAATCAGAACCTCACCTGCTAGCTTCCATCGTATCTCACCTTTAGCAGAATTTGCCCTCGGGCCGAGGAATATTTCGCGCCCTCTAATGCAGGACACGCGATTTCCCGTTCATATCTGACCGAGCGGCTACGGCGCGCCCACCACTCACTGATAGCGCCCCCAGGTGGGCGTCGGTTCGAAGGGGAGGCCGTTAAAATAACTGACGACTGCGCGGCGCCTATCGGCCGAGGCGATACGAGCCTCGCTCTCCGCACGAGACACCGCCGTCCAACTCCGCTCGCGCGGATGTGAATTCGGATCGGAGGGGACTGAGGTGAGCGAGGGCGGATGCGAAGGGACGGGTGAGTAGAGCGGTTGGAGCAAGCGAGTGTGGAGTGGAGGGACGAGAATGAGGAAGAAAAGCCGGACAAGAAAGGAGAGGGGAGAAAAAAGTGGAGCGGATACGAAGCGGATGGGAAGTGGGTGTGAAAAGAATGGTAAATGAGTGGGAAGCGGGTGGAAAGCGGGAGGGAAATGGGTGGCAAGCGAGTTGAAGAGGGTGGGAGGTGAGTAGGAAAGTGTGGGAAACGTGGGTGAAGCGGGCGAGAAGCGTGTGGCAAGAGGGTGTGAAACAGGTGGGAAGCGGGTGGAGAGCAGGTAAGGAGCGAATGAGAGTGGAGGGAGTGGGGAGTGGGAGGGGAGCGGGGGAGAGACGGGGAGAGGGTGGGCAGTGGATGGCGAGCGGGTGGGCGCGGGTGTGGAGCGGATGGGAAGTGGATGGGAAATAGAAGCGGAGCGGATAAAGAGTGGTGTCGTTCGGGGCGGCGAGGCGGGGGCGAGGCGGGGGCGAGGCGGGGGCGAGGCGGGGGCGAGGCGGGGGCGAGGCGGGGGCGAGGCGGGGGCGAGGCGGGGGCGAGGCGGGGGGGAGGCGGGGGCGAGGCGGGATATGTGCATGCGAGGCACCGAGGGCCATGCGTGTGTGGCACGAAGCGGACCAGCAGCGAGGATGAAGCAGCTGCCGAAATATATGGTCCTCGCACAGCGCGGGAGTGAAATTCAAATGGCCTTGTATTAATGATACCCAGTGTGTTAGCAATAAATTTCATCCATTCAATCCATGGATGGAGCTATAAATATAATGCTCAAAGAACAGACAGGAAAAGCGTCGTATATATTCTAGTAATTTAAAAAAAAAGTTTTATGAACTGACAGCTGAGCATTGCGAAATTTAAAAAAAAGCGGCCTTGGAAGCGCTTATATCAACGCTTTTCGAATTTGCAAATTGGTCGTCGAAAAGTGATTTATGTTCGATGGAAATATTTTAAGAGTTTATATGACATTATACTGACTCCGTTTGACATTATTGTGGCTACTAATGTACTTTCAATTCATTACATACTTTCCTACAACACTAAAATTAAACTTGGGTAAGCCTTGCTTTTATAGTTTCATGGACATATTTCTACTATTCTACCGGAAAGAATTTGTCAACAAATGGTTTTGATGCAATGTTTTAAGTAATTGTTATATATACTCCTAGTATATGGTGCGGTTTCATAAAATACCACATTTTCATTCGTATTTTTAATGTATGATTTCTAATTGCTTGGACGCTGACTTTTTTTGAGATGGGAATAGAACTACATTTTTCATACAAAAGCTGTTAAATATTGTTACAAAACATAATAGAAAATATTGACAAAACTATCCAAAATGATTCCCTACAAAATATGATCTCCCATTGCATGAAATCTCCGCTGAAATCCTTCTGGCCATTCCATAGATTTGCCCGGATAGATCAACAAACAGAGAGACTGACTGTGACAGGAACTGACGGACGAGCGACGGGCCGAAAGGCAGGTGGATAGACAACCAAAGTACAGACGCACGGAACGACGGAAAGGCAGTTAGTTTGAAATCATTCCATTTTATTTACATAGATTTAATTTTTTTTCAATTTAATGAACTTAATTTTGAGAAAAAATTATTTTGGAGTTCGTTATTACGTACGTTTCGATTACAAATGAAGGTCTTTTGTGACGAAAACGTCTCTGGGGTTTCCATGGGTATAAATAATTCCTTTTCTTTTATGTGATTATCATAAATATTGTAACCAGCGCCTCCCCGATTACCTGCTTCCTTCGGCGATTCAGCTTTGTCCGGCTGCTTCGTCGGCAGACTCCCTAGAGGGAGGCATGCATGCTTGCCTAACTACTTGAGAAAAAGACTCCAACATTTTCATAAACTACTATAATCACTTAGTATGGTGTGTGGGTGAAGCCCAGTTACATGAATAAACTTATAACTAACTTAACGGCCGGTATAGCCAGAGTTCATTTCAGCTCCGGTGTCTTTGCCCTCCTGGGCGGTCGTGATCCAGCTGACAGGTGTAGCACTCGGGCGTTCCAACGCTCAGCGGGTCTGGCGGCGAGCGTCGACGGTCAGCTTGCCCCAGGTCCCTTTGTGGCGGCCCCTTGGCAGTCACGGCGTTGCTCCGGATTAGGCCAGCGGCGGGCGGCGGGCGGCGGGCGGCGGCTTGGTGCGGGCGGCGCTTGGTGCGGGCGGCGCTTGGTGGCGGCCCCGGATTAGGCCAGCGGCGGCGTCGGTCGGCGGCTTGGTGCGGGCGGCGCTTGGTGCGGCAGCGGCGGGAACGCGTCCGGGCGATGACGGGTCGCTTCGCGATAAAGTTTGTCACGTCCCCGGTTCACACTCACATGGCACTCTCGGTCAGGCACTCAGTAGTAGTGTCCCGTCCCATCGACCGGCTGTCGTCTCACGAGTCGGGCTGCGATGTGGCGAGGCGGCGTGGCATTCGGGCGGTCAGGCACCAATTAAGTGGCCTCGCTACTGCCTCAGAAACAAGTCTCCTCCTAGCTACCTCCGATGCAAGTGATCTCTCCTCCTCGCTACCTCCGATACAACAAGTGGTCGAGCTGTCCCTCCGTATATATATATATATATATATATATATATATATATATATATATATATATATATATATATATATATTGTGACGCACCTGGTTGGCGGTACTTTTCACTGCAATAAATTTGGAAAGGACGGGTGTCTTTCTCGTGAATGGGTCTCTTAAGGATTCGGCAACACATTGGCAAAACAAAGTTATAATTCTGTCTGAACAAAAACACGATTTATTTTAGAATCACACATTCAGTACATTACCTTAAATACAATTATTCCCTGTTTTGGTACCAAAACTTAGTTTACAATTTTAGATTTCACAATACCTCGGGCCCCGTGAATACATCGTTTGTTCTCTGATGAATTCCAACGGCCGCAACAGTCGGTAACCTTCGGTGCTGCTCGGCGTTCCTTCGGGGCGGTTGCAAGGCGGGCTCCCACGGCGGCGGTTGCGCACGGCGGCGGTTGTGCAAATCCTTCTGCGTTGATGTTAACCGTTGCACGTGTCGTCCCAATGAAGTATGCCCTGCCTCTAGATTGCTGTTCGTCTTGTCCTTGCAGTATATCTCGCTGCTCTATCGTAACACAGTTCGTTAGTGCTCCTCCACTTTCCTAATTACCACTATGTGAGCACGTGGCCACCACTCGTGCAGGCATCAGCTACGCGATTTACAGTTTTGCCCATTTTCTCCACTGTTTCTGACCCTATAAACACGATCATTAGCTTACATTGTTCAGTATTTGCCACTATCACGTTTCACTCGTTTCCAGATAGTTTTTCTTTCACTAGACCACTTAATTTAGTTCTCTTTGCACCACGCACCACCATCGTTCCGATCTCTCTCGCGTAACATCTCACACTCTACTGCCAACTGCTCCCAACGGCCGTTGTCTCGTCCGCTCTCGCTGGCCCACGGCGGCGGATTCGTTCCCTAGTCCCCGTCCGCCAGTCGCCGCTACTGCCGCGCAGTTCAAAAATGGTCGTAATTGGAATTACTGGTTCTGTGTTTCTAATTAATTGGAGAAACGCTCCGCGTTTCAATATATATATATATATATATATATATATATATATATATATATATATCATCAATGCGAATTAAAACTTGAGAATGAGCATCTAGGAACACTAATTTGAATAGAAAACCAAATTCCGAGTTGTTAAAACTACGCAGAACAAATATACATTTCGCTACGAATTCGTACAAATCCAAACCCTTTGGAATTCCAAACGAATCCGTACAAATCCAAATCAAAACCCCAAATTTTCGTAAAATCCAAACCATACTTATTATATTCATGTTAAAGAGATATATTTAAATAAAAAATTAAGGATTGCGGCAAATATGTTTATTTCTGTTTGAATGTGTGTTACCATTTCAAGGAATATAATTATAATTTGCCAATTCTAATTTCTTAGAATTTCAAAACAACATTTCTTAATAAAATACAATCAAAAATGTATATGATAAAATAATTAAAGAAATGTATGCAATTGTGAATAGTATAGAGCATTCTGCTATAATTCGCGTTTCCTCATTCTCATGTATTAATTTTAATCACACAGCAACAAATCAGCACATATAATAACACACCCACAAAATTCGAGCAAGGAAACAAAATTCAGATCTTGGGAAGTTTTCCTTTTGTAATAGAACAATTAGAGATTGGAACAGTTTACCTGCAGCAGTTTTCAAAGCTTTTCCTCTCAGTGTCCGAAGTTTTAGAAATAAGTTAGAACAAGATAACAGTAACTGATATTAAATGAGTAAGTGTTGTGTAGTGCGGTGTAGTGCTGTTAAGTGATGGTCAGTGTAATTCAAAGCAAAAAAGTGTAGTGTAGTGAAGTGAAGTGCGATGAACGCGATCAATGCTCTTTTCAATGCTGCTTTTCGTCTTGTACTGTATTGTACGGTATTATTATTATTATTATTATTATTATTATTATTATTATATTGTATTATATTATTGTTATTATTTTATTATTAATGTAAGTCTTGTAATTTCTACAATTATTGTCACTTAACTGCCACCGGGTTATACCCATTTGCAGTTCTAATAAATCTATCTATCTATCTATAATATACTGATATAAACGGTTTTATCCGAATTTTCCAGATAACTGGAATATCTGCTATCATGGAGTGCACAGATGCATCGAGTCACATGAATTCGATGGTGGCAAACTCCGATTCAAATACGGCGGTTAGTCGCAGCACTAAATTTCACATGAGCGCTGTGTGTGCATTAAAGGCTCATTACACGCATTCTGCTTCATATTGATGTTTCATTTCCTCTTCCCGTTGATTCCCCAACCATCCATCTTCCAATAGCTCTCCACAAACCCTGTCACTCACTCGTATTGATTCAAAGATTAGTTCCTCTCTGTCCGCAGTTGAAACCCGAGCAGAGCAAAGTAGCAGGAAAGCACTGACCACATGTAGTAAATTTGTGCTTTACTCTGTTGACGTAGCTACACACTATCACGGCTGGTCACGATTCGTCAAATTTTCGTGATAGAGCAACACTGTGTGTGAGAAACTAGCTCGTGATGAAGTCCACAGGGAGGATTCCAGTTCTGTTTCAGTGTGTACACTGCTTCAGGGTATTGGACATGAACTTACGTCGCACATGTTTGCAATGTGACTACGATATGTAGGTGTAATAACCAACACCAATGTGTCGCTTTTGTAAACAGACAAAGTAGGCAGGTTTTGTTGTCACTCAGTGTCATTTTTAAAAGTGAGGTTTCTATTTCAACTTCAAAGTACAATAAAGGTATCTTAGCTATGAAATAGTTTCAGTTTTGTCAATGATTCTTATAGGGGTGAGAACATCTGTAGGAAAATACGTTGAATATTCCTATAAGTAAGTTAGTTGAATGTATAAACGTGAGTAGACCAAACTATATTGTATAGCACATAAAACAATTACATCGTTAAAGAAAAAGTAGCTTTTTACATATATTTTGTTTATTATGACACGGATATTTCATGTCCGGTATTTATGTGCTGAAGCATTATCGGCATCTAAAAAGTGCTTTAAGAGTGATTACTTGGAAAAAATACCTTATGGATGATTTAAAGATTTTTTCTAGACATTTGAAAACGTAACTTTCAGTACAGAAATTAAATGAGGCGAGTACGAAAGGAAGATGCAGAGTAAACGCGTTATTGTGGATTGTCGAAATACGTGTGTTCAGTTACAAACTTTGCACAACATAGTATGTGTGGCAACAAAACAAGTACTTATTCTATATAAACATGTTTCTCGTCTATCTCGTAAAAAATTCGTCTGATTGGAGTTTGCTTTGCAACTATGAATTTCTCTTAAAGTGTTCTACTTGTATACAGAATTTCAGATAGCAGCGCTGAAATTAATATTTTTCCAAAATCGGCACGTAATGGCACGTATTTTGTAACTTGATCAGTTAAGGTTCCTTTTGTTCCTCGTCTACCTCGTAAATTATTCGTCTCATTGGAGTTTGCTTCGCACCTATGAATTTCTCTTAAAATTTTCTACTTGTATACAAAATTTCAGATAAAAGCGCTGAAACTAATTTTTTTTTCAATTTGACACGTAATGGAGGGGGGCACTTTGTAACTTGATCAGTTGAGGTTCCTTTTGTTTCTCGTTTATCTCGTAAACTATTCGTCTGATTGGAGTTTGCTTTGCACCAAGAATTTCTTTTAAAGTGTTCTACTTGTATAGAGAATTACAGATCGCAGTGCTGAAATTAACATTTTTCGAAATTTGTCACGTAAGGGGGGGGGGGTCGTTTTGTAACTTGTTCACTTGAGGTCCCTTTTGTTTCTCGTCTATCTCGGAAACTATTCGTCTGATTGTAGTTTGCTTTGCGTGTATGAATTTCTCTTAATGTGTTATACTTGTATTCAGAATTTTAGATTGCAGCGCTGAAATTAATGTTATTATTATTTATGTACTTATGTACTTATTACATATAAGCATTTCGTAATACCGTTCCCTTTACTGGTTTTAATGGCAACAAGAATGCTACATAATTACCAAAAATCACCGACAGTTAATAATTAGAGATATTTTTGAACGATGGAACTATTTTTAGGCTTAATGTAATGTCAGAAATTAATAGCCGTTCGCTGAGTTAAAAATTGGTCATTTTCCTTCACTCCATCTCTGAGAATTCTGGAAATGTAATCAACCAAAGGGACATTTATCATTGTAAACGTCAAATGTGAACTCATCAATATTTCTTTGTGAGGTGTTACAGCTCGGTTTAGACACTAGAGGTTAATAGATTCAGATATATGATGAATTGGTATGATTGGATAAAAATTCTATTAAATTGACCTGCCATATATGTCGATACAATTTGTAAGTTGTAGCGGTGTCTTTGGACAATAAATTATCTGCTGTAGATTTCAAATTAAGGAATCGAAACGTCATACAATGTAAAATTGGTTGTTATATATCCAATAATAATTTTCTACATCTATATTGCAAAACATTTTAGGGCGTGTTTCGTACGTACTCTAAATCTATTGGAGTGCGTCAGAATTCATATTTGCCAAATATCATAGCACGATAGTAGCCTGCCAGTTAGGCGCAATCGTCACATGCGTAAATTTTCCATCACTTTTCCGTCATTTTTCGTTCTTTTTGATCATTTTCCCGCCACTTTCCGACACTTTTCCGTCACTTTTGTAATAGGTTTTTCGCCACATGTTCATTGGTAGAAAGATATGCTTTTCGACCCCCCTCTACATGCCTTAAATGTTGTACATTTTGTTCTGAGTCATTCTGTAAATCCGGCACTCTTCAAAAATAGTTGAGAGCAGTATATACTTAATCAATATGAGGACGATTTGTTCGTATAATAAATTGTGGACTGCAAAATAAAGAATTCTGCACTCCAGATATCCTTCTTCGTTTTAACTTGTGCTATAGCTAACTCAAGCAAACTCCGCACTCTCTGATTATCTTCCTGCTTGTAGTTTTCCACGGAGTTACTTCTTTTCAGCATCAAAACTCCAACTTAGAACCTCCCGATTTTCGAATCCTCAGTTGTACATGAATATTCTGTCGCACATTGTAAATTCATTAATCGAATTATCGGCCTCGACAAAATCGTGATTGCGTGGGATTGCAGAAGGTTCTTCGAGAGAGGAAAGAATCTCGTCAACGCTGTGAAACCCACTGGGCGCCGGTTACTTCAGATTCTTCTCTGCACGTGCAACTTTCCAGAGTTGCATTTGCCTCTCTCTCTCCCCCCCCCCCCCGAGAGGCTAATTACATTCCTGCCTGTGGGCAGCGCCCCCCCCCCCCGGCGAGGGAGGACGAATGGAAGGCCACGCCCTTTTGCAATAGCCGGACGAAATGGCATTGGTTAATCTTCCCAGCCCGATCAGTCTGCGAGTCTCAAACGCTCGAGAGGCTCTTCTCGGGAGCGAAGCGCCGGGAATTCCTGCACGTCTCCGCAGCCTTTGAATCGTCTGCGGACGTCGTGGATTTGAATGCAGCCTTCTCACGATGGCTGTGGCCGTGTGCCTCCTTTTTGCTGAAAAATAGACTTAGAGGTATGCAACTAGACTGTAATACTTATATATTGTGTACACTTTTACATACTTTACTATGTGATAGTAATAACTACTGTAATATTTATTATAATTATAATAATTAAGAAGTTCTGGTATTTTAGTGCAAATTTTAAAGATTCCCAAAACATTTTGATATTTTGCAATTTTCGAAAAATCAGGGATTTCAATGCAAATAGGACCTGCCTCTTTTTGAAGCGATGTGTAAGCTATCGGAGTACAACATTCAATCAAAACCATTAAAGACATTTTTGAGAACATTTTGAAAATGTTTTTGAGGCTTCGTTAATGTATTACCATAACCAAAATAATAATTTCAAATTCGCAGGGTCATTAATTTCTGGGCCTACCAATTTTGGATAAAATTCTTTCAAGAGTTTAGACGCCAGGGTTGATCACAGACAGGCAGAGGGACGAACAGACATACGTTTTATTGTCAATCGATTTTTCGGTATCAGAAACCCACACAACGTGTATTCTGCTAACACCGTCTCAGGGGAAGTAATTAACTACATGTAGAAACAAAAATTATCTACTCTTTTGTTATCAGAGTCTGTCAATCAGAGTTTTCTGGCGATTTCCGGCGCACGATTACAATATCTTTCTCTACTTGAAGGCGAGAAATTAAAAATACCGCTTATTTCTATTGATATATTTCAAAAAACGATGCAGAAAGATTAGAAAAATCAACACCACATTGACAAATATTATGCTTGTGAAATGCTTATAGCTATGTTGATGGTTGAAATGATACCCTTAAAAATAATCTGCTAGCTAATAAACTACCTCTGCTAGAGTCGTAAGACGCTTCCAGCTGTATCTGTACTTGTTTGCGTATGTACCTCTCCAATTCATTACTTCTGTATGTATGTATGTATGTATGTGACGTTTTGTGTTGATTTTCGGACTTCGCCGGCTATCTACCAGTGTCCCTCAACCTGTGCTTTTTATTCTCACGCTTGGGGGAGGGGGGTAAGGGAGACATGTGGCCATTATTTACACTGCACCTAGGAAACTCCACCTGCCTGAGCTTTTCTTCGTTACACATCTACGGAAACGGATACCTTTTGTTGAGGAAAGCTGGAACTCAGATACTGCCTCGACCGAGAATCACACCCGCACTCATGCCACGAGAAGCCAGTAAGCTGCCAGTGAGTAATTCTCAAAACATTCAATACTTCTAAAATTCTGCTTTAACTCGCCATTCCGATGTGGTAAAGTTGTGGTTCCGATGTGGTTCCTGGTGGCATATCGTACGCGCACTTGAGACGAGACAAGGAATTAGTTATAAACCTCTGAAGCACATGTACATTCTCTTGAGTACGTGTGATTTAACCTCTAATTTTTCTGAAATATTTCCCGATTCTTTTAAGATATATTCAAACCACATAAAACAAAAACGCAACAAAAAATTCCAAATTTCAAAGAATAAATTCTTTCTACAATTTTAAAATTAATCACTAATTAAAATTAAATCAATAACGTGTGTGTATTTGTTGAGTAAAACAATGAAAATCATTTACATTTTCAGCCCAGAAATGTAATAAAATTCTCAATTATGTAAGGTAGTTTTGTCGATCAGATGGAAATAAATTTAAAAAAGACATATATATAAATTTCAAATTTTAAATTTTCGCAGTAAATTGTTCCACCTGTTCGTATAACTGATACATTTACTAACGAAGAATATGACGTCGATGATTAATCAGATTAATGCCAGATTCATGTTACCACGCAAATGAGATGTTACCACGCAAATGAGACCGGTATCTATTATTTGCTTCCTACCGTACGTCTTGTACAATGGCTCCTTTGGGAATATTTTTCCTTATTGCAGGGCATTTGCTTTTGATAATTCGTGTCGTAAGAAGAGCAATAATTCTTGTTGTATTAAGGTTTTGCCTCTACATATTAAGGTTACATGAATTTTTTTTTTACTGAAACTCAAGAATTTTCATTTTGAATTAATGAAGAGCTATGGTAATACCCTGATGCTTAATTAGTGTAAATGATTGTACATGAATGGGCAATAAATTAAATCAAATCTAGTATTGCATAGTTATCAGATTTAATATGACGAATTCGTATTTTGTAGATAGCCGTGGTAATCTGTACGTGTACAATACAATTAGTTTTGAACTATATTCTACCGCAAAATAAATATATGAGAATTGTATGTGAAAGAACATTAATCATTTTGGAAGATTAAATAATGAGTAGGTTACGATGTTAAATACATTTCAAAAAATAAAAGGTTCACTATCGTTCTTAGTTAAAACATTTGTCTTTCTCAAATCGTCAGTTTTCTAAAACGCCATTTATCATTCGTAAAATTCATTCTTTCTCCCTACCTACGTTCAATTCCATTGGCAAAGTTCAGAATTACGAAACCTCTTTGCTCTGATTGACACATTAACAATGATTGATAGTCTAAGATAAGGAAGGTCATAAAGAGCATTCTAACTCACTTTATCTGATGAGCTTCTGAAGCGAGCCTCAATTTTTCTTCTCTTCCCTCCCGCACATCGCCGGCAGGTCGGACGCTGCTATCTGGGTGTTGTCTGTAGAGCGTGGGAACAGCTCCCCCTCTCAGGGATGTGGATGGCAGCGCTTTGTTGGCTCCCCTGGAAGACGTCAGACAGAACATTTGTCTCGAGTAAACTCCCCCAGCGCCCGAGACTGCTGCGGAACACGTTACGTACGTTGTCTAGAAGTATTTCTTTGAAGCGATGCGTGTGGCGGTTGAGGAATCTAAATTACCTCTAGCTACTGCTGCACTGAATGTTATTGCTCTTTACCAAAAGGATGTTTTACGGAAACCTATGAGTATAGCATTTGGGTTAAAAAAATTAACAAATACAAACTCTTGTCAGTGTTTGCTTTTATTCCATTAGGGTTTTTGATCAGGGAGTGTTCGGTAAGTTATAGAAGAAATTGTGGGTCACATGTTTTACCGTCTCTTTGAATTCTGATACAACTAATTATCGTCGGATTTGTTGATTAGGGTTGAACCATGTTGCATTTAGTGTTGATTTGAGATATTTGTTTTGGAATGTGCTCAAGTTGTTGATAGTGCTTGGGGCTGCTGCTCCTCATATTGGGCATATATGTCATTGTTGGTATTGTGACTGATTTGGAAATTAATAATCTGTGCGGTGCTGACTGGATGGCCGAAGGGGCTAGAGCGTGAGCCGACGCAGCCTTGATCTGAAAGGTCGCGGGTTCGCGTTCGGCCGTGGGAACGGTTGTTTGTCTTTCGGGTATATGCTCTGTCGCGAAAGGCGTTGTGAGTTTGCTGATCACAGACAGAGGAGCCCGCAAGTGTGTCTAGTGTAAAAAAAGGTTAATGTTGAAGGACAGTTTTCGGCTACCCGGCGCGGATAGCCGAAATCGGCATCCCCTGAAGCTGGAAAAACCCCGTGGAAGAAAAAGTTCTAATCTCAACAATTCACGACGATTTACAATTTGTTCTAATTTGTAGAGTTTAATTTTTGTTTTGTCTAAGACTCTATTTACACAGTAATTTTAGGTAATTATTTTGTCGAAGAGTAGGTACTCATAGATACTTAAATGAGGAGTTTAACCATGGAATAGTTATTCATTGGATTACTATTTATCAGATATTTTGGGGATGGCGAATAATAAATATTTTAGATTTGCTCTTGTGTGGATTTATCCTTATTATCTTAACTTACATAACCAACCTACTACTAAGCTTTGGATACAGTCCTTGTGTACGAAACACCTCATCTCGTAACCAACGATAATCTAATTGAAATCATTTGAAGTTTCATCCCCAACATAGAATTCTTCGTTAAAAAGAACAAAACAGCATCAAGAACATATTCAATCAAGGCAGGCATACCCCAAGGATCAGTTCTAGTGCATATATTATTCTCTTACGTAGAAATTACATATTTCTCTACGCATTTCATCGGAAGGAGATGCAAACACAACACTATGCTGATGATATAGCAATATATGCTAAAAACTAAGTGTTACTAGTAGCAAAATATCATCTGAAAAATCATGTAGAGAAATAAGTGGAATGCAATTAGAGAAAAATAAATAGAATGCAATTCGATTATAGAGAAAGTAATTTTCACATGTTAAGTATTGCATGACTAAAAAAGTCAAAGACATTTTAATTTAGGTTGTAATTTTTAATTTAAATTAATGTAGACTCTTTGTTAGAAGGGTATTTATATTAGCGTAGATCCGTATGATTAGGGTATGATTATTAGCAAGTCGGGTTAAAGATATTCACGTGTAGGTGTTCATCCGAATCACAGACAGGGCAAGTCGTACTGCAGAAATAATTTAGTTACAGTTATTGATTTGTTTGAAATCACAAAATATTTTAGAATACTCCGGGAACCCTTGCAAACCTATCTTGACGGTAGACAAGATTTCGCCAAGAGGGACATCAACGATGCTATCCTACGGACGGTATCAAGCCACAATAACAAGACACGGTATTAAGATTACAGTAAGCCCTGAACTGGAATCGGAACAGTATGGAACTATAATTATTGTATTTGTACTTAGGAAAATTAGATCACATGATTGATGAGCTCAGTATAAATTGTAACAGTATCATAATAGGTGTTAAATTCTTATTATTGAAAAAGAAATGGCTGTTAATTTGTAGTTGCCATCAATTTAATAATTGGTTTCGATCAGAACATCCAGGAATCGCAATTCTGTATATAATTGCACGTCCGCATACGGCAGATAAAAAGTATAAAGTTTTATGTCGAGACCCATGATCAAAAATAAAAGTAGGATCATGATAATAACTATTTAATACCGAGAAAATTCTCAAGCGTAGCAGAGCAAAATAAAATAAAATAAATTATAACATTGATAAAGTAGTATAAGTTGGGCAACAAAATTAAGTATATAAATGGAAGTAAATAGAGATTTCAAAAATAGCTTCTCCAATTCGAGCAATGAAGATAATTACGTATTGAAATAGTGACGTTTCACACTACGGAAATCAAAAATGTGAGACCCTACTCTTCTTGTTGAATGTCCTTCCGGGCTACGGCCACTCTCTGGAAGACCCTAATCCGAACGCTCCTCGAAGAATTGCTCTGCGGAGTACGTATTCTTTCAACGTAACTTATTAAAGGAAAACTTATTAAAGAAAATTCGTACATTTGCAATCTCCTATTATACAACACGTATATCCTATACTTCTTTGTACTGCGCACATGTATAAACCAAATAGATTTATATTTGAATATCATTTTGTTGAAATTATCCTTCGCCAGTGGTGTAATCCACTTGCACTATTGTAAATGATACACAATTAGCAACGCCGACGATGAACCTATTCTTTCCGAATGGTTCAATATCTAAACCACAGCTGTAAGCCGAGGTGTCCCGAGTGATACAATCAGCAACACAGAGATAATGATGTTTCATTTCTCGTTATCGTCCTGTACGAGAGCACGGCTTCAGAAGTATGGGCTCGACCTCGTGGTAGGGCACGTGGTTTACGTGGCCATTGCTAGATCGCAACGCTAAAGAACGTTGTCTAGTTTTGGAGAAAAAACTAGTTTTAACATATTTCTTAGAATTTTCTGGATTAATTCATTCAAATACATCGGTTCCCCTCTTGGAGACTAAGATGCGTCAAGTGACATTATGATTGTCTTAATTGGTGGACGGGAAGAGGTCTAACCGTGAATGAGGAACGGATAATACTCATGTATTCATGTTAAGTACTCATGTACTATATAAGGATTGTATAATAAAATGTATCGAAGACATGGAAATAAGAAATAAAATTTAAACACGTATGTAATAATTTTAATAAAAGCTTCCCGTTTTATGCAAATATTCAATTAATATGCCATAAAAGTAATGAAGAAATTAAAAGAAAATGAACCTGCTACATTGAGATACTATATATTTACATTTAAGAATACCCCAAACATTAGAGAACACATTTTTACAAACAAACATGTACAATAATACATGCTGGTATTTTCTACAGATTTTCATCTGTATGGAATTTTCTTTATTATTATTTTTGTATACTAAAAAAGAAAAGATAATAATCAATCTCATATTTCCATTGTAGTATATCACTCTAAATAAGTGGTGACAGTTCCAAACGATTCAGTCTAAAATTCTCTTCAGTAGTTTACAGAATGTGCTTCGAAACGTTTTCGCCAAGCCAATTCGCTTTATGTTCAATCGATTGTCAGTGAAACGCGCTAAGTGACAGCTTGAACTTTGGCTATCAGAATCGCGAAACGACCGATTCCCTATCTTTCACGTTCGGTGCAAAAGTCTTCATGGATTCAAAACGTGAGTACAGAGAAGTGGATACACGTGTTGTTCTCTACCGGACACTAAAGCTCATCTCTGATCTGAACGGGTCTTTGTCATTCACTGATCTTCCTGTGGTTACAGACATTTCCACACTGCCTGGTTTAAAGTTTAAATTCAGTTCTTTGTATATTGATGGAATACATGACAATAACAACTGAGTAGTTCCCGATCAAAGGAGTATTGTTGATTTAAAATAAACTACCGTAATCTGTAACGTGGATTCGCTTGATAACCTACTACAAATTATATATTGGTCCGTGTAAACGTTTCACAATTTGTGAATCATTGTTTTAAAGGAGAAATTATCAATAAACTTTATCGCAAATTCACTCAGAACATGAATTATAAACTGAAACGTTGTAGACTGATCACGATGGCCAGTCACAACACGTCAATTTAAAGTTATACCGATTTCTAGTTACTACTCATTTCAGACCACCCTGATACGGAGTAGGAGTCACTAGAACAGCTAAATATTCATCTCTGTAAATCGAAAGCTCATTTCTTCGCTCCCCTTATCCTCGTATGATTCCTTAGGTGTTCTCCAATCTAGTATTTCCCTTCCAAATTCTCCGCATGTTCTCTCGCTTGATTCCTCAAGTTCCGCAAGTTCTCTCGACTGTTAATTCAAGTTATAATTGTTAATTAGATAGGATAAAACATCTGTTGTTATTTTAACTATTTCTTTTTTTTTCAGAAATGTTTTTTCAAACTATACAAATATGTCCTGAAAAATAATTGCGGTAAAACTTTATTAATAATGTGTTATAATTTAAACAAAAAGTATGGGTGTACTGTTATTCACCTCAGAGAAGATTCACCAACGTAATATTTTGAATAATGAAAATGTATCACATAAATACCAAATTTTATTGTTGTGTGTTGGCTAATGAAAAATGCACATAAGTAATATAAATTACAGTTGGTGTAATGTATGGTTACGATTGTGATACGGGTATGGGTCTGAAAAAGGGTCATTTAATAGATGGAGATAGGTATATTGGTTTGAATGCATTCATTAATATATACGCATACCTCATTTGGAGCTGCGGAAGCTTTGTTGATTGTCCATGGGAAATGTATCAATTATCTGTATTGTCTTTGAGACTGTAGATTTCGAATTCATTGAGCCAGAGATATTGTACTTGTGTCGTCCAAATTCCAAATTGAAATTTTCATTGAAAACACTTTGCTCATACGTTTCCTTTCCAAGATTGTTTTCAAAGAGTCTGTGCAATGTTTTGACTTTTAAGTCACTGGGAAAATATCTTCACAGGATTTGATGAGTAGTGTGCAATATTGGTAGGAAAGGATTGTATGAGTGTGTTCTTTTATTTTAACAAGATTATTGCCCTTGATAGTATGAGGTCTGTTATTATGCTTTCCTCTGCAATCTTTTGGAGACGGTCTTTACAGAATAATGCCTGTCAGTCGTTGAGCCTGAATGTGTGTTATTCCATTTCAGCACGTGAATGCTTATTTACGAACTTGAGTGTGAACACATTCTTTAAATGCAAAATAACGAAACTTATTGGGACTTCGCTTACGTTCCCCTCACCTCTCGCTCTTGGAGTCATTTGAGGCCCACTCTCGATTAATAACAAAACAAGTAAATTGCATAACCTTGTAGTACCTCTGGCAAACAACAAATGTAAAACACCTGCTGAGAGCAGCCCACGTAGCTCAAATCCTGAGTGGGAAAGAAGTGCATGGTAAGAATAGATACTGTTATTTCACTCACTAAAGAGAAGGAGCTGCTTGATTTGAAGTCAAATGATCTTATTTTGAACTGCTAAAGCCATGTAGCTCCATGGCACTATCTTCTGCGCGTGTTCTTACTCACCCATTCAATTAAAAGGCTTAATGCTCAAGGCCCCAAAGTAAACGTGTTGGTAAGGAAATAAGTCGATATTTAAAACATCGATGTTTTTATAGAAACATCTCAGCAATAGTCTTCTATATAAAATCCTGTTTTTTCGTCACAATAGCTCCTTGTGGAAATTTTAGACAGTTGAGGAATTCGCATATTTGTGACTTGACGTCTTCTCATAGAAATGATATTTTCAGTGAAATTTCTATACATGAAATTTCTGTAAATTCTAGATTATGTTAAATATTAATGAAATTTCTATACATGCTAGAAAAAACTCAAATATGATTAAGGTATTAAGGTTCCAAGAATAGGCAATGTTTTATACTTTTTCTTTTGGCGAATTTATTTTGTGGATCAATATGGAATAATTAATCTCAGAGTCAACGACGTACAAGACAAAAATACTCAAAAATCCACAAAGCGACATCATCCAGAATATATTTCAGACATGTGCTATTGACTGATTAGTTATTTTCAGACGAAAAAGCAAATCAGGATTTGTAAAGTGTTATTTCACATGAAATAAGTCGCGCCTTTGTGGTTGCTGTCGCGTTCACGCAATGAATCACGTGTTACGACACAGAACACACAATAGAGAATGAGACTGCTTAGGAACCCAATACCACCAGCGAGGAAGTTGGTGAAAACTTAATCTTCTTGGGTCAGGATGAGCGCTTGGTACAGGATAATAGCAATATCTCTGGCTTAAGTACGTAATACATGGACTTCGGACCCTGTAACTAACAACCACAGTGATTAATTTTGGAATTTGGGGAAAGAGGACTGAGAAATGTACAAATGTAGAATAGGTGCAGTGATTTTCAGTGCACCAAAATTAAATCGAAGTTTGGGAGGGAGCTTTGCATCTAAAAAATATAGAAAACAAAAATATATTAAATATTTTATGAATAAGTTTTGATATTATTCACAAATGTTATGTAGTAATTATTTTAGGATGTTGATTATACTTGCGCTGATTAGGCGCACGAATATTCCCTGGTATAAAAAAAACAGATTAAACATAATTTACTTTTGGAAATTCATGCGACCAAATAAATAAAGCATAATTTTAAAAATACTTTTGATTTAAATTATATTTTTTGATGAAGATTGTTGACAATATTATTGATTTTCACATTTAAAGGAGTATCTGCCAAATACTCTCTTTCAAAATACTAGCAAACCCAGCCTTTATACTGATAACTCACAGCGCTAACCCAACTTTCTTTTCTAAAAATCTTGGTCCCGATTTACTTCAGTGTACTACTCTCGCCGAGAACATAAATGCTTTTGTGATATAAATTGAAGACGGTATTGAAAGTAACTTCTCGTTTCCACATTTATTTTCTGTTTGAGTGGAAGCTTTCTATTCAAAGGAGTTTTCAAGGTTAGCAAAATCTGCAATACTGGCGCGCATACAAAGCCATTGGTTCTTGTATTCTCTTCACGTGTCTGAGTTGCACCATCTGTTGAAACATATCGTGCAGATGCTACCCTTCTGCGTGCATTCAAAGACGTCGTATCAGCGGACAGTCATGTGCAACACGGTTTTTTAAGTTTGGTGTGTCAGAGATTTTAGAATAGTGGTTTATTTGCATGTTTTTCTTTTCAAAGAGATGGATGTCAACGATATTTGTAATATATTACTTTTGTGCACATAACTATCGATTTGTGTTAAGTCTACTCTCGTAGGTAGATGCTAGGACTTAGAAAAAAGACGAGACAAAAAATCAACCTACTTTTTGTAAAACAACAGAAGCATGTGAAACAAATAAAATAAAATTAAGTACCAAAATTAAATATTTTTATACTAATTTCAATGTAACAGCTAACGCATTTAGTTCATTCATTAAATTTCAAATGTAAATATTTTTCTTCTATATTTTAGTGAAAGAAAATGTCTGTACATGGGTTCGTTCCTGTTACTCATTTTTTTTCTTCGCTTAAGTACGAACGTCTTAAGAAGAGAAGTTATGTAACTCTGAGCAAAAAAAAGTGAATTTTCGGCACAAAACCTCTTATTACAGAACCATGGTCAGAAAAAGCGAATAAGCCCAGTTGCTAAATTTAAAAATTATCTCACACGTGGTGCAGTCCGAATCCCAGTTATGTGGGGTCTTGGCGTCTGTCCGTCCGTCAGAGAACAACGCTAGAGGTTAAACCGTTCCCCTCATTTTGATGAAACTATGATATACGTTTTGTATTTTGCAAAGTTCTTGACTTTGAAAAATTCTAAGAATGTTGCACGTTTTTCATCGTCCTTCAACGTGTGTTGTTCGCAAGTGAGGTAAGACGTATCAAGACGTAATGCGTTTTCACACCCAGAACATGGTTCTAAGGCAGATTCATTTTACCTGTCATGTCACTAATATTCTTCTACCCTGTTTCTCTTTCTACTACTTTCTTGTCTTATCCATTTCGGTGCACCATGAATGCGTTCTTGCCACTATTTATTTTGATTTCTGGCGTGTCAACTAGTATATTCCTTTCGTAAGTAGTGCATGTTATATTTTGGGTTGTGTTTCCCCACTAGAACGTGAAATTCGACACCGATCCACATGTCGGCTTTCCTCTTCCACATATCGCCGCCATCGGAGCAACGTCTGAGACGGGCCAAGGTCCAAGCTGCTGACTTGTCTTCCCATATAAATAATACTGCTTGAAGTGTGTGTGTGTGTGTGTGTTTAAGAGAAGAGGATGGGGATAGGTTGTGGAAGCAAACGTGCAATGTCCGTGGCCTGTTTGTTATAACTGCTGCGGGATTCACTTGGTATTATTCGGATAAACATCGGAAAACTAGCGAAGAGAGTAAACGGCTGCTTGAATTCTCCTCCAGTCAGTGGTTGAAAATGGCTAAGCTATCCAGCTAGTGTCGAAAGTCAGTCGGGTCTCGAACCTTAGAACCTTTCCGTCAAAGACGTTGCAGTGAGAACAGTTGTGGCCCTGAGCCACCTCAGCCCTGCACGGGAATCGTTTCCCAAAGAGTAGCCTTCACTGTGTTACCACTCGGTGCTCTTGCAAAACAAGGGCTGCTGGAAGCCCGTGAAATTGACACGTCAATGAGATATTCGTATTGAGCATCTAATGTCTAATATTCTTATATTTATATTCCAAAAACTTTACTTAGAATGTCAGTAATACAATTCTTTTAGTGGAATGAGTACGGAATGTAACAAAAACATCTTATGTTCTGGTGCTAGTGTTGGTATTATCAACGTCACTCATGAAAATGGCTTATCTCCCTCTTTCACGAAAATTGTAGAAAATGAGCACGTCACCTACTTTAACGATCGATATAACAGCTGAGTAGATTATGATACAATTATGAAATTCACGGAATTAATAAAAGATGAAAAGCAGATATAAAATATGTGAAATTTGTAGTTTTTTGTATTTTACGGGTTAGCTCCCTTTCTCACTGGACGCCCTAATTCCAAATTATCGCCATATGTAACAGTTGTGCATATGTACGGGGAGAGGTGGCTCAGGTCACTCCACTGTCTCTGACCGAGAGATCTTAGGTTCGAATCCCGACAGTGGCAGCAATTTCAACACTAGCTGGAGAGCTAGCTAGAACTTAGTCGCTGTCTAGAGCACAATTCTAGCGGTCAGCTGCACTGATGGGTAGTTTTCCGTAGTTTCTCCGATCAACACCAGGCGAATGTCGATGCAGTACCCTAACAAACGGGCCACGGACTGCACGCGATTTTTCCTTCCCCTTCCTTGTCTTACACATTTACATGCACTGCACTACAACACTTACCGGGGTACGGTCGGGAGCTTAGAGCTTGTCTCGGCTGGGGTGGTGTGCAACTGGCGGACAGGTAGGTCGGCGCCTTGTCTCACCATTTAGTGGGAGAAGATCACTGCCACCTCCTGAGATAAAAACATCTACCACACTTGCTGGACTAATGACCTTAGCAGTTGACGCACTCCGCGCTCAGAATAACTAATCAGTCAATCAAATGTGCATCTGGGCCAACGTAGTGAATGGTGAACTAGTTATTCAAAGAAGGACGTCATCTCGCTGGCTCAATGTTACAAGGTTATCTGTAGAACAGTGATACTTTTGAGAAATACGTTTTTGAAGTTTTGAGCATCATATCTTTTCTGTATGAAGTCTTCTTAACTTTTGCTTTTAATTATTAAACTCCTGACGAGGCTATTAGAGGTGAAAATAGAAATCAAATGCAGCATTCGTTTCCAAATATATTTTCAGTAAATTATTTAACATTACTTGTGAAAATGGAATTTGTAATACTTAAAATTGTGATGAAGCGGAAAGAACAGCGCGAACAGAAAGTACAATAGTCTATCTGTCTGTCTGTCTGTCTCTCTCTTTCTCTCTCTCTCTCTCTCTCTCTCTCTCTCTCTCATATGTTTTTGCCACCCCCTCAAAAACTGAAAATAGTTTACCATACACGAACAAAAAAACATACATCTATTCATAAGTTCATAAGTTCATTTTCATTCAATTTTTTTAAAATTTACTTTTGGACTTGACCTCTATGCATATTAGTTCTCCATGTAATTAAGATATATAATCATTAAATAATAGTTTTAGAAATAAAATAAACTAATATTAATATATTGACAAACGTATTCTTATATTTTATCATCGCAAATTGCATAAAGTACAGTTTTTTATCACTTTTAAAATTACATATATAAAACAATCATGATAAGTAAATATCATGATGAGTAAACATTGCATGAAATCAAAGAACGTATTTTGACAGAAATTTACTTTAATTCTTTGTTTCACAATGATGTTTTAGCACGATGAATCAGGACATTACAACCGAGAATGGTATATTTTTTGCTGCATATGAACTTTAATTTGAAGAATGTTTTGTATGTAATTTAATCTTTGTGGGTTTAATAATTTTGTGATTTCGGTTGTTTTGCAAAACTTCTGTTTATATTTACCCTTTGTACACTGCTGGTAAGATGATAAAGAGCCTTCGCGGGCTGTAAGAGCGAAACAATTTTCACTATTTTATTTCGCACCGCACGTGACGTGAAAACAAAGCTGCCCATTACCATGTAGAGTCGGGTTATTTAAATGTTGCCGCCGTGTACCCGCGGGCACAGTTTTGAAATTCACGTCACGCACGTTAAAGAGACTTCATAAAAAATATATGTTTGGTACAAAATTAGCAAATTCAAATAAGAATGGCCGCGAGAGAAAAGCCAGACCGCCAAGCTTTAAAAACACAACACACTGTTCTAAATAAACCATTCACATACAATATTAAAAGTGAAGAGTTCACTATGCTAGGAAGAGTGCAGTTTGTGTATGATGAAAATATTAAAAGAGTGTATCTATGCATGAATGTACTTTGGCACAACAGCTCTTTCCGCTAACCAGTGAGGCACTGAGCGCTAATTAAAAGAGTGTGGAATGCTTTATTTTCTGTATTATCCATAGGGCGGCTTGAGATCTGAAAAATGTAATATTAAATGAAAAGTGAAACGAAATAGATTTTTTTTATACTTGGTAACATTTTGGCATATTTAATTAGTAATTATTTCCCATCACCTATTTAAATAAAATTGAAGAATGTCTGTCGGTGAATTAAAAATAAATGATTTTTAATCTCTTATAAATATGTACGTGTTATAAAAATCATTCAATTTGTTTCTCAACTTTTGTCTGCTCCTCGGTGTGCTTGTCTGTTGTGAAACGTTACTCGTTATACTTTTTTATGAAAAAGACATTTGTGTATTGCTCGAACAATACAACATTCAACAACGCCAAGAAAAGGAAACAAATCGTAAAAGAAAATAACTCTTCATTCCGCAAGAAGAAATTGAATACTTGAACAAAACTAAAAATGTCACTTAATTGTCGAAGAGGCAGAGAATTATGAGACAAAATGTTTTAGTCTTTCCCTAAAAGAAAGAAAACTGCAAAGCTGGGAGAACTGGAGGCGAGGCCTGTATCAATGTAGCCAAAGTTTCGTATTTCACTCGCAGGGCGGCGTATAAAGAAAGAATTAGCTCCCCTCAGCTCCCAAGCAGCTCACACGCCCTCTGGTTCTCTTTACTCCTTCCTCGACCGTTCCATTCCTTTTCCTTCGCAGCCACCCTCCCCCGCGCCCGCCCCCGCGCCCGCCCCCGCGCCCGCCCCCGCGCCCGCCCCGCGCCCGCCCCCGCGCCCGCCCCCGCGCCCGCCCCCCGCGCCCGCCCCCGCGCCCGCCCCCCGCGCCCGCCCCCGCGCCCGCCCCCAGCGCCCCGCCCCCGCCCCCCGCGCCCGCCCCCGCCCCCTCTCCCGCGCCCGCGCCTTGTGGCTGGGGGGGGCGAAGTTTGTAGTTCCCTCCCTCAAATTGCGCCCGGAGCTCGCCTTCAACGAGGCTTCAACTTTTTCGTCTTTCGAGAGCGCAAGAAAAGCCGAGATGCGGGTGTGGGACGAGTGGTCAGTCTTCTGCTCCGACGGCCCCGGCCCCACCGCAGTCCTCTCCCACTCACGCACTCGTTTGCTTTTTTTCTTTTTCTTTTTACTTATTCGCGTGGTGAAATGGGAGGAAGAGAAGACTTAAAGAAGGTTTCACACGTGCTCACACTCGAGTTTCCGCTGCTGGAATTAGGGGTTTTGCTTTCCCCCATCAGCGATCTCTGCGCTTTCGGTGGTGTCTCTAAATCTGCAGAAATTTACTTTGTTAATTATGAACAAAGGTTGGAGGTACATTTTGACTTTTAAACATGATAGAAACATATTGTTTTAATCTCGAGAAATGATATGGAATACATATTTTCTGAAATTCGGATACGACCCGAAGTTATATTTTTTATTAAAAATATTCATTGAAAATTTTTAAAACGTATGTCATATGCAATAAAAAATACAATAGTTTTGTAAAGTACATACGTCAATGCAGATGCAATGATAAAATTGAAATAGAACAATGAATTGTGAAACAAGATTGTTCACATTACAGAAGGAATTACCATTTTTTATCGTTTTCTTGTAATAATGTTCCAATTTTCTTTTTGTTAGAGATTTGTGAATAATTCCAAGGAAAGTGTTATTTTTCTTCCTCTCTAGTTTATTTCATATTCTAAATATCAATTTATGGTATTGACTGATTATTTTTTCTGTAAAATAGACTGTAAATATTTGTTAAATAAGTAATTCATTGGTTTCTCAATGAAATTTTTTTTGACTTTATGTTGCTAAAATGTGCAATGACAAGGAACTTTAGCCTATACAATCGCAACTCTGTGTTTGCTATCTTGTGCGTATGTTCCTTGATAATTCTTCAATGTATTTTACTTACGTTTAAAGCTAGAGACAGGAGGAATCGTTTTAAAGCTAGAGACAGGAGGAATATATTAAGTTGGAAGGATGTTCAAGAGATGAGATGAAGGCTTAAAAGGCTGTAGATTGTAAGAAAAAAATACCCACGCAAAGATCGCAATATATAAAATTCACACGTCTATCTGAAATCTACGAATTTCGTGTAAGTGTACTTACTGTCTGACGACAAATCCGATGGAAACTGTGACCATGTTTGGAAGAAAATAGAATTGATATAAATAAGGAGAGGAGCAAGGCGTAACTCTAAACGATAAAACAACGTCATTCTGAATTACTTCTAGGGTAGATTTGGAAACGAAAACAGTTGACTACAAGTTACAAGAAGAATTTTAAAGATACAATGGATGGGTCAATGAAGGAAATGCAAGGACATTAAAAAATCAAACTGTTCTGACCAGTGACTTTACATGAGCATAATACATTAAAAATTGTAAATGCAGGTCACCGCACAGCAGGGCTGTATTGTCTTTAGAAACAAATATTCGTGTATTTTAATATTTATGAAATTTTCATTGAGCTGGAGAAAACATCAGTGTTAAAAAATATTGATACTGCATTCGATAATCTTTGTAATACGTACGTTCAGGGATTTTATTCCTAACTTTCTGCTTATAGGTTTGAAAATTAGGGATAGATTATGGATAAAGAATGGCCCCATTAAATGTGCAGTATTTCGATTTCCAGATATTTGTTTAATTCAGAGTTACACCCAAACGAGGTAGCATTGGTAATTTTAGTAGTTAGTATCTTCTGATTCTCTATTAGAATTCTGATATTTGTCACAGAACGATGCGATTACGAATATTAACAATACAATTTTAATATTATTAGCGATTATAGCCAATATTAAGAGCGATATGTTGAAAGATAATCTTAACATTTGCGAGTGACTGTCTACATTTAGTTAGATACACCAGTTACGTTTCAATTATTTCAAAGGTGTTCCTTCAATTGCCAATGTCAACTGCTGTTCGAGAATACTTTCAAAACTGATAAAGGTTGTTGGTTGAAAAATTGTCGATTTATTATATTTTGCCGCAATTTTTTAGTACTTCTCATGTTTAGTACACTCAAATATCGTTTTTATTTTATAGAATATACCCTCTGTCGAGATTTCACGCTATAAGCCTTGGAAGTCCTTGTTCTTTGCAAAGGCAATTGCAGGTCGCCGGCGCGCCCACCTGTGGCGCCCCACTGGCGATCACGGCCCAGCCTCCAGGCTGCCTCGCCCCCCTCCCCCCTCCCCACCACCCCCTTCCGCCGCCGTCGCGGCCCGCTCCCCGGCGGCGCCCTCTGTTGCCGGCGCCTTTGCGACCGGAATTTGATTGCGCGCCAGCTTCCGGTCTCCGCGCCGCGCCGCCCCGCCCCGTGCCTCCCTCCCCCTCCTTCTCCCTTCGCCCGTTCGGGACGCAGCGGTCTCACGCTCGGCCGATGACGGATGGCGGATGGGCGCGGCCGTTGCCCTCCCCCCCTTCACGCTCCACCCCGCCCCGCCCCGCCCCGCTCAGAGCCACCCCGTCCCGTTCCACACCGCCCTTCGCCGGCCGCCCTTTTTCCCCCGGTCTGCCCCACACCGTCCCCCCGTTAAGACCCGCCCACAATGCTCCGACACGCCCTACTCCACCGTGGCTCGTGAAGTCCCGCTCTCCCCGCCCCGCCCCGCCCCACCACGCCCTGTCCCACCACGTCCCTCCCTTCCCCGCCCCCCTTCCTCGCGCCGCCCCGCCCTGCCCCCTCCGCATCCCACGCCTCACCCTGCCCCGCTCTGCCCTGCTCTCCCCGCAATACGTCGCCACACCACCCCTTCAGCTCCCTCGGCGCACTTCGCTGCAAACCCCTCGCCTTGGCCCTCTTCACTCCCGCTTCGCCGCATCTCGCGCTTCCCAGATCACACCTCCCAACCATCCACTCTTTGGTTGTAATCACTTCGCTGCTATTTCCTAGCTCCATTTCTTCCTCCCGCTCTTCTTAACATCATCTGCACCCTGTTGTAAAGAGTTCATTCCCGTTCCCGCATCTGCGCTCCTCATTTCACCTTGTCTCTCTTTCTTTCATTCCCTCTCTCCCCCTCATTCTTTCTCTCTTCACGTCTCTCCCTCTCCCTCCCTCCCTCCCTCTCTCTCTCTCTCTCTCTCTCTCTCTCTCTCTCTCTCTCTCTCTCTCTCACAGACACACACATACATACCTACCATACACACACTCCCTCTCTTTCCCACTTCATCCCTTCTACTTGCAATCACTTCATCCCAATTCATCCCTCCTCGTTCTTATCCCGTTCTCTTTCAAACAAGCATCCCACCCATTCGTTTAAATCTCTCATTTCACCTACCTAGTTCTCCTTAACTCCCACATGATAATCGCATCCGCTCTCTAGTTCTAGTGCCCATGTAGAGTCCCACTCCATCTTCGTACAGCTGTGCTTCACACCGCAGTACGTTGCCTCCGTGTACCATGTTGTGGTCCATGTTGCCTTCCTCTGCCCCCATTATCTGACATAGTACTCTGTGCTGTCGTTGCTGTCGTCTGCTCCACAATGACTGGTCTGACAACTCTTCACCGACCTATTTAAAAGCTCATAATGTCACGTAAATATGAGCTTATAAAGCACAGGCACGGACAAACTCGTTGGTCACAAAACATCAAAAATTAGTTTTATTGGTGAGAGATAATAAGAACCCATGATAGTGGGATGTTGAAGCCAATACATGACTAAAAAAAGAGTTTAGATTCTGCAACATTTGAAAAATTGTATTAGTTATAAGTGTAAACGATTTGGAGGAAATGTTTTTGATAATTCAGTAAAATGTGCTTTTTGTGAGTTGCATGTTTTTCCATGTCTACATCTTAATTATTCTGAATGAAATATATTTGCTGAATATGAAATATTCACATTAGTCTGTGGGCTAAACATTTCTTCGGTATTTTGGGGCCCCGGAACACTACCTAATGGACAATAGGTTACACATTTTAGCCGCCCGTAAGGCAGTGGCCATTCTGTATATTCTTGTGGGTACCCCGTATGACAACATAACGACCATTCATAATCATTCACCTCACACGACATCTATTCTCATTAACTCAATGAACCACAGTGACATACCACTATCGTTATCACCTACTTAGAAACAAGGACATATGTCGTAGGCTTCCTACATTGCCTCATGCAGCCTCATTCACCTTCATAATTTTGAACACAAGATGAACATGTTTATGTTGCCACTATTGTTAATTACGTGATTTTGTTTTTTAGCTCTACAACTTAACGTGAGGAAGTTCAATCTTACTCTATCTCGTGTTCTGTCAGTTTCCTAAATTAACTCTGCACATTTCATCTCAGAAGGCCAACAGCTTTGCCACAGGTGCCTTTCAACTTCTTTCTTCTGAACTTCTTTCTCAATGAACTCGCTCCTAATCGTCAAACTCTTTCTCACTGCAAGACCCCATCCTATCAGATCCGCTTTGATTCTCCTCGGCCTGCGCACACTTCTCCCCCATTCCTCTCTCCTTTGCCGATTCTCCGCAGTGCGCCATCTGCTATCTCCGTCTACCACCACGTAATGCATGGCAAAAGTCCGAATAGTCTCAATAGTCAGGGTCTCATAACATGCTTCTTTCTGGAGATAAACATCAAAGTAATAATTGCGTTTACAGCAATGTTAATTAATTAGTTAAATTGATGAAATATACACACATCAAGTGCTGTCAGTTGCAGATTTTGGAACAACTAAGTGAAAGCAACGATATATACACGAGGTAAAAGTGGAATCATTCACGCATCTATCTTCATTAACTGTCGTTAAAAGTCGGAAACTTCATTAAATGTCGTTCCACTTAAAACGTACCTTGAAATAAAAATTCCCAAATGTTAATATAAACAGAAAGCTTATCTTCCAATATATCTATGGTTATATTACTCTCCTCGGATGCTCAGTCTTGCAACAGACTCGCACGGGGAGGCAAAGGTAGCGTGTTAGAAATTCCCCTCCAATGTGATTTCCTTTACCGTGTGGTTGTTGCGCGGAAGGCTTCTCACACATGTCAGACACTACTATAGCATTGATGGATAGGATAGTGAATGACTATACAGAGTAATTAAATTGATTTTACGTATTAGAATCAGACTCTTCGCCTGAAAAAGTCTGTTTAGAAACTACAGCTGTTATTTCTTCAATATGTATGATTAAGCATCTGTATCTAACATTTGTAAATCAGTTTTATATTGCTATAGACACATAGTTAAGTAAGAAATATCTATATCTATCTATCTATCTATCTATCTATCTATCTATCTATCTATCTATCTCCCCAATACGCGTGATAGTGAAGCGAAGTAACTTCTTGGAAATCACCGAAAGCGAAAGTGCGCCCCCGTGCGCGTCGTGTGGCGCACTGTGCGCGTGTGGTCGCCCCTTCCCCTGGGGGCTGGGCTGCCCTCTGCGCCGCGCAGGGAGACGCCTTTGTGGCCGCGGCCCAGCATCGAGCGGCCGCCTTTATCGGCCTCGCGGCGCCTCTGGCGATGGCCGCGGCGCGGCGGGGGGCGGCGGGGGCGGCGGGGGCGGAGGAGGAGGTTGGGGCGGTGGAGGCGGCGGGAGCTGCAGGGCTCGGTTCGGGGTGACGACGGTGATGACGGGCAGTTAGAGGCGACGGTAGTGGCCTGGGCAGTGAGGGCAGCAGTGGCTACGGGGTTGACGGGTACGACGGGGGCGGAGGGGGCGGCGGGAGCGGTGGGGGCGGCGGGGGGCGGCGGGGGCGGCGGGGGCGGCGGGGGCGGCGGGGCGGCGGGGGCGGCGGGGGGCGGCGGGGGCGGCGGGGGCGGCGGGGGCGGCGGGGGCGGCGGTGACGATGCAGAGAACGCTGAGACGATGGTGGCAGTGAGATCCGACCATGTACAGGAGGCGCCTACCCTAAGATAACCCAGAACTTTTAAAGAGAAGAGATCAAAGTGAAGTTTTTGGTGTACCTTCATGCAATATTCGGGGTTTACAAATTGTCCTCTATTCGAAAAGTAAAATTTGACACTTCTTTTCTTCAGTTTTCATGTTAATTCATAATAATATTGAGCACTGCAGACATGACGAACATTGTGGTAGCTACGTACTTCTGAACATAGTCTCTTTTCAATTGAAGGATATTGAAGTCTTGATTCTTACTTAAGGAGATACAATAGGAAGATAATTGACCTTTGAAATTTACCAAAAAGAGCTTCTGAGCTTTCGTAGAGGAATGACAGTCCCATGTTATTTTCATAAGTAATAGTACGCTTCAGAAGTTAATTAGGTAAAAATTATAATACGTTTCAATGCAATTTGTGCATAAACTTTGAGAATAAAGAGAATATTTTGTTTTGTCATGTTTTTTGCGTTAAGACAGTAATTTACCGTATTTGTCGGTGTATAAGACGCACTTTTAATTCCTACAGCAACTCTTCAGAAAACAGGATGAGTCTTGTACAACGGATGTGAATTTTTGTAACTGTTAGAATGTTTAGAATATGTAACTACAAAAATTAAATTTTTGTGCACTTAAAAGCAGGAATTTGTATCTCACAAAATTGAGTTTTACAGAAGGTGTAAGTATTGAAAGACGAAAGAATTCTGGATATTTCGTTGGGTGTAGAAGATTTATGAAAAGGCACGATCTTTCCATGCGAACTAGAAAAATAGCATAAAGACTCCCGGCGGAATATGAAGAAAAGATCATTGTTTTTCACAGGTCACAATTCCCATTCCTTTCATAAAAATAAAAGTCAAGTCAAATTTAATATTAAAAAATGAAATCCTTCTTGAAAATAGGGGTGCGTCTTATACACCGGTAAATATGGCATTTCATATTCTCTTTGAATTGGATTTCGGCTGATGTAACAGAAATGGTTTGGCTATTACTCCATCTACAAACGTTGACTACAGTCGGGTTCTTGAGTGGCTTCGTATGACTGATAAGATGCTCTTTGAGTCCATGTTCTCGAGTATTTGAAAGTGTCAATTCAGACGATAGAGGCTCCACAACGAATACTTATGGGATTGGTTTTGATATGCGTTTATTGAAGTATTAAAAAAGGGTATCATAGATGTTTGATAGATAAAAACAGGCGTAGGTGGCTCAAGGCATCAATTGATATCACTGCAGTGCCTCTGGCCGGGAGGGCCTAGTGTTCCAAATCCGACGATGGGAGGATTTTCGACACTAACTCTCCACCTTGTATCGAACATTTTGTAAAAAAAGCTGGGTCGGGAACATAATTCGTACTCCGCTACTTGAATTCAATAATGTCTTATTTTACGTGGCTCGACTAGGGCCTTCAGGCTTGCTCTTCAACAACGCAATTTTCGTAGCGCTCATTTCGCCATCTAGCGGGGAAAGACGGTATCACTCGGGCAACTTTTGAATTTAGCTCGAAGGCTTCATTTATACTTCCTCTTTCACATGCAGGAATTCTACTACACGGGACAGCCGGCTTTACTACCGCTCCGAAGGACAGCGAACAAAGTAATTTCTCGCTCTTAAAAATCCGCGGCCGCTGTCGGATTTGAATCCGCAAACGGATACAATAGCCCAATACGCTAACCGTTATTCCACCCAAACCACCATCACCGAGGACACTACCACGAAGAGAGGCACGACAAATGACATCTCACTTGTCCCGAATAGTGAACTCTAGTAACGGAAGGATTCATTAGGTTACCTGATTATTACATAAGTGGCGGATTCTACATATATACCACTAGATGGAAATTGATTTATTAGTCTCTGGTGGTAATGTAACACAATTTCTGACACTGCAGAATATAAACTTTGCTTTCAACTAGTAGTGATCTCAACATCTAGTATGTGATGTTTACTTGAAGGAAACTGCTTCTTGCCTGACACGCTCTCTTCGATAAAATCTTTATCATTCATCGACTTTGTGAGCGAGTGGGTTGTCACGTGAGGCTATATGAGTGAGTCCACGTTTGTTTTGTAAAGATCATCGATTAGATCAGAGCAAACAATTGTAGAAAATAGAAATAGATCCTATAATTATCTGATTTTTTTAGCGAAAACATTAAACATATTTTTGCCTTGATAAAAGAAGTGCTTTTGAAAGGAATTGACTTATCTTGAGGATTCATTTTCCAACATTTAGAAGTATATTTCTTTTTTCAACAACGTGAAATAGATTCACACTCTTTTTAAGATTTCTTTGTAATTTTAATTGCTCTTTTGGTATTAAATACACTTACTGTTAAAAGATTCTTATCATTTTCAGCACTATACACTGAATTCCTTGTACAGCAATAAAATAATACGAAGGTGAATCAGAAAGTAAATTAACAAAAGATCTCACTAAAATTAATTTTTCAGAGATTCATGCACTGCTCCTATTAGGAAGTCGGAAGCATTTCCCATTCTACCTATTCAAAACATATTTCCTTAAAATACCACAAGACATCGATGACAGCATGGGCGGGGGAAGAAATTATCAAGTGAAAAGTTCTAGAATATTGTTCGGTCTTAATAGAATTGATGCCAATTCATTCCATGTTACCATCCTATCATCAGCCTACCTATCGAACAATCTTAGTAAAGTTTCAACAATTATTCGAAAAATAATTAGTACTACTGCATTTATAATATGTGTTTACGAATGATGCTACGGAATAAATTGTGGCTGTGAGGGGTCTTGTTACCTTACTTATTAGTCCACCCATAATTTCGAATAACACGATTTTTTGGAGTATGTTTATCTTCAATTTCTAAAAGATATTATTGTGAGTTCATTTTGATAATACTGTGAGTTCAAAGTAATTGAATGAAGTATGAAGTATTGAATGAAGATTGAATCCAGTATGTCAGGTGTTCCATCTGGAATCCTAATTCAAAAGTCTTACCCCGGAAGTTAAAATTCGGAGCCCTGAGGATTCCTTATGATTCTGAATGGTTTTACCAAAATTAGATGTGGTACAGTTGTCTGAACCTCCTAAACAGTCAAAACTCCACATAATTCATAATTCAATTTTATATAAGAGCGAAGGTAGAAAGAAAGGGCCCAAGAATACGTGAATAGATTCCACTTCTACTCCGTACGTTGCACACCTTTCTTGACGGTTGTGACAGTAAAAAGAAAGTGAATAAAAATCATACTTTAACGTGACGTCATCATGTGTTTTGAAGATCGAGAAGATCACATGATTTAACCGTGCATCACCACGTTACCCAAGTGGTGATGATAAATGCGTTTGAATGTTTTCGTCTAGTTTGATTTCTTTTTTAATTGACATATTTTTACGGCGATAAGATACATCATCAACTAGTGTGGACAGTGACAGCTACAGTTTCCACAGCGAATATGGATGGTTCCTATATCATGCAGGCATGGGTTTCTCACCAGTAGCCTCCACTGACCACCAGTCTCACCTGTGAACACTATAACCTAATTTATAATTTAAATTTTAATATTTAAATAAAAAATGATGATTATTTGTAAATCGTTTGTACAACCTGCTGTTGGTATGTGATCAGTCAAGAATGTTGCATCAATATAACTTACCCGAAAGTAAACGTAATTTAAGGATGATTAAATATCCTCTTGTGTAAATTGAATGAAAGAATAAGGTTGATCTGTTAATTAGTTCATGGTGACATTCTTCGTATCTTAAGTATTCGTAATCGGTTATTGGATAAAACATCGACATTATTGAGATAAAATATCTGATAAGTTTCAAGGACCTTTTCAGAATTTCCTCAAAGGTCTATTTGACGGACATGAAAGACAGGAAATTACTAATCATGTTGTCAAGAGGTCTCTTTACGTACCTTGAGATTGAATGCATTTCGCAAGTTTTGGCAACAAACCATTTCCAATGAACTCTGAATTTTACTGTAAACCTTTTTATTAATTATGTTTGTTTGCAATTTATTTCCACAGAAATAACACGCAAATGGTTGATAATATTTACATTACTAGAAATGTTGCATAACGTAACATTGATATTTAAACAAATTGATACGTCATATCTAGCAGTTTATAGGACTGAAGTCTTCTTATTTCTTTACTATTGTCTAAAAGATGAAAAATAACTCAATGTAGGCACTGAAACAGTTCTCAATGTAGGTTAGGATTCTAAAAATCAACCCTTTTTCGTTCCATATCCTGAAAAGAAGAAACGCTTCTTGGCTCTGGTGCACTCTACCGGTTAAACAAAACAGCTGCCCAAGTGCCTACAGAGTGACTATCTGTGTTGTGAACGTAAAATTGTTTTACGGCATACTGACTTTCTTATGATTAATAAACACGGGAAATACAAGACTCTTTAATATATTTCCAAAATGTATAGCATCCCTACTTACTCATACAATCACAACAAAAATAAGCAACGGATGTTTACTTGGAAATAATAATAATAATAATAATAATAATAATAATAATAATAATAATAATAATAATAATAATAATAATATGCCTTTATTAATATGGCGAGGCTCGGGCCATCAGGCCCGCTCTTCCGCCTGACCACATGTCACAAGTATACAGAGTAATGTATTAAATAGTAAAATTACTAAAAAGTAATGTTATCTAAAAAATTAAAAGTAATATAATCTACAAGTTGTAAGTAGTTAGTGGAAAACAAACGTCATTTAAAGCAACTTATAAATAGACAACATCAGAGGTTAAATGGATAAAATATTACAATAATAATTTTGAAATAATTTTAAAATCTAGTCTGAGATTGAAAATACAATTTGAATTAAATAAGATTATGTGCTTTAAATATCTGCGCGCTACGCGACAGCCTGGTATTCACCCCGAGCGACTGTGATCTATTAATACAGAAAGACACCATCACACGTCGCTCGATCCTGGAGGAAAACCCGCTAGTCGGGGAAAACCCACCAGGCAGACTGTGTCCTAATACAATGGAAACTAAGCTAACATGAAGTAACGGGTCTTTGGGATGGTATCCTCAGCTGCGGTCCATGCTGCAAAGGGTGGTTTTCTTGTTTAAAACCGCCTCTGCTCCTACGAATGAAAGTACAGTTCCGGCAGTATCAAACAGGTCGCAAGAAAGTAACATTTACAAAAGAAACATTAATGTTATTTCTAAAACATATTAATCTTAACAATCCTAAGAAATAGCTTTTATTTGACCCGTAATCTACAGTGATTTAAATAGCAAAATGGTGTATTTTACTTTGTAAAAAAGTCATGCAGGTGCTTCTTAAAAGATGTTAATGAAGAGGAGTTTTTAATATTGGGAGGCAATTTATTCCATTCGCGGGCTACAGTAATTGCGAACGATTTATTGTAGTAGCTGGTTTTGCTTTTTGGAATGCAGAGTAACTGGGATTTTTGAAATCTAGATGATTTAAGGTGTACAAAATAATTTGTTAAGTATGTCGGGGAACCCATTTTTAGCATCTTAAATAAAAGACAAAGGCTGTGATACAAGCGCCTATCCTTTAGTGTTAATATTTTGTGCTGTTTATAAACTCCAGAGATGTGATCGTATTTTTTTATGTTATAAATGAAACGAATACAGGAATTTTGAGCCCTCTGTAGAGTTTGAGCGAGTGAATCTTTTAAATTGTTATACACAATATCCCCGTAGTCGAAATGAGGACACAGCAGGGTTTTTACCAACATTTCCTTCGTATTAGTAGTGAGACATTTATCGATATATCTAAGGGATTGCAAAGAAGCATAAACTTTCCGACAGACATTTCGGATCTGATATTCCCAACTTAAATGATCATCAAGAATTAAGCCCAAGTTTTTGACTTGTGTATGACGAGGTACTACAACATTGTCTATAAGCACATCAGGAACATATGAACCTTCAAGTTTCTTATGCATTTGAGAAGAGCCAATTATGATGGTTTGTGATTTTGTAGGATTTAAATTGAGTCCGTTTCTCATTGACCATTTGACTACAGATGAGAGTTCATTATTTAATTTATTTATTAGCATTTCTACCTGTGATGGTTTCCCGGAGATATAAATTTGCAGGTCATCCGCGTACATATGATGACTACATTCCGTAAGTTCGTTTGATAGGTCATTCATGTAAATTAAGAAGAACAGTGGACCTAACACGGATCCCTGAGGTACTCCTCGTTGGAGAGGTTTTGGATTGGAGTGCAGATCGTCAACTACTACAATTTGTTGCCTATTGTAGAGATAGCTTGCAATCCAAGAGATGGTGGAATCAGAAAAACTTAGATTTTTGCACTTCGCTATTAGGATGTCGTAATCTACAGAGTCGAATGCTTTACTAAAATCTAAAAGAGTTAATACAGTTACGAGGCCATCATCTAGCGCTTTTCGTATGTCTTCAGTTACTTTCAATAAAGCGGTTTGTGTGCTTCTACCCTCTCTAAAGCCGGATTGAAAGTTATCGAGCAGATCTGAGTCGGATACGTGTTTTACAATCTGTTTTCGAACAATTTTTTCCAGAACTTTAGACACTGTCGGCAATATGCTAATTGGGCGATAATTGCAAGACGCCGAGGTCAGTTCAGATTTTGGCAGGGGGCGAACATGTGCAAGCTTCCACGCTTGAGGAAAGGTTCCCGTTGTTAATGAGAAATTAATTAAATGCGTGAGTGCCGGAAGGGCAAATGGTAAAACAAATTTCAATTGTTTGGCTGTGATACCATCGGAGCCATTTGCATTTGATTTTAGTGAAAGAACAATTTTACTAACTTCTTGATGATCAACGTTATGGAAATAAAATTTATCCCTGATAGCAGGTGAGTTGCTCGAAAGTCTCTGTAATGTATTACGCTTGACAGAAGGTGGTATTGGTTTTGAAACATTTACAAAGTAGTCATTAATATCATTCAAGGGCATATCGATAGAAATTTCAGAAGAATTTGCTTTCGTGATTCCGAGGTCTCTCAGTTTGTTCCAAACGTCTTTTGTGTTTGTATTTACTTTAAAGACATCATGATAATATCGAATTTTTGCGTTTCTAATTTTTTGTTTTACGGAATTTCGTAACTTTTTGTACTCTCTTTCATTTTCAGAGGTTTTATTACACTTGAAGCGATGGTAAGCTGAGTCGCGTTCCTGCATGAATTGCTTTAATGTATTTGTAAGCCATGGGGCCGCGGGACGTGTCACACGTCGCGTTTTCCATGGTGCATGTTTATCGAAAAGGTTAGAAATAATTTCGTTGAAGACTTCTACTTTACTATTAAGAGATGTTTGACTATAAACGTCATGCCAAGGAGCTTTGGCACTGTCGTCGAACATAGCCTCGGAATTAATATTTTTGTAGTCACGGTAGCGGATAATTTTTTGCTTATATTTAGGACATTTTATAGAGTACACCATAAATAGCAAATCATGCTTTGATACTCCCGAAATAGATATCTGACCGTACATTAATACTTTCGAAGTGTCTGACACAATCGCGTGATCTATCCATGTTTCAGCTCCTAATGCTAAGTGAGTCGGGCCAAATTCTAATATTTGTAAATTGTATGAATTAAAAGTATCAATAAACTTTTCGGCCGAGTTTGTGAGCGGTACCTTCAGATCGCAATTGAAATCACCCATGATTATGATATCCTGATATTTACTTGCGAACTGCGAAAGGGGAATCTCTAATTCGGATAAAACTCCCGTTTTCGGGGGCCAGTAAACAACAGCAACAAGTAAATGTTTCATTCCAATTTGGATTTCTGCAAACATGTATTCCATGCCAGGTAAAGAAGATGTGGAGTGAGCGACTACTTTAACCTTAATGTCATTGCGAACAAACAATGCGACCCCTCCACCCATCTTTTCTTTTAAATTGCTTTTAATTATCGACCTATCATTCCGAAGGAGTTTATAATTAGATACCGATACGAGTCCTGATTTTATTGTAGATTTTAGCCATGTTTCGCATATTAATAACAGGTCTGGTTTCGTTTCAGTTATAATATTTGAAATTTCGGAGTAATGCTGCTTAAATTACTAGAAATAACCATTATATTTCTCCAACATGCTATTCATGATATTCCAAGAATGAATTTCCACTCTTGATTGATCTTGAGTTTGTAGCTTTTCTTGATAACTTCAAAACTAATGCATCCATTGTTTGTCAATGGTGTAATGTAAGGGGTATTTCCAAATATCCGTTTCAAATCGATCCACGTTGGGACTTTCAAATGGTCTGATGGACACAGAGCATTTTGTGGCGAAAATAACGTTCTTGCTTGTAAGCAAGATAATCGAGCAAAATAATCTAAGCTCTTGAGTGCCGAATGTTTGTGAAAGCACTCTAGATAATTTTTAAAGAGCACCCATCTCAGATCGTTGGCATTTAATACAATTGAGCTTTTAATACTTAATGCATTCACCAAACTTAATGAAGAGTAAATGTGAGGAAAATACTTGATGAAAACTCATTTTTAGTTTCTACGCAATCAAAGTATATGCGGGAGAGAGAAGAGGAATTGATTTATATTTCTTCTCGTTTAACATTGAATATATTCAAGAATCATCTTAAATATTCTCACATCAAGACACTTCTAACACAAAAATTAGATATACCGGAAGTACTTAAGTAACCACAAGAGAAGAATATGAAATTTTATCGTAAGATAGGTGAAGAAGTGCGAAGTACAAGAGAAAATGTATATTTTCTATTTGATGTAATAAAAAATAAAAACAAGAATATTTATCTAAGAAACAATACTTTTGTTTATTATATGGACAACATTGTTTGCCTTTAGCTACTCCACGAAATACAACTACTGTCCGGGACTGAGTTCTCCGACCGCGGGACGGAAGGGACCTAGGTCTCTTCCCAGAAACGGAGCGGTGGTGGGGAGGACATCCCGGCCGTCGACGTACTACTAGCCGCGCGAAAAACATTTTTTTATTTCACGATTTCACGCGGACGTTTTTATTGCATGATTATTTTAGTATCTAACTTAACTTATTCAGAATCTGATGATGATCTGCAGGCTTCACTCTGATGAATCACTGTCGGAGTCCAAATTAATTATTTCGTCAATGATGTCCGGTACAATACTATCTTTTTCCCAATAAGCACTTTCTTTTTTTCCCATGTGCCTGCAAAATCCATTCCAGTCCTGCTCGGTGACCTCTTGTATTGCAGTTTCAATGTTTTCTTGCAACTTGGTAACTGACATATCACCTGTTACATTTCGCTCCCTAAATATCTGCTTTACTTTCGCCCAAGCAAGTTCAATTGGGTTCATCTCACACATGTAGGGAGGGAGTCGTGTGCTGCTAGCAAGTCATCGATCTTGTACTGCTTAGCCCGTGGTTTGAGAGGTGCAATTAATCGGTACAAATCAGTCTTACGCATAGTTTCTTCACAATGCACTCCCTGTCTTTGAAGCCATACAATAATGGCAGCTTTTCTTGAGTATGCGGACGGCGTTTTGTTGACTTCTATACTGGTAGTATGGAGCATTGTCAAGGATTCCATTTTTCAAAATTAATGCCATTAATTGTAGAATCTCCACAAAATAGAAATTGAACTAGAGAATGCCTATCTTTGCCAAGGCAGTGAGTTTGACTTACTCGTAATGAATTATGAATAGAGCCCGAAAGTTCAGGCATTTATTTTACCTACAATAAGCTGGTAAAAGGTATTCATTTTTAATAAAATAGGCACTCAAAAAGGCATTTATTCTGGCTAAAGTAGGGGTATGAAGCATAGGAAACATACCATCACTGGAGCCTCCGCGCCCACAGAAAGACTACACGACCGTGCCTGCATGCTGTTCAGGATTGCAGATATGATTTGAACTTGATGGAGATTGGTGCCAAGAGGAGAAGAGGGAAAAATAATGACGGAAAGGCACAAATGAGGCCAAGTGCCGAAAATAGGCAAAGTGTAAAATGCACATTTAATGTGTCCACAGTAATCGCAGAAAATGATAACTCGGATTCGTTTTTTTAGATCAGTTTCAACTTCGAATTTCTGCTGCATACGTCTGTCCTTTCTTAAACCGTGATAATTGACATCGCTCATAAATATTAAATACTAGTGAACCCGGCAATCCTTCACAATTGCAATCTATTGCACTTCTCAAACTACTGGTAACGTGATTGTTAATCACGTTGTGCCCTACGCTCTGCAAAAATTTCAATAGACGAAAGACTTTCTCGCGAGTGTGGTTGCAACAAGCAATAAGTTGGCAATGTTTTACCACAATAGGATGAACAGTACGGAAGCGCATTAAGTACGAGTATGAACAAATATTGTTTTTTAAATATAATATATTTTAAAAAATACTCTAACTCACTGAAAGCTCACTAAATTTTAATAAAAATATAAACTTTTTGGACATTTAATTACATACAAGTGAAAAATTTATTGCGAGACTGTCTAATTTATTATTAGGCTTCTAACGTAATCTCAATTGTTATGCTCCTAAAAACGTTTGAATGTATTCGCAGTTAGTATATCATGTGATCTAAATGGAAAGCCATCGCCGCATAGTTACATTGTCCTCAGTGTGTGCCATCTAAATTGGTACTACAACCACGCAGACTCCCTCCCTTGCGCTCTGCGTTTGAGAACCCCAGCGCGTTCCTTCCCATCGCGAGCGTAAGATAATGAGAATCGTCTGTGTAGCAGCAGGCGCCTCCTCTCCGCGCCGCTCCGCTCAGCGCGAATCAGCCTCGCGTGGCACGACGCCAGCCCCAGGGCCCGCCCCCGCCCCCGCACAGGCACCCCTGCGGACCCCCTGCTCAGGCCTCCGCCGCCTCAGGTCGTCTCCCGCCGCCCTCCAACGCAGCCCATCTGTTTCTGCGCTCCGCTCTCTCCGCTGGCCTCTGCCACGCTCCGTTGCCCCTCGTCGCCCTCCATCGCCCTCCATCGCCCTCTTTGCCTTCCGGTGCTCTCCATCGCCCTCCGTCGCCCTCCGTCGCCCTCCGTCGCCCTCCGTCGCCCTCCGTCGCCCTCCGTCGCCCTCCGTCGCCCTCCATCGCCCTCCGTCGCCCTCCGTCGCCCTCCGTCGCCCTCCGTCGCCCTCCGTCGCCCTCCGTCGCCCTCCGTCGCCCTCCGTCGCCCTCCGTCGCCTTCCGTCGCCCTCCGTCGCCCTCCGTCGCCCTCCGTCGCCCTCCGTCGCGATCCGTCACCATGTGTCGCTTTCTGTTGCCTTCCATTTTCCCATGTTCCGTCATGCCAACCCATGTCGCCCCATGTCACCCCATGTCATTCCATGTCGTCCTTCTCGTCTCCACCGCTTTCGTCGTCCCCGCCACCCCAACCACCCTCATTGTGTCCACCGCCTGTCGCCTTCGACGAACCCTGTTCTCACCATCCCCACCAGCCCCACCATCCCCCTCTGTTCGTGTTCCCATCGTCCTATTCCCTTCGGCACCCCCCGACTTCACCAGCCTTCACCGCCGTGCCGTTATCACAGCTCCCACCGCGCCTCTCACTGCCTCTGCCACCACATCCAACGCTGCTGCCACCCCCACTTCCGCCCCCGAGCGGGTCCTCCACCTGTGCCCTCTTCGCCTCCGCCTCCGCCTCCGCCCCGCCCCGCCGCCTCGCAGTCGTTACACGCGGCGACACGGCTCCGAAGCCTGTTCGCGTCGCGTTTGCACCTCATGCGCTCGTTGGCGCACTCGGACCGCCTCCCGCCCTCCCCCTCCGCCCCCCTCCTTCCTGCTGGTGGCGAAGAGGATTCTCTCCTCCGCGGTTCACGAAACGTCGTTGAGGGGCTGATCCCGGAGCCCTCTTCAGGTTCATGCGCGCCCATGAATTCGTGTTAAATGGTTCTGTTTTTTTCTTTTGAGATCTGCTTTCAAATACTGCGTTTTCAAGTTCGTACGCAGCGCTGGCAACTTGGAGAGTAAAATCTCAGAATGCAAGGGATTTTGAGGTACGGAAGGGTGTAGGTCCTCTGGTCCGAGTCGTTCTGTCTACTTGTAGTCAATTGCGTTGTATTCTTAGACGTTCTGTTAATGAAGATATGACAGTGAACTATTCTGAGGTTTGTGAATGAAACCTTGCAATATTCTGTGTTCTTTATCGTAAGTCTCAAAATATAAATATGCATTCATAAATATGGCTCATACAGATGTCCAATTCCGTCAAGTATTACCCCTGAGTTTTTAAAATTTTCCTTAAATATAAACTACAAAAAGTCTGTTAAGATGGAGATGAGATCTTAAAATATTCAAGGAATATTTCAAGTTTTTGCTACGCCCAGAGATATCATTACAAAGAACGATTAACAATATAAGTCGGGCAAAATCCAATGTTGTATACAAATATAACTGTCTCGTTTACGATTTCGCCGATAACTGACCAAGACTACCATTTATATTTACATTATCTGCTATTTTCATATTTTAAAAAAATCAATATATTAATGGTACAAGCCAATTTATTCACTTTCATTTTTTACATTATATTATGTGAAGTGCACGTTCACTGAAAAATTAAGCAAAATAACACGATATATTACCTTGAGTTTTAAGTGGAGATTTCAATATTAATTTTGCAAATGAATCGCCATTTCAACAATTACTTCAAGTAACTTCAAAGAGCACGCAGTCAAAAACAAGAGGGGTGAACAATATTTCTGTACTCTCTATTCCACTAATCTGTTTTATTTACGTATGGCATATGAATGGCTGAAAACCAGAACAGTATAGGTGTTAAATTATGAGGTGTCTGTTTTAAGTCAATGTGACTGTAAGGTCATTGTGGTTTCATCATTAAAACAACGAGTTTTCAATTGTGCATTAAAATCACGAAAATTCATTGCCACAGACATATAACCCGTTTTCCCGGAATTTATAAAATGTCACTTATTCCGTTCTGTTTTTCACCCATTCATATATTGTATTAGAAAATAAATAAAATACAATTCCTCAAATTTCCAGGTTAAAGAACCCACATAAAATGAAATATTAAACATACTTACAGAAATTAAATATTGTATTCCGTAAGGTGACAGGGCCTAATTTCCAATATTTTAATGGGGAACAAACGCCTGGAGTACCCTTTAAATGTGAAAAATGTATTCTAACTCATCCTAAAACAACGGATGGAACATAAATGCAGTTTGATCACGATTCATCTATAACATTGACTAAAACATCTATATTTCTATTTCTAAGGCGCCGAGAAATTGAAAGATAACTGTGTGGTATCTGGCCGTGTGAGAGGTGATTTTGTTAAATTCCCAGGAAGTCGAAAAATATCCGAGAATAATTTAAATAAATTTTGTCTGACAGCAAGAAATATTTGATTGAATTTTTCCGACTATTGTCATACCGTGAGTACGTGCTAAATGATGACACTCAGTGCGTCGCTGCGTGCGACTCTGTTGACATCATACGATATCATTGCTTGAAAGAGAGGCCGCCTGCCATGATTCTCTGTTCACATGTTTCTTTATAGAACAGAAAATTTGTAATCTTGATACACTAAGTGATCAAAAAAATGCGGACACGAGGCTGACAATGACTTACCAGTTCCTGGCGCCCTCCATCGGTAATGATGCAATTCAGAATCTTTTGGCCCACCCTTAGCGTTGATGACAGCTTCCACTCTCGCAGGCGTACTTTCAATCAGGTGCTGTAATGTTTCTTGGGGAATGATAGCCCAGTTTTTATTGAGTGCTGGGCTGAGGAGAGGTATCGATGTAGGTCAGTGAGGTCTGGCAGGAAGTTGGTGATTCAAAGCATCCCAAAGGTGTTCGAGACAATTCAAGTCAGGACTATGTGCAGGCCAGTCCATTACAGGGATGTTATTATCGTGTAACCACTTCGACACTGGCCGTGCAGTATGAACATGTGCTCGATCGTGTTAAAGGAGGCAATTTCCATCCCCAAATTGGTTTTCAACAGTGGGAAGGAAGAAGGTATTTAAAACATCAACGTAAGCCCGTGCCGTGATAATGCCACACAAGTCAACAAAGGGTGCAATCATCCTCAATGAAAAACACGACCATAACACCAATTTGGACGTCCGGATACTTTTGATCACATAGTATATGTAAAGGATTGTTGTGTTGTGTATCCGCTTACACATATGAAAACTGATTTGGTTAAAATACTTAATTTGTTGTAGTGTTATGCTACAATGCTTTGTGTTGTTAGTGTTGCATTTTTGCTGATGCAGACCGCTAGTGTGTGTCTTATTTAGTTACGAAAAACTATTTTAAATTAGGAATAAGGCCGTTTTTACACTTTTAATGATCAATTAAATTCAATGACACAATGTAATGCTTATTAATATTTTATTCTAATATTATACATACTTTTACATTTATGAAGACCTCATTAAACACTGTTACAAGTACACATTAGTTTATTGGAGAATAGAGTATATTACAAAACACTTTTATATCTTTAAGTATGTTCTAACTTCATTTTGAATACACTTGTACATTCTTACTACATCATGAAATTGCATTTTTGTACAAACCTTTGATTTGCTAAAAAACAACTGTTTGGCTCATCAATCCTTTTATGAATAAAATATTTTAAATAACATATTTATTTACATTTATTTTAAAATATTATGGCAGTTGAAATTCACAATTCGCTGAGTAAAACCTTATTATATTGGAACGTAAGTCTCTTTAGCGCTGGCCAGCTGTGCGTCGGGGAAGGCAGCGTTATCGTGCTCCCCTTTGCCCCGCACTCTGTACATTCGCGCCCGCGGTTTACTGCATAGTGCCTTTCCTACTAGGCTCCATATAGAGGTCCTAAAGCCGCCGTCCGAAACAGCTGTAAGTCCAAGAGTTGCCTCCGGAGCTACGCGCAGGTCGCTTTCGAGAAGACCAGATTCGCAGACGGAGTCGCCCCCACCGGCCGTCCCATGCGTCGCGCTGACTGTTCTCTCAGACTCCCATGCCAAAAAATACTGGCGCATTGTTTTCGTATTACTAATTACCGGATAATGTAAACAAGTGTGTGTACATTTTTTTAGTGGATAGAGACTTTATCCTTTGTCTGTTGGTTCCTTTTGCAAAATTTTCAGTACAAACTTTTTTAGCTTGATTACGGGGACACACAACGTGCGACCCCCCAATTGCAATACAACTCGTAATTTGCGTGAGGTGCGACGAAAGTCGTGGCGCGATGGGGGCGGACAGAGTGAGAGGGGTTGGAGGAAGGGCTGGGAAGAAGGACCCTGGGGATACCCAATACATTTTACGTGCCACTTTGCCTTGGGTTCAACGTTTGGACAGGCCTGAATGTCGGTGTTAGAAGGGTAGATTACGTCTCAGGGTATGCCGTTAATACTGCTTGTTTTGAAAACACGACAGTTGACATCAGCGCGTGACTGTCGAGTGTAAATCACAAAGGCAATCGGTACGGAGTATAAGATCTTTGCTTGAAGTTACTGTTGTTAACTTATAATTTCTCTCTTCTCAAAGTGCAGTTGAAAATAGTTTTAGGATTATGACTGCTTCTCCATCTTTCTTAGAGAGATCTCAACTTTAACGACGCGTATTATAAGACATAATTTTGATTCAATTTTTCTGAACGTAAGCTAAAACAATAGTGCAAATATTGCAAAATTAATAAGTTTTCCCTGATAACTGCAGATAATTTAAGACCTTGAGGACAGCAAAACTTGAAGCTTTCAATCAGTACACAATACTTCGTAGGTTTCAAAACGATAAATGACTAAAGATATTGTCCGGTATCAAAACTTTCAGCACGAAACTATTCAACACGAATCTGATTCAAATATTTCTCATTCGCCCGATAATTGGGTGAACTTTTGTTCAATTCATATTGTTGAAAGAAAAAAATACTCTCAATTTGGGGAAATTTGTTGTAGAAAAAGAGAATTGAACACAGTAAATAACGAAGGAAATTGCAAGTACATGACTACCATTGCACGTGTATTGTAGTAAACAAATAAAAAATAGATTGTTTTAAAAGTACCTACAACTGATCTTTGCGTTGCAGTAATACTTAGCAAACTTATATTTATTAATATAAGATCCGTTAAGAATTTTGTGAAATTCTAGAAATTAAAAAAGTACATTACTAATTACAAAAATAAAAAATATTGTTTATTTTTTACTCATGTTTTCACATTTTGTAACGTTTGTACTAAGGATTTTATCTCTAAGGAGTTTGTCTCATATCATTCTGTTCGATCTGGGACCACTTACCAGACTAACGCACTTGCATGCTCCTTGGTGCTGAAGTCACCTGAAGTCCTGTAAGATATCCGCAATACAATGCACGAAGAACAGGGGAAAACATTTATATTCTCTGTGGGAATTAAATCATTGATACCGACCACAGGAGTTAAGACAGTACAATCTCAAAATAGATCACTTATCCAGTTCATCAAAAACATTTATTTTGTCTAGTAACATTTTGAGTATATCATCAATGATTGAAGGAAGGCCACGTTTTCAAACGGTTTTCATCAACGCCCTCGTACAAATAACAGCTGTATGTTAAAGCCAGCATGGAGCGCTTCGAGCGCAGTCTGGTGGGAGAAACCCTCTTCCTAGCGTGGAAGCACTCCAATAGCAGCACGACGGTGGCGCCGCCTAGCCCCAGTAGCAGCAAGTAGAACGCGCTCTGAAGGTGCTCAGGCCGTAGCTTTTTAGGCGGTGCAGTCGCCTGCAAGGACGAAACGGAGAAACAATCAACTATGTTTAATACGTAGGAACTAAGAAAGAACTGTCTTACATAAAAAATGAACACGTGAATGTGCAATTTTCAAAACACAATTGAGTGTTTTTAAGAACCACAGCACAGTGTACATTTCGACCAGTGTGTGTGTGCAGAAACTGAAAGAAAACTATGCAGCCTCAGGCCATGTGATGCGCGATGATGGTTTTGTTAGATTCTCAGGAAGTCGGGCGTATTCAAAAACAATTAAACAGTTTCGATTTTGTATGAAGAATGCAAAAATTTGATTGTTATATTCCGTCTCTTTTCATTCCGTGCCTACCGACCGAATTCGCACAGTCAGTGCGTCTGCTTACGACTTCGCTGCTGTAATGCGAGAGCAGGGCTCCAACTAGGCGGCCGCCCGCCATGCAGTATTCGGTATTCATGTGTTGCGTTTTGGACCAACACCCTTTTTTGATATTCTGCGTAGTACCTAAAGAACTATATGAACTATGTTGTACAGGGTACTATATTGTTTTTTCAGCATTAGTAAGACTATTTGTGTCGAAATATTTAATTTATTGAAGTGGTATATTAGATTATTAATTATATTATATTTTATTTCTTCTTGGACAGTGCGCGCGTTTAGAAAACTATATTTTTTCATCAGCAATTTCACTGCACATAATTATCACATTTTCCCGATGAACGTATAGTAGGAAATTACATACAACGGTGTTCCCAAGCGCTCTCAAAGTACATGAAATCTCCTTGATTGCATCAGAACGTGACCTGCCATTTGTGGATACGTGATTGCCTAAAACTCAAGGGAAATGACTCATGTATCAATAATTCAGTTTATGAAATTTCCTACTACATGTTAATTGTCAACAAGGAAGGTCTCCTTTAAGTAATTTTTAACAAAATAATACCCACCAAAATACTCTACCGCTTAAAGATAACCTCATCAAAATTGGTTAACATTATTGTGAACAAATAAGTATTTTTTTTAAATGTTTTCCATGAGATTTTGTATAACATGAATTTGGAACAGCTCCGTCCATGCTTCTCACGCCTGTCCATTACTGCGGAATCACTTCACCGCAACCCGTCATACCGGAAAACATTGCAGGTTGCCGCAAACCCCTACTTCGCCCGCAAAAAGTGTTAGGCGACCGTAACTCCTCTCACCAGTTCTTGAGATGAACTCAATACCAGTTGGACAATGGACCTGCCACTCACGCTTTAAAATGATATCTCAGCTACCTCTGCAGCCGGCCTGGAAGGTTTACTGTCGACGGCAAACGTAGCCGCTTAGTTCATAAATACCTTCTTAGACAATCACTAGTAAAGATGATTACTTTTATGGAATACACAACGCGCTAGGTTGTTCAATTGTTAGCACTGAAGCTAAAAGTGATACGATATTAAAATGTTCAGTTAAGACTGGTAATACATCAAAGCAAGCAAAATTCTTTCGTCAGATTAACTGCAACTTATCTTAATGTAATATGGCACCCAATTAATTGGTTTGTATAGTTCAATTTCAATAAAAGTATAGTTATTAAGACTGTCTAGAACATAGCGTGACACACGTGGTAAAAGATTTTATTTAGCTCGTAGGATTGCGCTACTCTACCTATCCGTCTCTAGCCTCAACAATTTCTACTCGCAGAGTAAAATGTCAGTTTTACCACTCGTATTATAAATAACGATTTATGATGACTCTCCTTTTTCGTTTGCAATGCAAGCAAGGCATTGAAAATGGTTATGCATCATTTTTGTAGTTATTACAATTATCATTAGTAGTGTCTTGGAACAGCACAATTGCTGCTGATCAACGCTCAAAAACGAAACACGCACTCTGTTCAAGAATAACATTTAAATGACGCTCATATAACTAAACATATTTATATATTTTAACAGAAACTAAGTTTTTTAATATTGAAATATGCAAATATGTAGTACAAGGGATGTTTTCATATAAATTTGTAATGCATAAAGCAACCTATAAATAGCAAACATTTAGTGGTAAGCATGTAATTGATTTCAGATTGGTTTGTTCGTCCTTTGGTTGTTCATATAGACCACAAATTTTCAGGACTTAATTATTTTGGAGGGCACATTATAACTATTTATCTGATGGCAACACTTACTGTTTTAATGAACTTATTACATTTTTTGTAATGTAATATTTTATTTCATGTAGAAATAAAAAAATCATAGAATATTTTTAGAAATGTCAATGACTGTTTCATCAGCAAAATAATTAGTATGTGCCGTTCTAAAGAATAAAGACCAAAACATCTGTGATATATGTTTTTATATTATTCTAAGTGACCACAGTTCATTAGACAGCCGGGCTAGATCTCTCGTGGAAAGAAACCCAAATTCCATTCGAAACCTTTGCGATTCACAACAGTTTTATGAACGTGACACCTTCGGATGATGTCCGCACATCTGCTGGGCAACCAGCTGAAGTGGTTCAGGGCGTGAACTGGTCACTGCAGCGCCTCCAATTGGGGTTCCACTTCCGATGGTGGCAGAGTTCCGACACTAGCTACGTAGCTAGGTCGAATTCATCCGCTCTCTGAAGGAGAATTTTTGCTACGGCTACTCAGACCGGTAGTCTTCCGTAGTTTCTACGACGGTGAACGCTAGGCTAATGATAAAGCAGAACCTTAACAAACGGGCCACAGACCGCGCGCGATCTTCTCTTCCTCAGCCTTCTCCTATCACTTACACAAAGTTGCACTACACCACCACATATATTGAAAGATCCGTCGAGAGCGTAGATCTAGTCCCCGCTAGGATGGTGTCACGCTGGTGGGATATTCCTGGTTGGGGAAAAGCCCCACTAGCCGTTCACCGCTATCTTCTGTGATACAAAACATGTACTACACTTACGAGATTAATAACCTTAACAGTGGACGCGCTCAAAAATTCTAATCAATAAATTTGCGCACGTATGGTTGATCACTTTTGCTAGTAGTGGTAAAAGTAGAGCCAGAAGGATGTCACTATTTTGTTAGCAATACAAAAAATTCAAATCTTCACGTGGTTTAGCGATGCAAATCATTTTTCTATCACTGTGGAGTAAAAATATGTAGATTTATATTGTTGCCTACCTTGCTTTTTTTGAAACTTATTTATACTTCAAATTTTTATGAAAAGATTCTGGAGCTCGATGATTTATTGATTAGTCATTCAAATCGCGTCAACTTCTACAGGTCATTAGTCCCGTAAGTGCAGTGCAGGTAGTTTTATCCTGGAAGGTGGCGGTGATATCCCCCGCCGTAAGAATCAGTGCCGACTGTGGAGCTTAAAAAACGTTCGTATATTGTACGTTTCCCCCAAAACTCACAAACAGTTCATTGACAAATAAATTCTTGGCTATCCGGGAGTCGCCGCGTCGTTGGCTGAGAGGCCGACGTTTCGCCTGACATGTCGCAGGCTTCCTCAGGGCAGTGACCGGATAGCGTCGTCTCCCGGATAGCCCAGAATGTATGGATTCGAAGCGTACGTGTGCATGGACAAATAATATTAAGTGGAGCCACCTGGAGTGCGGCGGCGGGCGGCGCGAGGCGGCCCTGCAGCTCGGCGGCGCGCACGGCGTCGCGGCGCCACTGGGCGTAGAGGCCGGCCTGCACGAGGGCGGCGGTGAGCGCGGCGAGGCGCGGGCGCAGCGCGGAGCCGCGCGCCAGCCCGTACGCCAGGAAGGCGTGCAGCGGCCGCTCCGCCACCACGTGCAGGCGCGGCGCGCCCTCCGCCGTGGCGTAGCCGCGCTCGCGCACCACGAACGCCGCCGTGTGCTCCTCCACCATGGCCGCCACACCCGCGCGCGTCAGCACCTCGCCAAAACAATGCCTTCGCGTCACACTCTGGGTGCGTACTGCTTGGCTGCCCGGGCCGGAGTCGGCCGGAGTTGGTAGTTTTGCCGACAGGACTATTAAATCAAATCTGTAGTTTGTTTTTCGATGCAAAATATTTTCTAATATACGGAAGCGAATATTTCTGGTAATTAGATTTGGTTAATAACGCTCGTCGCCAACATTTATTCTAAGTTGAACTAATGTTAGGAAAGGAGTGGGTGTAAGTATTCCCGTTCTCAAGAAATATGCACGTATAATATTTCTAGACAGAGCGTAAGTTTTCGCCACCCGAGTCAATAACCATTCTCCTGTCCGGGGACTCCGCGTTCTAAGCACTGGATTCGATGACCTTCCGCGGGGCGAAATACGTTTCAAAGGTTGCGAAATGGCGGCAGTGTTCCTAGGACGCGAAGTCACCCGGACAGCCGAATGGTTATTGACTCCGGTGGCAAAAACTTACGCTCTCCCTAGAAATATTATACGTGCACGTTTCTTGAGAACGGGAATACTTACACCCACCTTTCCTAACATTAGTTCAACTTAGAATAAATGTTGGCGACGAGCGTTATTAACCAAATCTAATTACCAGAAATATTCGCTTCCGTATATTAGAAAATATTTTGCATCGAAAAACAAACTACAGATTTGATTTTATAGTCCTGTCGGCAAAACTACCAACCGTGCTCACTTCTCTCTTTTCTAGCAAAATGAGGGCTCAAGAAGAGTGCGTGGATAACATTATATCAATTATTATTAAATATTATAAGCAGGGAGCGAATTTTAATGATTTTTTTCTTTTCATTTTAGAACAACGTCTTTTAGTATAGACGTTAATTTTATGTTATGAGAAAAGGAAATAATCCATTTTTATATGACTTTTTTTACATTTTTCATTTATTTCGACTAATAAGTTATTTGTTACATTTTCCGTCTTTTTAAAGCGTTTTTTTTTGCCAAATTCATGAATTTAATATAATTTTAATGGTAATTGCTTCAAATAATTTGTACGTGATGCCACAAATGTTCTCCGCAGAATTCCCGAGTAGCTTATTCAACTTCTTTGAAATTGTAATGGCAGCCGCTCTATGTAATCTAAGATTTCTGTGGCACCTGTCAGCGCCATTCACTGTTAAGGCGATTTTGCGAAAACTAAAGGCAGATATTTCGTAGTAAAGAACAGTCCAAATCAAACGTTTGCAGGCTGAGTTCACTGGAACGCAAATAAGAAGTCTCGATCACGTCAGTAACATATGCAACAGTTTGAATTGTTCATGTGAACTTCTTTTAATCAATTATTTCAAAATCATGTTTCTGTGATTTAGAGCATTTTTAAAACAGTATAAGAGCATTTAATTGATCATTCATAAAGTATTTATCAGAACACCGCCTGTAAAAGTAATCGAAAGAAATGGATGAACAAATGTCTAATTCAATGTTTGAAATAACTAAATTTAGCAGGACCAGCTGAGTTTGTTCACGTCAACAGCACTCTCCACTGCAGTGTTACTGATCGGCAGGCCCCAGGGTTCCAATGGTGGTGGAATTCGACACTCGCTAAATAGCTAGGACGACTTCAGCCATTGTCTGGAGGAGCATTGTAAACGGAAGCCGTTCTGACCGGTATTTTCCCATGTTTTTTTTCAGATCGATACCAGGCGGATATCGGAGTACTATTCTTACAAAGAAGCTTCGGTATGCGAGTGATCTTTACTTGAATATTCTTGCCCCCTTCCCTCAACATATTCTTCCTTATTACCACTCACACGAACACTTACACGCTCTACATTGCCACACATGACGGGAGGTCAATTGGAAGCTTAAATATTTTTTCGGCTCAGGTAGAGCCGGCTAGGTCTGGAGAAATCTACCAAGCTGACACATAGGTTGGTGCCGGATTTCACGATTCAGTGGCAGAGAAACACTCAAAAGCTGTCGATTTGTATTACGCACTCACAGAGTTAATATTCATAGTAGTTGACGCGCATTATTGACTCATTCCTAGGTAGCTCGTTCCCTCAACCATTCCGATGAAAACACCATCTGGCATAAATGTGTTTTCTGCAGATTAACAGGCTATAATGAAAAACACTCGATGACATACGAACTTTCAACTCGTCACCGACCTAATCTCTTATTTCACTACATGTGAGATGCTTTCCGCATGCGCTACCGTCATTTGTCTTTTTTGCTTGCGTGTCACGCGTCCATCAATTTGCATTAACGTCTGCAGAAGAAATCGAAATTTATGCATTAAAAATGAACTATTGTTCACAAAATCTGCCTGTCAATAAAATATCGTTCAATTTTGACTGTATCTTGTTCTGTAGAGAAATATTAATTATTTAATGATTATGACGAGCGTATAATAAAATAATTTGCATAATTGTAAACAATAGGGCAATCACAGCGTAATGGCTGCGTTATATGAAAGAGATTATTCATAAAACATCATTAACGTACGTACACATATGCGCACAGTAACATACAAATATCAGTATCTAAAATTACGAATACTGTAAATTTAGTAAATGGTCATCCCCTCACCTCTTCTGGCATATCGTGGAAATTTTCAAATTTCACAAACTTATGTTGCATCCTCGAAAGAAGCGAGTCTGGATCCGAGTTCTGGTGCAGTATATCCACCACTGATGGATACACCAAGATCGTTTGCCCCGAATGATATAACTCCTCCAGAGTATCGATGTCTTTTAAGAACTTCGGCACCGCCAAATAACTGACCAAGGATCCCTGAAATTGTCAAACAAGTCATAAAGGCTTTTTCATACAGCAAAACTCATTAATAAGTTACCAAATATCAATATTAAATATTTAAGTTCTTTTTCTTGGCACTTCTGTATGACAAAATATTTTATAAATTCAATTACCATGTCAGCATGTACAACGCGTATCTTGTCAGCGAATTTCAACAGCTTATTTTTTTAGTGTCTTAAATTTCAGTTGTTTTAATTTCTATTGTCTTTTACTCACTGACTTTACAACTCACTTGATTCGTTTTATACATGCAACGAAAATATTACTACAGAATAGTATACAAATTTGTTATGTGTTATATCATTTCTGGTGTTCGTTTTTACTTCAAATCCACCAAACAATAACATCTAGAACAAAGATATATTGTCACTCCTCTACCAATTTAACTACTGATCTTGGAATTTTAGTGGATTTTTAAGCAGTTACAATCGCACAATATGTCCTTCGCTTTACTGCTACATCCTTCAGCAAATATGTGTTTTTAGCACATAAGGAAATATAGAAACAAAATACATTTCTTATAGATGAAGTGTTTAATGAAGAGTATTTAGTAACTTGACGCACTCATCAAATGAAATTAAATCCTTTAAAGCATGCTCACATGTACTAAGACTTAATACCTAAATATGCCAACTATACGAATCAATTTGATGCAGCTGAATTAATAATTAATAGTCAAACGAATAGAATGCTTTTGTGTATTATAGTTGTAGTAGTTCACGTTCGGCAGGAAAGTGTTACCTGAAACGTGCTGGTGACGATCATGCTGAAGATGATCCAGAAGGCGAAGAAAATTCGCTCGGCATAGGTTCGTGGGGAAGTGACATTCATAGACAGAAAGCTGCTCACTGTCAGGAGGTGCATGTATTGTAAGGTAGAGTTATGAGCGTTCCCACGATGGAGCATTAATCGCTGTTCTGCGCGACGCACCGCCCTGCACACAAAAACGGACGATATAACCTTTTATACTCATGTAGTTAAATGGAGGAAACATGAAAAGAGAAAATAACTTCATTTTTTATTAGCGCCAGATTTAGTAAATATGTCGGAAAATGTATTTATTAAAAATAGTGTTATGGGGTGATATTATACCACATATGAAATTAATGTCGAGTTGATTTAGTAATACCATAACACACTGGCCTCGGACCGCACGCAGTCTTACCTTCCTTTTCCTTGTCCTATCTTCACCCCTTACGTACATTACACTAACGTGAGAGCGTAGGCGTCCGCGGCCGGAGTCAGTATTTACTTGGCTGTCCGGGTGACGCCGCGTCCATGGCGAAGGTGCCGACGTTTCGGTCGCCATTCTGCGACCTTCCTCAGGTCGTAATGCATTACGGCACCTTCGCCATGGACGTGGCGTCACCCGGACAGCCGAGTAAATACATTACAGTGACATTCACTACATTACCACACATGCCGAGAAACCGGTCGGGAGCTGAGAGCTCACTTTGGCTGCGGCGTGGCACCGCTGGTGGCAGATACCTCGTTGGGAAAACCCGGCTAGCCCACGGTATGTCGGGCGTCGGATCTGGCAAAGTCGTCGGATCTGGCAAGCGAGGGAAAGACCACAGCCACGAACCGAGCCAAAACATGCACTATAGTTACGGGCCCAACGACCTCAGTAGTTGACGTGCCCGAAATCAATAACACTCTATAAATCAATGGGGCTTATTTAATGTCGAGATGAATATCTCAATTAATGACGTAAGAAAAAGTATTATTCTACGCTTCAGTTAAATGTTTGGGTTACATTCTTATATAAAGTTCAATTCTTGAAACCTGAGATTTTGTATTTATTACAAAATGTAATTTTTGGAGCAACCTACTCCATACTTACTCCATACCTACTTTTAACCTACTACTCCATACCTACTTTTAACCTACTTATACAGCAAGTATTTAAATGGGAACTCAAATTTTAGATGTATTATACCTTCCTATAATTTTGTTTGAATGAAATATTCAGTTGTAAGTACAGACGTACATTTCGCATCTGTTTGAATTAACACATGAACGAGGTTATCGAATGACCATCGTTAATGAGGTAATTCTTCTACCTTCATTTAAAATAAAAAAATATTTATAGCAGCTTAGAACAATTGCAAAGTAGAGCGTCAATGAGGTTCGAAGTTGATTACGTTTTGCAAATGAATGAGAAGCAAGAATTTTATGTATGCAGCAAATATTGCAATATTGAACATAGCATCGCAATAGCTAGATATATCATCGCACACTGGTATTCAACATATACCTTTTCTACCGCATTCAAATAGATGTCGAGTACCTGTCTAACACCAGTACTCAAATAGTTGCCTACCAGTAATATTAAATATTTCCCATTTTTTACTTATTTATGTAAGATTTCTCTCCACGCATATTCATTAGCAAAACGTGATCGTTTACCGCCCTACATGCGGAAGTATTCTATCATCGGCCAGCCTTGCACGCATGTAGAAGTTTGTAACATTTGTCCCGATTCAGACTATGTGTTTGTGGTAATGAGCAGCCAACTAACGCACCACCAAACGAGCGTGACGGCGGGCAAGGCGAGCGCGAGCGCGGCCCAGGTGAGCGGCGGGAAGGGCAGGAAGAGGTGCAGGTAGAGCGGCACCAGCGGCGCCTTGCGCACGATCACCGCCATGTTGCCCTTGTCGTGCGGGTACGTGAAGTCGATGTCCTCGCGCCACTCGTACTTGACGTAGCGCGAGTTGAAGGCGATGTCCGCGCGCCCGCTCGCCAGGTCCAACGCCGCGCCCGTGTAGCTGCCGTCCGCCCGGCGCACGCCGTAGTACTGCCCGTTCTCCGGCTGGAAGATGCGCGGCGTGGCGTTGATTTTCTCGACGATGGTCCGCATCATGAGGCCGTCGCAGCCGCCGTACGTGACGCCGCCCCCGGACGCGTTGGCCAGCACGGCGTACGGGACGGTGGGGAACATGGTGATGTTGATGGGGTAGCCGTTCATGTCCTTCAGAGTGCCGAAAAAGCTCTCGAACTGCGCCGGGGACACCACTTCATCCAGCACCACGCGCACGTGCCCGTTGGAGGTGACGAGGTGGAACGTGTACACGCGCACGTCGCCCGCTCCGCGCGGCGCGACGATGACTGGGTTGTAGATGCGGTGGCTGTGGATGCACGTGGCGACGAGGCGGCGCAGGCGTTCGGCGGGGGCCGGCCCGGGCAGCACGAGGAAGACGCGCGCGTGCGGGTTCCACTGCGGCAGCAGCGGCGCGCGCGGCAGGGCGGCCGCGAGGGCGCGCGCGTCGCCGAAGAGCAGCAGCTCGTAGCGGTAGGACAGCCCGGGGTCCAGCGGCGGGCGGGCGCGCGGCAGCGACGGCAGGACCCCCAGGGCGACGACCGCGTGGCGGTGCAGGGCTGCCAACAGCGCCCGGGGCAGCGGGGCGGGGGCGGGGGCGGGGGCGGACAGCACCGCCGCCAACGTGCGCACCGCGCCCTGGCCGTGGTCGTGCGCCAGCCAGCGGCCCAGCACCGCGCCCACCTCCGCGAACAGGGCGTCCGGGGAGGGCGCGCGCAGACGCGGATGGCAGGGCGGCGGGCACGCGGCGAGGGACAGCAGCCACAGCGCGCCGACGAGAGACCTGCAGCGACGAACGTAAGAGTCAAGCTTCGATAATTCAAAGTGACTAGATTACGACATCTTATTCAGCTATTTGTCTTCCGAACTGATATTTTGTTAGTGGGGAATGGGAAGATCCATTTAATTAACATTGCTACGCTAATTTTGGACTAAAACTCATAACAGCGGAAAACATAATTTTACGGGAGAAATAATACTAATTAACACTATTATAGTGATCCAAACAGTTAGGATAGATCAAATGTAACTCACAACTAATAGTCTTAAATTTACCAACATCGATTAGAATAAACCTTTTTTAAACTGTAAATTATTCAAAAAGAGTGTTATTGCCATTAATGATATCAATAATTTAACAGAGTTGTTTTCATTTTCAGACATAATTATATGATTTTATGTTCACACCCGGCGTAAATATTACGTGAAACGTCATGTTTCGATACAATATGAAACGTAAAACATTTTTGAAAACTTGTACATTTAGAAAGAAAAATGATACTCTTGTTTTAAAATATTAAACAATTCTTTGCTTCCAACATTCTTAGCTAGAATGTAAGCACTTTTGGACGGAATCTCACTCTTTTGAAAAATATGAGTTCCTAACGGCTCTAAATTTCAAAATAACAATTCATAGTTGTTATTACAGCTCACACCCACTTTTATTAATTATGATTAGATCCCCACACCCAATTAATTATGATTAGATCTAAAATTGTTTTTCAGAAATGTTACTTATAGTACAAAAGCACCGCTCGTTGGGTTCATCACATTTTAATTTTGCACAACTGACTTGAGATCCATAATCAACCTAAAGACTAAGATATAATACCAAGCTCAAATCAAATTTGCTTTAGATCAGAACACTATTACGCGATGGTTCCTAGATTGAAATCGCTATCTCATTTTGACCTTAAATTCATAATATAAGGCTCCAAAGACATTGTATCTACCTAATTTTAGGTATGCATAGTCATTTAGTTTTAGTTCGCGATGGTACATGAGAAAACTGATTGGAATCGATATGTTCCAAATGAATATTTTTGGAAATAATTTGCACATGAATGACTTTACTTTCTGTCTTAGAATACTGAAAATCATACAGAAAATAACATTTCAGTCAAATCTTGTTCCAGACTGTTCTTATTAGCAGCCTTCACTGAGCCTGACCGATACGAAAAGTTGTAAGTACATGAAAAATATACATTTTCTACAAAGAGGAAAATAATCAGAAAATGTGACAATTTCGAACAAAATAAATGACAAAACTATTTTACTCTTAATATCTCATAAATAACGGCAATCATCGTGAAAGTGTGCATCAAAACATATTTCATTATAACTCAATTACCAAAATATTTGTGCACATTGAATGTCTAAATTATTGGACCATCTTTGAAACATAAATAAGCTCTAATAGATCCTGATGTCTATTTAAATTTATAAGTCAAAGCAAAGTTAAAAATTCTTTTCGCGTCCAATGTTTCCAGATCGTATTGTGATCGTATTGTGGAGATGACTCATATTTACAATACGTTCCAATTCTTCTAGGTTGTCTTAACAATCTAGAGAACATTATTAGTCATTAATAAGGACTATTGATAATTCATTATCAATGAACTTCTTTCGAGGGCAAGCACTCCAGAGAAGCTAAATTTCTCCGATCCCACTCACCTGGCGGGCGGCGCTGCAGCCGGGCGTACCACAAGGTCCATGATGCGGCCCGCACTACGCTCGCCCACCCGGCGCGCTCCCAGACACCGGCGACCGCGCCCCCTCCCGGGTAATGAGGCTCTTGTACCTGTGTTTACCGCCCCGCCGCCGCCCCCCGCCGCCCCCGCCGCCGCCCTCTCGATGCCCATCGAGATACCGGTGGTCGATGCGGCGCGCGCTGCGTGAGAGGTCGGGGGCCGTGTCACTCACGCTGTTCGCGCCTTGCGTCCGGGCGCTCACGCTTCGCAAAATATTTGGTCTAATTTACGGGTGGGTAAATGTTTGGTGGGGGTCTGATGTTTCATTGCGCCTATAACATGAGCCCCGATATATGAGACGATTGGCATTTTGAATTCCTTACATGTTAACTGGAAAATCTTTATTAATATTTCTAATAAAGGAGCAAGTTGTTGACAATTGAATTTATTATTAGCTAATATTTTTAATAACATACTTCTTAATTATTTAAAATAGGATATAAATATGATCCAGAATTAAAAGTTATGTTGCTCTCAAAATTGTAAACATAACGAATTCGTTTCGTTTCAAAACGAATGTTGTAATCAATACTCTTCTCCTAGTTTGGAACATTAATGTCGGGAACATTGAAAACTACAGAGCATTTTGTCATTTCGCCTCATTTTTCTAATTTAAATAATTAAAATGTTATATTACTAGAATGTTTTTCTATTAATAAGTAATTCTTAAGTTGTTTGATTTGTCGTACGACTGATAATTTTTGGCTAATGATATAAACAAACTTTATTTTTGCTTACTTTTCGAGATCGAATTCGGGCTAAGCGATGAGTGGATATCCACTTCATGCGCGCCTCCTGACAAGTTGATAGTCTACACCAGTCGATAGGAGGGACATTTCGCTCTGAGAATGCTGTTTTACTGGATGTTTTAAAATACAATAAAGTGCGTTTTGGGAGAAATTCAAAATATGTTTGTTCAACAGTTTGTGAATGATGTGAATGCAAATGTGACTGCGTAAGAAATTTATGCTTCATATAGAAGTAGAGTTTTCGAATAATTCTACTTGTGTTTCAGAATCATTGTAGTTGTGTTTATAACAGAAATTATAATTCATAATTTCGTAACATAGCTGCATATGCTTTGTCGGTCATTGGTACGACTCAACTGGAATAATGAAAGAGTCAGCAATTTGTTCGGAAGATTGATTAGTGTTATCAGGCTCGTCAACTGCTAGGGCCATTAAGCCCATTCATTGAGTGCATTTTAATCGTGGAAGGTGGCGGCGATCTTCTACTGCTGGAGGTCCAGACCCGGCGCCGGCCGCTAGCATTGGCCTCGACAGACTGACCTAGCTACGTATCTGGTGTCAAAAATCTTACCGCCGCGGGACTTGACACTTAAACGCACAAATATAGGGGGCTCTAGTCCCATATCATTCTTAGTGACTCCTGCGTTGCAAACACCCAAGACATTCTTCGGACGAATCGTGTAGGCAGGATGGGTGCATGTTAAATATTGGCCTCCCAAATTAAGAGGACATACTTAGATGTGAATGGTAACGAAAGATTAGCCGTGGAATGAGTTGCTATGGCCACCATAACTCGTTAACAGATGGAACTTAGAAGAAAACTATTGTCGAGTTTGGAGACTTGATGCACAGCCTGTGAATATTAACGACAATTTAACCTAGAAAACACGCACTGAAGCATTCTGTTTGCAGGAAATAGATAGTATAAAGGGTATGTAATTACATATTGTTCAAGTGAATAGAAAAAAAATTCGTATAAAATTGATCTATTGCAGATAGCCGGATATTGTGTATATTGCTTTGGAAAAATACAAATTCTTAAAGATGAAGTTTTGTTATTTATTCAATAAATATCCTCAAGAACTGGACGTCATTGATGAGTAAATTCTCAGCGGCACCTGACGAGGACTTATCCATGAAATTAAGACGTCGACGGCCACTTAGCGCAGAGTCATGTCGTCGGACAAGGCGTTACAGAGAAAGCACGGAAGGGCCGGCGCGAGAGTGTGGAGAGACGGGGGTGAAGGGCGAAGGGTTGCAAGGGCGCGCACGGAGCACCCTTCAACACACGTGACGCGGCGCTCTCCCCACGCGACGTGACAGGCAAAGGCCAGCAAAGGGACTCGCCAAGTAGCGCTCGCGCCCTTTGCGCGCGCCCCCGCTCCCACTCGCCTCCGCCCCCGCCCTCTCACACCATCTGCAAAGCCCGGGAGCAACACCACGTCTCCGAGGATCTTTGCCCAGGAGGTCCAAGGGTTTGAGTCACGAGGGGGTCTGTTTTCCCACACTAGCTGCAAATCTGGGAAGTATTTAATAACTATCTGAATAAGAATTCTAACGGTCGGCTGCTCTCATCTATAGTTTTCCGTGTATTTCTGCGATCAATATCAGGCAAATGCCGCAGAAGAACTGTAACAAATGGACCAAGAACCACGCGCGATTTTTTTTAAATTCCTGTCTATTTCTCTCACTCTTTCAAGCACTACACTATCGCTCATGTCGGGACGTTGGTCGGGAGTTTAAAGTTGGGCCAGGCTAGCGTGGTGGTTGCTGGTGGGAGAAACCTGGATGAGGAATCCGCCAGTAAAGTGTAGTTCTCATCTCATATGAACTAACAGAAGCCCTGTAAGTTTGAAATGAATATTTTGGTTTTGGGAGGTATTTCGGCTCCCTCAAGGGACCCCCAAAAATCTATGTAAATTGGCGTCGGATCACTCGTTGTAGGCGGGAGCACCTTCAACTTTAGGGATATTAAGCGTACTACATTCAGGAGACTTATGAGCTAAGTAGAGTGAACGTGCTCGAAATCATAAACCTAATTCAATTCAGTGATGCCTTATTTTACAAAGCGAGTCTCACATCTTCATCTTCCACCTAATCACTTGAACTTCTCTACGCACCTTTTACTCTCTAGCAGAGAAAATAGCTAGCACTCGGGCGACGAGACGCGATAGGAATTTAGGTCAGAGGCTTTCGTTTAGGCTTGAGAAATATTTTACGTCCAGTAAATCTACAATATCGGACATCCGGCTTTAGTTCTCTTTCGGAGGAAGTCGTACGAAAGATTTTGTTGACCTTAAAAATACGCAGCTTTGTTCGTGATGGAAACTGCGAACTTGGTATCACAGCCCGGTACCCTAACAGTCACGCCATCGAAAAACAAACCCGCTGTCAACTTACTCACCCCATTCCTTCTCACTCACCTACATTTCCCTTCAACCCGCCAAATGCATCACCCCTTCCCGCCCAGCTCTTCTCCGCACCCCTCATCACCCTTTGCGACTATCGTCAAACCAGTTGGGACCCTCGTTGCGAGCAGTGATGTCTTACATGAAACGGAGCAAGTTGTAGTCTAGCTCTTCAGAAGGAAAAATTGAACTTGCTTTTGCTCAAGTATCGCAGTTATTCTCGTCGATAAATGACATTTTATATCTCTGCCACATACGCGTGCAGTGAAGAAAGTAGTTTTACTAGGAATTTATTTCATCTTAATGACAACGATTTTGTTGCATTTCTCTTCTACACTATCACGATTCCACATTTACAAACATATTGACGATGTACGTACATCTCGTAAATATTGAACGACATGCCAAGTACGTCTCATTATCCGTGTTTACCATCGGCGCAAACTCTGGTATCCTGTAAGATCCAAACACCAATTACTCTTTGTGTAATCATTCTGATAAAAATACGCATATAATTATCATCAACCTGTTTTGGAGACAAAACGACTTCTAATTATAACAGTGTCTTATTAAAAAGTGCGGAATAACACGCATACTGATTGCACGAATGCACAATGAGGAAAGCAAATACATTCATTTAAATAAATTTATTTAGTAGGTGTGTTATGGACAATTCGCTTCGGCTAGCCGTTATATTTGACCGTATAAATATAAACGTGTAACGGTTATAAAATTCAATAATTAGATAAAATTACAATATGTAGTAATATGACTAACTAGCTGAACCCGGCAGACATTATGCTGTCCTTCATCTCCCTCTTTTTCCTTCCCTCTCCTCCCTCCGCCTCTCATACCATCTCTCTCTCCGTCTCTCCCTCCGTCTCTCTCTCTCCGTCTCTCTCTCTCTCCCCGTCTCTCTCTCCGTCTCTCTCTCTCCGTCTCTCTCTCTCCGTCTCTCTCTCTCCGTCTCTCTCTCCGTCTCTCTCTCTCCGTCTCTCTCTCTCCGTCTCTCTCTCTCCGTCTCTCTCTCTCCGTCTCTCTCTCCGTCTCTCTCTCCGTCTCTCTCTCCCCGTCTCTCTCTCTCCCCGTCTCTCTCTCCCCGTCTCTCTCTGTCCCTCTTTCAGTCAGTCTGACTCTGTCTCTCTCTTTGGGCCTGCGTCTCCCTGCTCCTCTTCCTGTCTGTCTCCCTCTCTTTGCCCATGTTCGTGCCTTTCTCCTCCTCTCTGCCTTGATCTTGGTCTCGCCATGCGTCTCGGCAACGCTCAGCAACAGTGAAGCGGAGCAGTTGGAATGGGACATGAATTAAAATTAAGCGCAATTTTGTTCTGCAGCGCCATATAGTGGAATTATATAATTGTTATTTGTTATGTTAATTCTATGCCTTTGATGCATTCTGAAACCATTAGTTTCCATACCAACAGTAAAAACAAAGTTAAGCATTAAAAGCTACCAACAACGCTCTAAGTAATCAACAATCTTTTAAAATATGGCTACTTTTGCCATTTTTCAGATCATTTAAAACATACATAAATTGACACATTTTATTTTACTTTCGTGTAGTATTTACATTGATAAACATATTTTTATCAGCAGACAAGAATTTTTTTCTTTCTTCGTAGCGAGTAGATAGAAAGATATGTTCCTCGGAGAAACGACACATTTTCGACAGAAAAACTCTTAATACAGGGCCCTGGTAAAGAAAAAGTAGATGAATCCAGTTGCTAAATTTAGAAAAAATTCTCTGTCACGTGGTGTAGCCAGTCCATGTTTTGTGGGTCCTTAATAATGAAAAATGGAATGACGGCAAAACGTCTGTGCGACTGTGAACAACGCTAGAGGCTAAACCATTTAGCTACTTTACTCTAAAATTGCTGTTCCCCAATTGATCTGGCTGATGTCGCAGCCCCTAGAACTTGAAACCGATATTTCAGTTTTAGAGAGTACATTACATGAAGGCTATGGGACATTTTTTAAACTTTCAAAATATGGCTCCAACGTTTTTGATTACATTATATTGATGCAGAGTGTGAAGGGCATTTAACATAAAGGTGCTTGTGTCTTGTTCATTGAAAACCCCGCTTTTTCGAAAATTGCAAAAGTTCAAACTTTTTAAGTCTTCTTACGACTACAATATTAAAGATAGAGATTTTTTCTCTTAATGAAATCTGTTTCATAAAGACAGATTTTGAAAAGAGATCTTAAAATGTTTCAAAACTGTGAATGCTTTTTACATAATTAAGCGTGAAAGAACGGGGGAGAAGGTTTGTGCTCTTTTAGCGCCACTAGTTCAGAAAATTGCAAAAGTTAAACAGTTTTTTAGGCGTCGTTCTAAACAACTACAATATTGAAGATAATAGTTTTTTTCCTTAATAAAATCTGTTTTTAAATACGGATCTTCAAATAAGTTGTTTTATAACTTTTCAGAAATGTCAATAATTTTGCGTAATTTTACGAGATATGTAAGTAAGTCTTACACAAACATTTTCTCAAAAACGGATCCAATTTTATTCTTTAAATATTTTCCTCACGTGTCACTGGACGGTAAAAACATTCGCGGTAGTCCCATTTCCGGCGAAAAATCTGTTCTTTCTAAAATTGCAAATGGTTACTTTCGAAAAATGAAGATAGAGATGTTTGCCTTATGCAGAATCTCGTCAAATTAGTTCCCTCTTAAACATGCGAATAAAAAGTAGTAATTTTCCAGTAGTAAATTGAAATTAATACCAAACTAAAGAAAAACAATTTTCCAAAAAACACTCAACATTTTTTCTTCATTTTTTTCATGGATACTAAAAGGAACTTTTAAAAGAACGGTTCATGTGCAACTTTTATTGAATTCTTTTCTTCTCTGAACTTTTGATACTAATTGCAGCTGTATAAATAATACCAAAAAAGTTGGTGTAGCACAACTAGTTTCAGTATCAATGATCCACAAAACGGAATTCTGACATGATAGTGTACATCCAGCTACTCAATTTATCCACATTTTCTTTTTTAGGGCTCGGAAATATGAGATTGTTTTGAAATATCTCCGTTTTTCGAGCCCAATTAGAATATTTTCTCTTCTTTTGAAGTAAGGCAAGAAAGAAAAATATAGGCACTCCGTACAATCTAAGAAGCATGTTAATACAAGTACATAGTGTACCTTGCTACTTCAGCTCTGTAGTAAGGAGAGATAAGAATGTGGTTGCGGTAAAGGAAATGCAATGATAATATTCTGTAACAGTGCACTGAATTTGTTTCGAAGCGCTTCCTGTACGAAAGATACATGTGGTTGCACATTATAAAATAACAAACCACTCAAAAAAGGTTTTATATTTGTTTGCTAAGTTAAGAACAACAAATATCACTGCTACATCTTCGGAGTAGATAAATTCCATATATTTAATGAGTATTAAAGTACCACTAAGCATTATGAATTGTGTAAGATTTTTTATTATAAGATATACTTATTTTCTCATGGCGTTTATTATGTTTGGTTTTACATTTTGCGTAATATACCTGAATTATTAATGAGTATAAAACTTTTTCAGGTTGTTCAGGATTTTTTCACTTTCTCTCTTTAGATATAATTTTATATAAACCCAGTGGTGCTACAGAGTGGCTCAGACAATCCCGTATTATTAATTGGATTGTTGGTGATGTAGATACCTTTTCTTTATGATAAATTACTAAAGATATCGTCTGGTATCAATAATTTTAATCAACTTATGATCATTTCGATCGCGTTGCGATCATCATCAGAGCTAAAATGTAAAACAAATATTATTAAATACAAATATTATACAAATATTATTAAATACAAATATTGTTAACCGGTTGTAGGTAACAGGTTATTGTATGCAAGATTCTTAAGCAAACTGGGTCGTACATACCTTGCAGCTTCTGGGCCGAAAACAAAGTTCTGCGAATTTTTTTGCGAATTTTTGCACCTCACCCCTCTTCCCGCCCCCTCCCAGCTACCAACCGGCTGTGTTCTTAAACGGGACGCACGCTCAAAAATTCGCAGAACTTTGTTTTCGGCCCAGAAGCTGCAAGGTATGTACGACCCAGTTTGCTTACGAATCTTGCATACAATAACCTGTTACCTACAACCGGTTAACAATATTTGTATTTAATAATATTTGTATAATATTTGTATTTAATAATATTTGTTTTACATTTTAGCTCTGATGATGATCGCAACGCGATCGAAATGATCATAAGTTGATTAAAATTATTGATACCAGACGATATCTTTAGTAATTTATCAATCCCGTATTAGTTTTCTATTTCCTTCGGCCTCGGCCAGCTAATTGGACTTGCCACATACTCTTGCCTGCTATCATCTATAGTCGCCCAAAGTACATTTTTTAAAACATTCCTAATTTTTCGGTTTCCTAATAGTAGAACGGAAATATTATTTTAAGAATATTAAATAACAGTAAAACCTCGTCCTAAATGGCAATTTTCTTTGAAAAATTTGGAGCCGTTTTTACAAAACTGGCGTTTAAGCGCTACTGTAAATTTGAAAATTAAAGATCTTTTTCACTGAAATTTTTTGAGTTTTAGAAAAACTCCATTAAAAGTTATTTGAAACACTTAAACTTACAAATAAAACATTACTTACAAATTTCTATAAATGTGCTAATCAACAGCGTGAGAGATCATTAAAAAAACTATTTTAATGTTTTTTTTTGAGAAAACAAAAGTATATACCAAAATGAACTGAACGTCATATTAGAGTGCATTTAGCACAATCCGTTCGAAAAGTTTGAAGAAAAAATGTGTAGTAATTTATAAGAAAATGGCATTTTAGCGTTTCCAAAAATGCGGAATTTTGAGCCTGTTTTCACAGAAAACTGTTCGATGAACTCTATTTGACAGTATTTAAAGCACATGTACTCATAAATATATTAATGTGAACAAATCGCCGCTTATGTGAATACAAACGACGCGAGGGACTTCTCAAAAAATCACTTTTTGTTCATTTTGAAAAAAACAAAAGAATAGAGCAACATGGTGTGTATGACACCTCCTATAGTACATTTAGTACTATGCCCACCAAAAGTTTTAAAGAAAAAATTTGTAAACGTTTTGTGAAAATCTTTTTTTTGTTATTTTTAAAATTGCAAATATTGCACGCAATATTGCTCGAAAACTACTACAATTTTAATAAAAAGCTACATGACATTATCAAAAGAACTGATTATGGAGAAGAAACTTTATTTGAAGGAAAAATCGCATTTTGTAGTAGATAGAAAACGTTTGCAATTTTTGAAAAGTCAGTTGATTGTGAAAATCGGACTTATGCCTCCTTTATAAGTGTATTTTACTCAATTCTTACAAGAAATTTAAAGAAAAACATATGGTGTTTTTTTTCTGTGAGAAACTTTTTAAGATATCCGACTACATGTGTAGTACCCCCAAATTTTCAAGAAAGTTTTAGCGTATAGATAGTAAAACCAGATCGGCCGGGGAATAACCATTTTGGAAGAAAAACTCCTACGTGTGATTTAGGCACTAGTGGAGTTCACAGACTGACGGACAGACGGATGGTCATTTTGGCGTCAATTGGTCGGTGTAAGGACCCACAAAAAAGGGAGGATCCCTGTTTTGTGTGATACATCTGAAGAAATCCAAAGAAAACTGAATAAATTTGAGTACATATTATAGTAATTACCTATTTCAAATTATAATTTTGTGATATAACAAACATTTAGTTCACTTTTGAAAGAAAAAGAAAATACACTAATGTATTGTCGACTATTATAAATCTCTTTGTAAATAAATAGTTAAAGACTAGTGTCTACTGTTGCTCATAAACATATGCGCACCCAGCATTTTTCGCTGTGGGAGGGGGCTAAAGGTACAGAGTTCTCTCGCCTTGATGCTTTCTTATTAAGAAGAAATGACTGTCTTTAGTGTAGAAAAATTAGTAAGATGTATATTTTTGAATATAGGATATTATTTAATTCTGGCGGATGAAGTCCCCCCCCCCCTTGAGTGCGCTAATGCTTTCGATTCTAATTACATAAACACTCGCAATCAAATTGCTCCAACAATGCTCTCTTGCACGGAAGAGTGAGGTGGTAATCGGCGGACGCAATTTTCAGCAAAATTAACCAGAGTACAAATGGGTTAAGACAAGAGAAACAATCGAAGAAAGAAATCGACTAGAAGCCGGTTTCTTTTTCAATCCAGGAGCGCAGGTTGGCAACGCTGGCTGTTCATTCTTGACGCTTGGAAACATTTCAGTAACACAAGAATGTGCTAGAAATTAATACGTGTGTAGTTGACTACCTAATCTGGTGTAGATTCGCGCCATTAGGGTTGCGGGCAATATATACCCACCCAAGGCGACACTCAAAAACCATAAGGAGCTGATGAGTATAGGCATGTCGAAATCTTCTTTGTCCCTGCACACGGGAGATAATTCAATAATTATGTGTAGTTGCCCGCACTGGCTATTTGAAGCAAAAGTCCCTGAGGATATTGCGTACATTTTAATAGAGGTTGTGTTCTGGTATTCATTGGAATTGACAAAAGAACGTCATTTATTTTACGGCTTCGAACTCTTTCTGGTTTAAGTTTTGATTTATTTCACTGATATTGTTCGCATTTTAGTAGTTTTATTGTGTCCCCCTCCCACATGCCGCGCCGCTGCCGCTCTACGTCGGTTTTTGTAACGTGGCGAATCAAGATCAGTCTTCACGATTCACCAAGAGGTCTTTCCGGCTAGCGTGTTTTTTCACAAACACGCATCTACCACCAGAGGGGCACCGCACCCGTTAGGAGAAGCTCTAAGCGTCCGACCGTGGTGTCGATAAGCACAGTAGTGCAGTGCATGTAAGTGTGTGTTAGATGTGAGTATAGGAGAAAGAAGAGGACGAAAAGATTCTGTGGACCATTTGCGAGGGTACAGCTCCGGAACACGCCTGGAATCGGTCGGTGAAATGACGGGAAACTACCGATCAGAGCACCGGCCTCTAGGAGTTTCCACAAAACGGTGACGTGAATAATCTATTCAGCTGGTTTCGAGACTTCTAGCCCACTCAGGACTCGAACCTTGGACCTCTTGGTGGTGAGAGACGTTGTAGGGCCATCAGATAATGTTCTTGGCCACAATTACCAAATTAATTAAGTAATGTAAAAAGGAAGGAACATAAATTAAATAAGTACAAAAAATTAAGACTTCAGTCACCTTTCGAAAATCAGCCCTCACCAAACAAAGCGCAGATTCAAATATAAATAGATATCTACAATATTGATTTAAATTCAGATATATCAGGGCTCTATCCCGTTATTTGCCCTTTAGATACATTCAAAGAAAAAGTTTATCTGTAGCCTCTTGGTATTTCAAGCACCGTAGTATCAGATAGCTAATCCTGATGTTAGCGCCTGAGCTAATATTCGATACAAAAAGGCCATTCCTTAATATTGCATGGAGAAATATATTTATATTCATTAACGGTTGAGAGTTTGAGTTTTCATAAGGGACTTTTTGAAGTACGCTTGAAGGAGAGCAAGTTAATACTTAGCTTGTACGTAGGTTGAGGTGCGAGATGGCCTGATAAATTTTCATGGGTGTTTGAAGAGATTTCGGTGATTTGATAAATTTGGAAATCAAGAGCATGAACTTTTTCCAGCCAGTGGTAACTTTTCCCAGCCAGAGGTAAAGTATTTAATGATGGTAATTCATTTCTAAAATTTTATCTTATTTTGGAAAAAGAAGGGCAATCATCTACTGATCTAGAATTAAATGGAACATTACATTTCAACGTGAAAATGCCAAAACTTGGAACATGTGACGAGATGTTGCAATTGAGTGTCTAGTGAAGGACGAAAATGATAACACATGGATATTCTGTTTCTTAATTTGTTTCAGTTGTTAAGTAATGTTGTTAACAATTTCTTGATAACAATATTACTTCAAGAAATTGGCAATAATATTAAACATCAAAAGTATTATTGATTATAAAAATAATAATTAATAATAGCAAATGATTCTCATTTTATAGTACTCCTCAGTGCTTCATATCATGCTCATATTTTTACTTTCTTTCAAAAACCGTATTGTTTTAATACATTCTGTTTTGTTTAAACATTCGTAGAGTCTATTTGCCATCAGACATTTAGTAGTATAGATCACATGGGGATTACACTGAGGATATAGTAGATTTTCAGGAGGCATTAGCCAGACAGGGATTAAAATAAAATAAAAATACAAGTCTATTAGACTGATGAAAAAAATTATACTTGCCGAGTACACTCTCAGAATGCGGTTACAATAGAGATTTAATGATAAAATATTGAAATTTTGGACTTTTATTCTTTCTTAATGTTAGAGATTTTACACGTTTTTCTTGGTTTTGTAGAAGAGATATCGTGCATTATTTTCATTGGTGTGTCTTCACTATAGGGTGGTTATCTTTTCTTGCTTCAAGAACAATGAACATTTTCTCCAATATAGCAGTTCTAAGTTACTAGGCAGTGTTGCTCTGCCAGGAATGGTGCTCTGCGAGGATGAGCAAATACAGCAAATTTTAACTTAATCCAACTTTGTTGTGTAGTTTTCCGAAGAATGATCCTACTATATTTAAATTTCGGTATTAAAACCATTTGAGCAAAGGAGCTTTTGTTAACATGTTTTAGCAATTATTTGCCTGTGATCGGTATTACCTCTGATCCCTGTATGAATTGAAAACCATACTAAGTTAATTATGAAATTATTATTTATTTACGAGTATTTTTATGATGATTTAATTTGGAATATTTTTTCCATGAAGACATGATGAACATAGCACAAGAGTAACATTAATATAACAATTTTATAGTAATTTTAGTTTACATAGAACAATTATTAATGAATCAAGTAATGTGAAGCAAATGTTGGAAATAACGGAGGAGTCAAATCCACATCGCTGGCTTAGACGCCAGTCACAGAGGTGATCCAGGAGCGGAGGTAGACCACGTTGGTGTAGATACCTGGCTTGCATGGGCGGGCACATCCTTCACCCCCGGACACAAGGCCCACCTGCTCGCCGTCAGCCACCAAAGCGCCGCCCGAGTCGAAAGTACAGGCATCCTTGCCCCCGTCAGCGTAGCCAGCGCACAGCATGCGAGGGGTGATACTATTGTACGCCGACTTGCAGTTGTCTTCAGACCAGATGGGAACAGACACTACGCGCAGGGGATTAGAATGAGGACCATGCTCCTGCAAACCGCACATGTTAGCGCGCTACCGTCCATGATTCTCTTGGTGGAACCAAGGCGGCAAAATCTTCAACTTACAGAGATATAGCCCCAGCCGGTGACGTTGGCGACAGTGCCTGGAGGGGGCATGCTGTTGGCTAGGCGAATGGTCTGCACATTGGCGCTAAAAGTGAATTGGCCTTCGATCTAAAAACAGAAAAATCTAATGTATGAAAGAATTATATACATAAGTTAACAAGACTTAAACTTAAAGAACATAAGTTGTAAAATAATAATTACTACAATACATCTTTGAGAGGTACATAATTTTTTACATATTGTGAAGATAGGCACACATGAAATTTCTCCTCAGAGATATTTCTTTTAAATCGTCTCTTTTTGCTTAAGGAGGCAAGCAAAATTAGAATTGAATTTTTAAGTTGTACCCCAAAACATGTCAAGACAAGCAAGGATAACTTTACTAAAAAAATGGCAAATCCAGAAATATATTTAATTCAAAATATCCCTGTATGAATGCTTTCGAAACAACAAATGCATTACCTTATTCAAATGTTTTATTTTATTGTCGCTTCGTACAATTAATTTTTAAATATGTTTGTGTTAATCGCTTTATTATTCGTAAAACCTTAGTATCTGAAAAATAATATTGGTACTGAAACTTACATTCTTTAAATATAACAATAATTAAATACTAGAAAAAAGTCAGACGTCAACAACGTTATTAATGTCACTGACTTCTAGTCTTTCGCAATTTCTATTTTAATCATTAACACCAAACCAAACCTTAGTTCTATGCTTTTGTCGTCATATTAGGTGAGGCCAGGCAGTATCTTCGGGAATTGTCAGTAGTTATGGCTCCCCTGGCCGCGTTGCAACTTTACTGCATCCGAGACTGCAGTCATTTGTACTAATTCGAAGTGAAGGATGTTTAAAAGAAAGAAGTTTTAAAAATAGTTTAGTGGGAGAAGATACGTGACTTCCTAGGCTGTCGAACTCTGTTCACATTGGGATCGAAGAAGCAAGAGTTGATCAAGGGAGATCGCCAGGACAGATTTAAAACCTGTCTCATAAGTAAGCGGCAAAAAAATTTAGATTTAATTTAGTTATTTAGTCAAAAAACAGAAAAAACTCTTAGTGACGTTTAATCTGTGAACGTTATTTGAGTCTCAGAATTCCTTCTTAATAAATAAAAATAAATTTTGAAATAAGAGCAAGAATAGCAACATTTGAAGAACTAGAACTAGAACTTTTCGTTCCCGAGCTATATAAAACGTTATTGCAACGGTAAACGAATTGCAGATTTTGTTTCTGCATTCCTAACAAAATAGTTACTAGCCTTACCTATACTCCTAGCCACTACAAGCAAAAGAAGAGTTCCACCAAACGTGTGCATAGCGAAGCGATATTTAGGTCCAGAAGCAAAACAAGGGACCATCTCAGCATTTGCTCAATAGATCAGGTCAACAGGACAAAAACCTGATCGAGATGGAGATCATTGCCCTGGAAGCTCATCTACGTAATTTGGTACAAGCAAATTAGTCTTCACAAAATATACAATACAAATGTAAACTAATTAATTATTAATCAGTTTTGTTAAAATAAACATTATTTTTCTTTCGATGATAGAAATAATTATGTAGCAAAATAGATTTTACTTTTATCTTAAATTCGTGAACCGACTTCAATTATTTAATGTCATCTAGCAATGCGTTGTAAAGTAACGTACATGTATTGTACGTGGATTTCTAGTAGGGAGCTGTTGATTCTTATACTTCATTAATGTGATTTCTACGACATGTTTTGTAGACATAAATATGAGTATTGCATTAAAATATATTCCCACCGAGTAGTAAGCCAGTTTTAACAAAAATAAGTTCTTAAATAATAGGCAAGTGTTAATTTATGTCTTATGTGCATTCGTTTTGAGGATTGACTGAATTGAGAGACCTAGACATTGTGTTTCCTTAACATCAGCTAATAGCATATTGTTCATATTATTTGGAGCATGCGATTGCCGATTTGAAAAGCAAAGGTGCATGGAAACTGTTTTTCCTTTGTTAACTATTATTTTGATATTACAAAACGAATTTGAAACTTCTTATATCGTACGATTTATTTTTTCTTTTTTGCAAGGACAATTCGTGTCATCGTCAAACAGGACTTTTCTTCCATTTTTAATAGACGAGGGCATATCGTTTACATATAACCGAAAGAGGATTGATCGAACCCCATATTCAATTCGTAAAGAATTGGAATGATGTCCTTTAGTGCCAGTACTGTATTTCTACTCTTTGAGATCGATGTTTAGGTTATCCAATCTAGGGCGATACCACGAAGAAGGTAATTTTGATAGCAAAATATTATTGGCAATAACGTAAAAATCTTCCGAAAGATCTAAACATATTCCAATGAGTACTTCATTTTGGTCTATTGATGAAGCAACATCTTTAAGAAAAGGAAAAATGGCAGTGTCCATAGATTTTAATTTTCAAAACCCATGTTGTGAGTCTGAAAACACTTCGTTTTTCCTGAGAAAAGTTTGGAAATATTCCTGTGCATAAAGAAGAATTGAAAATGTATGTTAACGGGTGTATAAGGGGAGGTACCAAAGTTTTCAATACAAAATCTAGAACTTCATCTAAACCAGATTAATATTTGGTTTTAATGTACTTACTATTCTCAGGGTTTTGTTAGATGTTTCGGAAAAAAATATCGCGAAGAAATTTTTTGGGAAAGAGAAAAAACTCTGATAAAACTTTTGTCGGTAGACCGTAGTGCTAATCTCGATTTTGGTAGTGGTGTAGTATTCACGCATGATAAAGGTATTTATTTCTGGTATTTTATATCATCCTTGTGCGTTGCCTGACTGCGACAGTGGTCTCTGGAAGCAATATATTGCTTCTCTGGGAAGCACTTGCGGCAGGTGCAGCTATAAGTGGAGATGGATGGGTGCTACTATCTTTGGCTGTAGTATATTTGGGGTTATCCCCGAACACGGCCCCTCTGTTCAGCTCCTGATCACCACCGGCTCGCATGCCGTCACCTCCAGCGGTGGCTCCGAAGGTGCCCTGGCGCTCCCCAGGCAGCGGCTGATTTTCCGAGGCCATACAACGCATCTTCCGTGCCTCCATATCTCTTGCCTCAAAAATTCAATTTTGTGAAAGAGATTGCACATTATGATGCTCGAATTTTTTAGACGTACCTACACGGATGTTCCTTTGCTAATTTAACTGTAGTTGCGATTTATTTATTTCATTCTTACCTCGAGTGCGTGGACGAAGGAAGTGTCGTGCCTCAGCAGTGACAGGAGGTTAGGAAAGAGGGGCGACATTTGTAGATAAATGAATAATGGGAGAGGTAGTACAAGGATTAGGTTCAGGGGATACGGTAATTGTGTCCAAATATGTACCGGAGTATGGAAGAGAACAAGTGTTTGTATGGATATATATTTAGCAGGAGGCCTGCCGAAGTTGTGAAAGGTAGTGTTTTGCATAATATAGCATATGCGACGGTGGATATCGGGAAGTACTTGTATTGAAAACTGAATACCACGTGGAGTTTGAACGGGAAGATCTGTAAAGATAGCAGTCTCCATAAAAAGATAGACAACTCCTACAACCTGAATACATAAAATGTGCCGCAAAGGTCAAGTGCCAATTACCAGATTTACAACGGAGCATACGACGCTACCTCACCTACACGTAATAACCAAATATACTCTCCCAAATTTGTAAAATATTTAGTGTAAAAATAACAATAATACATTATTCGCGACCTTTTTATATACACCTAATCCCGCCAATCATTCTTACAGAACTTTAAAATTGACGCGTTACTTTATTCAAGTACACTACAAGATAAAACATTTGTAATTATGTAAATTGATATGTCTCTAACGAAGTGTAATACTGTTTTTGACTATGTGTAATGTGTACATTATAATAACATATAGTGATATATCTTCAATCACTTTATTGAAAACATAAAGAAAGTCACTAATAACTTCGCAGTTGATGCGACAATAGATACATTTTTTGAGTTTCTTTAGTGTTGTAATGGAATCCTGAACTTGATGAATACTACAGTCTTATTTATCAAAAACTGGTCAATGGAATTTATCCGTACTTCCAATGTGGTAAAAAGTGATTTAATCCATATATAGGTCTTAATAATTTTGCGACTACTTATTTTACATTATAACCTGGTATTAATTTCATATAAATTTCTTTAGCTAGATTACCATTAGAGTGCTGTTTAGATTACCATTAAAGTAAATGTCTAAATAAATACAATCCACTTTCTATACACTCCTAAAGCTAACAATACCATAATTCCATACATATTGGCAACAAGTGCATATGATTCAAAGTAAACATTTTTTTTTTCTTTTCTTGTGAATACCCCTGTCTACAAGCCTTGATTTAAATCTATTTACATTTCCCCTCATGATTGTTTTCTACTTAGGAGACCGCAATTCTCCAGTACCCTTGATATTTTCTTGCTTATTTACAAAATACCATGTATGTCTACTTTAATTTTTTTTATATTTCATTAAGGCTTCTATCGATTTATCATCTTAAATATCAGACTTTACTGAATCATCATAATGTTTAAATTCCATTATTTCTTGTACATTTATTTGAATGTGAATCTTGGCTCCCCAACATTCCATAAGGTTTTGTAGCTACTTTATTTGGTCAACTCTTCTGATATTTTTCATGGGTGTTTCGTCAACTTCTGAATTGCTACATACATCTAATACAGTTTAACTGAGACTTGTTTCTAGTCATTTTTTTCAAATTCCATCCCACATTATTATTTATTATGCGTTACTTTATTATTTGTTACAAATCCATAGCCACTAATAGTTTCAACAAATCTAATATGCTTGGAAAGTATTATGTCTTTCTTGATAGTAGCCCACAATCTATAAGCTGTACTTTGATGTGAGTAATATGCATTTTTATTCCCTTGCATCTCATTCACTTTTATATTGCCTTGGGATTATTACATAATATAAACAACCAAACTACTTTAAATGTTTCACAATTGGCTTTTACGTGTTTATATTCCTTCTGGCACATTAACTTTAATTGTACTATGCGAAACTTACACTACTATGCGAAACTAAGTTTTTTACATAGCAAGCTGTTACTACTGCTCCTGTTGAAAAGCTTTCCTCTCAAACATCATTACGTATCACCCGGAGTCAATTTCCGAAAATAAAAAAGAATTTTAAGGAAATTAATAGGGTTGTCGTAGCAGCAGTCCGAAACAGTCCCGAACAAGTCCGCGCATGCGCAGTATAGGCCGTTCCAGCAGCAGCAGCAGTCAGCGATTGTGATTGTGAAAGGTTGCTGATTAGTTTGAAACCAGTCGCCAACAGCCCGAATCAGGTCGTGCACTCTCCCTCAAACTAGATATCCGCGCGTGCGTACGTCGGACCTCGAGTTCTCGCCAGCGCCAAACTTTGACAACGCTGCATTTACGTTTCCGTCAGGTTTCTGCAAATTTGTTTTGTGTTCCGCTCTATATATTTTGACCATTCTTTGTTTCACATTTATTGATGCTTTGGCGATTGTTTTTGGTGACTTAGGTGTCTTTCGAATTTTTCTCGTGGCTATTAGAATTTGTGGATATGTCGACAGAGTTTTTAATCTTTGTCCTCTTACTACGCAAAATGAAAATTAAATCTTCTTCCAAAGACATGGAAGATTGAGAAGAATCTACCAAAATGCTATTATCATTCTTTTCAAATAATACAATAAACTGAAATCCTAAAGAATAATCAAAAACAATAGCACAAGTCACAGTTGACCATGTTCAAAACTCTTAATTAATAGCGAGGTCAAAAAAAATAATAAGCGAGCAAATATGGAAAAACGTAATTTAATACCAGGAACTGACCAGGACCAGGTCGCTTTGATTTTCGCACGCTATACAAAAATTGTGACATCTGGCGAATTCGATGAAACGAAAGCAGCGGCACCTAGAGAGTGATTCCTGAACCTACTTGTTCCAGCAGATCCCAATCCGCGGCTCGTTTTGACTAGTTTGCGCTCGCGCATGCGCAGAGGGAGACGACGTAAAACAGGCCGGGATTGTTGGCTGGAACAAACCTATTAGTTGAGGAAAAAAATAGAAAAACAATCAGGATATTTTTATCACAAGTAACAAAAAACTAAAGCAATGTGGAATATAGTAAAAAATACGACCACAACATATCGATACTTATTAGAAAATTTTGTTTTAAAGGATATGGAAAATGAAGCAAGTAATTTCCAGAGACCATTGTCACAAGAAGGCAATGCACAAGGATGAAGTGGACTACAGAAATAAATACCTTCATCATGCGTGAATACGACACCACTACCAAAATGAAGATTGACACTACGGTCTACCGACAAAAGTTTCATCAAAGATTTCTTCACCGTTTCCCTGACTCTGAAGTTAGTAAGCAAAGAATAGCTGACCAGAGTCGAGCAATTGTTCAAAAAATTCTCCTCTCTGCACAACGTTTGTGAAAAATCAAGGAAGAAATGGTAAAAATGCTTAACTCCTCAGAACCTAGTTTCTGAGGGCAGTGGGGATATCAGCTGTGCAAACTCACGATGACAATGAGACAAGCCTGTCAGAAAGTATTGATGATGAGAATAGTAAAGACGTGCAAATTTGCAATGAATTTGCAGTCGCACATGTGGAATTTGAGGGAACTGACCCAATGACTGCTATCTCATTCCAAGGCAAAATTGCTCGAAGAAATTAGCAAGAGCTCTCTGCATTTTCAATGACAAAGTACTGCCACAACATCTACAACAAAAACCATCATTTTAAGAAGTACACAAGAAAATTATTGTGCAGCGGTTGTGGCTTCAAGATGTGACGGTTCCAAGCTTTTCGGCTGCTTGGCAACTGCCCACAACGATTGAAGTGGAAAAAGTTTGTCTCCTTGAGAAGGAAAACTGGTGATTCGTATAGAACGCACTTAATGAGGTATTGGAAGAGTCACACAATTTCAAAAAAGAAATTCCTAAGGAAATACCACAAAAACGGAAAAGAAAGGTGAATAACATCCTTATTAATACAAAAATACATACGAAGCACGTATGGAAGCACGAGCCCTTGAACTCAACAATAACAGAACATCTTGACACCCTACGAGAAAAGCTTTTGGCGTTGAGAAAACGCCTTTGACGCTACAGTAATTGCACTATGGGGAAGCAACAGAATACTTTTTTAACAGAAACCAGAAGCATTCTACAGGAATATTTCAAAGGAAAAGGGCTCCTAAGTGATATGAAAGAGTCAAAACTTCCCTCAAATGCACAGATAGAGTACTTTTGGAAGCCTATCTGGTCATCTGCTGTGTCTCACAACCCAGATATGATGTGGATTTAAATGGAATATGACAGACACCGAGATATCCCTTTAATAGGTAACCCAATCATTACCGTGGAAGTTGTCCAAGCAGCTTCAAACAAATCACATAACTAGATGGCAACAGGCAGTGATGACCTGCACAATTATTGGCTCAACACTTTTACCAGCAATCACCATCATATAGCAAATATAATTCAATATTTTCTTTACAACCCAGAATATCTGCCTTACTTCCTCACTAAAGGTAGAACGTTCTTTTTATCAAAGGATTGTGACACTAAAACCCCTGGAAGTACAGGCTTATAACCTGCCTTTAAACTTTCTACAAACTCTTAACATCGTGTGTTACAAATGATAATGACACACATTGAGGAACAAAACATCTTAGCGAATGAACCGAAGGATGTGGACCTGGATTTCAGTAATGTAAGGAGCAACTAATTATAGACCACAAATATGGGTCAAGTGCTTGAAAAACAAACGTGTACGCATGCTACATAAATTATGCTAAATCATTCAACAGTCTGCCCCATTATTGGCTCCTTCAATGTTTGCATGTATACAAGGTCCCCCCGTTTTTCCAATACTTCCTGAAAATCACGATGACTATGGAATGCAAAACTGTATACGTTTAATGGAAAATAATCCTTTCACAGAGATACTATACACATCCGCCGAGGGATTTTCCAAGGTGACTCTTTAAGCCCTTTATTGTTCTGCTTAGCCTTGAATCCCCTGTCTACTCTACTTAATTCATTTAATTATGGAATCGCTCTTAAAAAATGGAACTCAACTCTTCTTCGTGTCTCGCATCTTCTAGAGTAGCAGAGAAAGGGAGAGATTGGGAAAGAGGGATAGAAAACAAGAGAGAGAGAAAAGGTAAGATGAAGAGATAACAATGTCTGAGGGGTTCCGCTAGTTATCTAAAATCTGAAAACTTACTCTCATGACCGCGATGTCGTAATCAGCTGGGAACAGGTCGAAGCTAGGGTGCTTAACGATTTGCGCCACCTCGTAAACGCTGCCTCCCTCTTGGAGTGTGGTCGTGCCGGCGCGCACCGTAATTAAGTCAGAGAAGCTAAACGGAGCACACAAGACGTTCGTATTTGTTTTTGACATGATTCCCAGCTTGTTTCTAGTCGTTTTATTCGTTCAAAGTACTCACCTGTTTACGCAGTGGGCAGCAGTCAAGACCCACTCAGAGCTTATGATGGACCCACCGCACTTGTGATATCCTCTATTCTGCAAGGAGATCTGGAAGCATTTTTATAAACCAAACATGGGTGATTTGGTAAGAAACCCAAACAAAGGAAATTTGATGGCTTTATTCTGAACAAGAAAGAGTATGCGAGATTTATTGGAACGTAGATATTAAGTAGTTCTGTACGGAGATATGGAAGTGAAATGGATTTAATTTCAGTTCTTTGTGGCAGAACTTAATAAAGGAATATTAGTTTGATACTTTTAACAAATTGAAGTAGATGAAAATATTATTTCTGCGTGTAGTCGAGGAAATCATTCTTCATAATATATATTTTCGTATTATGAGATACCTGGTAAGGGAACTTGTCGATTGTGGTGGTGGTGCCGCCAGTAATGCGGCTGCCCTGTGAGGGCGAAAATTTGGTTTGGGGGTCTGTCTCAAAACATCCGTCACTGGGTGCAAGCGTTTCTGAAACTAACGAAAAGAATCTCAGCATAATAACATGAGGTTTGTAGAATATTTCTGGGATGTTGTTATTCAATGATGCATTCCTTTTAGAATCAATACTCGTATGAAATTTTATTTGAATTCCAGTGGATGCGACTAATTGAAATTGGAGTTTCTTTATTTGTCTCTTTGTGTCTCTTTTTGAAATTGGAGTTTGTTTATTTGTCTCTTGTCTTCTATATTTTAATCTTTTCATATTTTTATTTACTCGCCTTAAGTCTTCTTTGTAAGAAGAATGTGTTATGTAATCGTGCTTCATAAAACGGTGAAATGTCGAAAGAAGGAACCTTATTGCCTGGTTCTCGTAAGGCCAAAGTAAACAAATCCTGTTGCTAAATTTAGACAATCATCCTCTAACTAGTGGTGTATGTATAAAACATGTTTTGTTGGTTCTTGATACCGAAAAATCGTTTGACGGCAAAGTGCCCGTCTGTCAGTCTGTCGGCTGTCACCACTTGTGCCGAAACCATTCAGCCGATTGTCTCCAAAATTGATATTTCTCAATCCATCTGAATGATCTCTCGGCTGTGGCAGTTATTAAGAGATATTTTGATTTTTGAGGATAATCCACATAAGGCCTTAGAAACATTTTGAAAAGTTTCTCAAATAAAGTCCCAATCTCTTTGATTAAAATTTGTTTTTGATAGTGCGAACGACATATAAGAGAAAAAGAGAATGTTTTAAATTTCATTTTCGTTGTAATCTCCGATTTTTAGAAATATGAAATATATACTTAAACTACAAAATTGTAAACAGACTTTTTCCTCAAGTACTTTATGTCTTACAAAATTAGCTTTTCAAAAGAGATCATGTAAACTTATTTTAGGATATAAGTTGTTTTTGTTGAAATTTACACTTGAAATTACTGTAATTTTGTGTAAACCCTATTGTGGGGTTATAGTAAAGGAAAAAACAAAAAATTCTGGTTCTAGTTTTAAAAACGAATACTCGAACTCGTGGTGTAGCCAGAATTCATGCTTTGTTGGTTCTTTACCGAAACATCGATTGATCTGCAACAACCGATTGTCTGTGTGTCCGTCTCTAGTCAGCGCTAGCGCGTTAACAGTTAAGCTGATTTTGTTGAAAATTGATATTCCCTCATTGATCTGAACGAACTGGTTTCTAACAGATATATTGGTTGTTGAAGGTTTTTTACTTTCTCGCAATTTCTAACATACGAAGATAAAGTACTGTAATCGTGTGCCCGAAAACAGCGAATATTTGACACAAAAACTCTTATTACCGGGCCCTAGTAAAGAAAAAGTTTATAAATTTAGATGCTAAATATAGAAAAAAATACCCTGGCACTCGGTATAGCCAAAAACCATGTTTATTGGGTCCTTGATACCGAAAAAACGATTAAAATAAGACGTCTGACTGTCCGTCTGTGCACAGATGTAAACCGGTCAGCCGATGTTCTTCAAAATTGATATTCCCCAGTCGTTCTCGCTGAAGTCGCGGACTCAGCAATTTAAAACCAAAATATTATTTTGCGGGTACATTTCATGAATTTTCTGAGACATTTTCAAAAATTGTGTTTCGATATTATTGATTATTAAATTTTCATATTGAAAAATGCAAAGTTCATTTACGAGATTGCTGCAGGTATCATTTACTTTGGCTTCTCTAATTTTTCGAAAATTGGAAAAAAAATTAACTTCAAAATTTAAGAGAGAGATTTTTGTCATAATATCTGGTGTACAATAACTCTTCAGAAAAAAATGTACAATTTTTTGAAAATAAGAAGTTTTGCGTTTTTTCCGTTTGAAGTTTTTAAAATGTCCCAAAACAACTCCAACTGTTTTCTTTTCTTCACATATATAATAAGAAACGATAAGAAATATGGCACCTATCTCATTTTCGGGTAATGGTTGTTTTCTTGAAATTTTCCCATTATAATTTTAAAACTACAAAATAGAAAGTATGGAATTTTTACCTCAGGCGACGTTTCTTGTAAAAAAAAGCTCTATAAATAGTCGTGTACAATTATTTGAAAATGCGAGTGATCGTTGTGTAATTTCCGCCCAAAATTAGTGATGTAAATACAGGTTTGACCACGTACGGCTATATAAAAATAATTTAATTTTAATTATTATTTCCTATTAAAAATGCCAATAGAAATTATTTTTATCTTTTCTTACTTTTTTGCTTTTTACTCAATATGTATTGTGAATTTGTTGCTGTTTCTAAGTATGTGCAGTTGTAGCATCTGTATTCTTACAAGTATCGGGCATTTTCGTTTTCTGCCTTTGTGCGAGATGCGGCACTTCTTTGGCAGAGTGGTCGGCATGTTAACTCAAAGGATTTGAGTTCGAGTCTCGAATTTGCAAAATCATTTATGCCTGAAAACATTTTTATTGTAGTTGTTTCAATGTTTTTATGTAGTAGAATATTTTTGCGCAACATTTAGAAGCAATGCCAGAATTAAAGTGCACCACTAGTTATTTACCTGTTCCCTCTTGACTCTTGGAAACGTTTCAGAAACACAAGAATGTGCTCGAAATAAAAACGTGTGTAGTTGGCCACCTAATCTGGTGTATATTCGCGCCATTAGAGTTGCAGGATATATATACTCACCCAAGGAGACACTCAAAAACCACAAGGAGGTGATGAATCTGATCATGTCGAAATCTTCTTTGTCCCTGTATACGGGAGATAATTCAATAATTATGTGTAGTGGCCCGCACTGGCTATTTGAAGCAAAGGTCCCTGAGGAATATTGCGTACATTTTAATAGAGGTTGTGATCTTGTATTCATTGGAATTGACAAAAGATCATTTCTTTTCTCTGTCATTTCTTTTACGGCTTCGAACACTTTCTGGTTTAATTTTTGATTTATTTCACTGATATTGTTCGCGTTTTAGTAGTTTGATTGTGTCCCCCTCCCAGATGCCGCGCCGCTGCCACTACACGTCGGTTTTTGTAACGAGGCGAATCGAGACCAGTCTTCACGAGTCACCTAGAGGTCTGTCCGGCTAGCGTGTTTTTTTCACAAACACGCATCTTCCACCAGCGGGGCACCGCACCATCTAGGATACGCTCTAAGCTTCCGACCGGGGTGTCGATAAGCATAGTAGTGCAGTGCATGTAAGTGTGTGTTAGATGTGAGTTTAGGAGAAAGAAGAGGACGGAAAGATCGCGTGCATTCTGTGGACTACTTGCTAGGGTACAGCTCCGGAACACGCCTGGAATCGGTCGGTGAAATAACGGGAAACTACCGATTAGAGCACCTGCCTCTAGGATTTTCCTCAAAACGGTGACTGAAATTGAATAATCTATTCAGCTGGTTTCAAAACTTCTAGCTCACTCAGGACTCGAACCTTGGACCTCCTGGTGATGGGAGATGTTGGAGAGACATCGGTTTACATCCTGGGCCACCATTACCACTTTAATTAGCAAATGAAAAAGGGGAAGAAAAATTAATTAAAGAAGTACAAAAAATTAAGACTTAAGTCACCTTTTGAAAAACCTCCTTCACCAAACAAAGTGCAGATTCAAAAACAAATAGATATCTGCAATATTGATTTAAATTCAAATATTTCAGGGCTCTATTCTGCTTTTTGCCCTCTATCCTTACAATCAAAGAAAAAGTTTGTCTGTAGCCTCCTGGTATTTCAAGCACCGTAGTATCTGATAGCTATTAATGATGTTATCGCCTGATCTAATATTTGATATAAAACAAAGACATATCTTTAATATTGCACGGAGAGAAATTTATATTCATTAACGTTCAAGAGTTTGAGTTTTCATAAGGGACTTTTTGAAGTACACCTGAAGGAGACCAAGCTTGGCTTGGTCTCCTTTATATATATATATATATATATATATATATATATATATATATATATATATATATATATAATTCTCGTTTTAGGACTGTTTTTCATTTCTACTTTTTGACTGTCTTTAGACGCTTGTAGTGGGGTGCGAAAATGGATGCATCTATTTCATTCGGTGCTTTAGTTCAGGTGGGGAATTCGAATTATTACCCTGCATGAAAATAAGAGCTGCCTATGCATGCGAGTTTTGTGTTATGTTCAACAACTATAAGTACTGCAAACAGTGTTTTACAACACGTGTAGTATTTAAAGGTGTACAATATTGTCTTTGAATTTGTCTGATTTCATTTCACGGCAACTGCGTTCAGGATTCACTTGTGACTATCTGATGTACGCAATCACAGCGTTGCCGGGTGAGAATAAGTTGAACCATATTACGTTGACCCTGCAACTGTGTTTGCTGCTCTATTAACACATTCAGTGTGTGGCGCAGTGCCCACGGCTATCTGTGTGTGAATGTGTGTTTCATAAATTGCGTCAGGTAATTAATTTCAATGCCTTATGTGTGGCCAGTCATGCATAAACCAATGCATGCCTAATCCAAAGCCCCCATTTCGTCCTTTCCCCTGCGCGGCAAATCCGCTGGCGCTGGCGCCTTCAACGCCAACTATCAACTACAAGTACAACGGACAACGTCATTCAGGCCGCCTGCAGAGTCAGTTCTGCCATCACACTTCATCCAGACAGGTAACATGCAACACGAATTGATTCATGTGCTATTAACAACTGGTCGTCCTACGTCTGGAGCTGTTTACTCAAATAACGTCGATATATTAAAGAAATATTTACCACTTAGAATGGATATTCTCCCCAATAGAGCAGGTTTAACTTAAAGTATCTTTTCTGTGATGATTTCCGAAGATTAGTTCTTCTATGTTTTAATTTCAGATTTAAAAGTATTGTCATTTTATTTGAGGAAAGCAGCATCTGTTATCTGTTTTAGGAATAATTTGCGTCTGATCGTTATATGAACTGAAAACCATATTAATTTATTTCTGAAATTATTATTTATGGGATTTTTTGATAAGTGAATTTGAAATATTTTTATCCAAGGAGACTCAAGATGACCTCAACACAAGACTAAAATGAATACATTTATTTTAGACTGATTTTAGTAAATACTGTGCAGTTAATGGAGAAAAAATGTGTATGAAGCATAGAGAATTTTCCCTAAGAAAAGTACATTTAACGGGAAGTGTCAAAGCGATAATACTACCCGTGAAGTGTCAAAGCGGTCATACCGCTGCTTTAGACGCCTGTTACAGAGGTGATCCAGGAGCGGAGGTTGACGACGTTGGCGTAGAACCCAGGCATGCAAGGGCGACCGCAGCCATAGCCCCAAGACACAACGCCCACCTGCTCGCCGCCAGCCACCAAAGGGCCGCCCGAGTCGAAAGTACAGGCATCCTTGCCCCCGTCAGCGTAGCCAGCGCACAGCATGCGAGGGGTGATACTATCGTACGCCGACTTGCAGTTGTCTTCAGACCAGATGGGAACGGACACTACGCGCAGGGGGATAGACAAAGGACCATCCTCCTGCAAACGGCACATGTTAGCGTGCTACCGTCCATGATTCTCTTGGTGGAGCCAAGGGCGCAAGATATGCAACTTACAGAGATATAGCCCCAGCCGGTGACGTCGGCGACAGTGCCTGGAGGGGGCAGGCTGTTGGCTAGGCGAATTCTCTGCACATTGGCGCTAAAAGTGAATTTGCCTTCGATCTAAAAACAGAAAAATATAATATATGAAAATATCCTGTACATAATTTAACAATACTTAAACTTAAAGAACATAACAACTTGTAAAATTAATAATTACTACAATACATATTTGAGAGGTACGTAATTTTTTTTCATACGGTGAAGATACGCAAACTAGAATTTTCTCCTCAGAGATATTTCTTTTAAATCTTCTCTTCTTGCTTAAGGAGGCAAGCAAAATTAGAATTAAATTTTTAAGTAGTACCCCAAAACATGTCAAGACAAGCAAGGATAACTTTACTAAAAAATCGCAAATCCAGAAATATATTTAATTCAAAATATCCCTGTATGAATGCTTTCGAAACAACAAATGCATTACCTTATTCAAAAGTTTTATTTTCTTGTCGCTTCGGACAATTAATTTTTAAATATAATGTTTGTGTTAATCGCTTTATTATTCGTAAAACCTTAGTATCTGAAAAATAATATATTGGTACTGAAACTTACATTCTTTAAATATAACAATAATTAAATACTCGAAAAAATGCCAGACGTCAACAACGTTATTAATGTCACTGACTTCAATTCTTTCGCAATTTCTATTTTAATCATGAACTCCAAATATTTCGTTCTGACGCAACGTAAAAACTCAAGATTATCAATGAAGGCAAATTAGGCGAAATTACTACAAGAGAGGTATTCTGTCCATGAAATCCAAATATCTACGTTTTCAAATGACGTCTTTCCGATTGAATCTATCCAATGATTGTAATTAAAAGTTACTAAAAATTAATAACTAAATAGACAATAAATGAACGTTAATAAGTGATATAATATAGCCTATTTTTTTGCATATTACAGTTAAAAGAAAAATTGGGAACACTGCGTGCATATTCATCAAGATCGGATCCTAGAAAGAGTCCTAGAAAATAGACTGGTCTCGAAGTCGAAAAAAAATTAATCAAATTAATAAATATTACAAATGAATCACCTGGATATTAGTTCTGGAATGGTTTCTCATGACATTCATTCAATTTTTCCCTAGCCCATGGTTGGTGTAAATATATTTCATCAATTTTAAGTAGAAATACCAAAAATAAAGCAGAAATAACGGAAAAACCATTTGTTTTTTATAAATATTGTACCTAACTTTACCTAAAGACCTAATTTTCTAGCACAGACTTTATTTTTGGCAAAAACCTCTATCTTTTAAATCGTAGTATTAATTTTTTATTTTAAAAAAATAGAGTAGAACGCGAAATCATGACTAGCGCTATATTTTTTATTGTCTCTTATTATACAATTGATGAAAATTAAAAGAAAAGTTATGAGTCGTTTTTGAAATTTGACTTGAGAAAAAACTACTGTATTTGCCAAAATTGTACTCGACTATTTTTAAAGGCCTCATTTTGTACAACAGACAGACAGATCTTACCAATACTTCAATTGTGTTGTTTTAAATTTTTTGATTTTTCTACAAACCGAGCAATAGTAGAATAAAGGACATGCAACACATTTTTATCGCTTATGGATATATAATTACGATACCTTAATTCATTTAGCCTGGTTCTTAGCATTTGTCGTCATATTAGATGAGGCCAGGCAGTATCTTCGGGAATTGTCAGTAGTTATGGCTCCCCTGGCCGCGTTGCAACTTTACTGCATCCGAGACTGCAGTCACTTGTACTAATTCGAAGTGAAGGATGATTAATTGAAAGAAGATTTAAAAATAGTTAAGTCGGAGAAGATAAGTGACTTCCTGGGCTGTCGAACTCTATGCGCTTTGGGATCGAAAGAAGCAAGAGTTGATCAAAGGAGATCGCCAGGACAGATTTAAAACGTGGCGCATAAGTGAACGGCAGAAAATTTTTAGATGTAATTTATTTATTTAGCCATAAACAGAAAAAGCTGTAAATGACGTTTAATCTGTGAACGTTATTTGAGTTCCAGAACTCCTTCTTAATAAATAAAAATAAAATTTGAAAAAAGAGCAAGAATAGCAACATTTGAAGAACTAGACATTTTCGTTCCCGAGCTATATAAAACCTTATTGCAACGGTAAACGAACTGCAGATTTTATTTTCTGCATTGCTAACAAAATAGTAACTAGCCTTACCTATACTCTTAGCCACTACAAGCAAAAGAAGAGTTCCACCAAACGTGTGCATAGTGAAGCGATATTTACGTCCAGAAGCAAAACAAGGGACCATCTCAGCATTTGCTCAATAGATCAGGTCAACTGGACAAAAACCTGATCGAGATGGAGGTCATTGCTCTGGAAGCTCATGTACGTAATTTGTTATAAGCAAATTAGTCTTCACAAAATATACAATACAAATGTAAACTAATTCATTATATATCACTCTTTTGTTAAAATAAACATTATTTTTCTTTCCATGATAGAAACAATAATGCAGCAAAAGAGATTTTACTTTTAACTTAAATTCGTGAACCGACTTCAGTTATTTAATGTCATCTAGCAATGCGTTGTAAAGAAACGTACATGTATTGTGTGTGGATTTCTAGTAGAGAGCTGTTGATACTTATACTTCTTTAATTTGATTTCTACAACATGTGTTGTAGAAATAAGTATGAGTATTGCATTAAAATATATTCCCACCGAGTAGTAAGCCAGTTTTAACAAATATTATAGATTCGTAAATTAATAGGCAAGGCAATGGTAAGAATCCAAGCTCAATGAAGAGAGGCTTGCAGTTTCAAGCAGATGGAATTTTTTCATTTTTAACTTACTTGTATTAGATGTGGATGTCTAGTAGGATGGCAATTTTTCAATATTTTTCTTTTATAATTTAAAGGTCTAGATACTACATGGTGAGTTTTGCCAGAAAATTATGCGATATCTCAGTCGGGAATGCACAATTGCGAAATACACGCAACGAGCTGCATGAAGGCTGACAGAATTTAAAAGAATTCGCAGAGCGTAACATAATGAACTTAATTTAGTTTTTATTTATGTTTTATGTACATTCGATTTGAGGATTGACTGAATTGAAAGACCTAGAAATTGTGTTACCTAACATCAACTAATAGCATATTGTTCATATTTAATTGAGCATGCGATTGCCGATTTGAAATGCAAAGGGGGAGTGCAACTGTTTTTCCTTTGTTAACTATTAATTTTACAATTACAAAACCAATTTTAAACTTCTGTAATCGAACGATCTATTCTTTCTTTTTTGCAAAGGCAATTCGTGTCATCGGCAAACAGGACTTTTATTCCGTTTTTAATAGACGAGGGCATATCGTTTACATATAACCGAAAGAGGATTGATCGAACCCCATACTCCATTTGTAAAGAATTGGAAATATGTCTTTTAGTGCCAGTACTGTATTTCTACTCTTTGAGATCGAAGTTTAGGGTACGAGGTTATCCAATTTAGGGCGATGCTACGAAGAAGGTAATTTTGATAGCAAAATATTACGGTCAATAACTTCAAAGTCTTTCGAAAGATCTAAACATATTCCAATGAGTACTTCATTTTAGTCTATTGGTGAAGCAACCTCTTTAAGAAAAGGAAAAAATGGCAGTGTCCATAGATTTTGATTTTCTAAACCCATGTTGTGAGTCTGAAAACACTTCGTTTTTCCTAAGAAAAGTTTGGAAATATTCCTGTGCATAAAGAAGCATTGAAAATGTATGTTAACGGGTGTATAAGGGGAGATACCGAAGTTTTCAATACAAAATCTAGAACATCATCTAAACCAGATTAATATTCGGTTTTAGCGTACTTACTATTCTCAGGATTTTGTTAGAAGTTTCGGAAAAAAATACCGCGAAGAAATTTTTTGGGAAAGAGAAAAATATTTGATGTAACTTTTGTCGGTAGACCGTGGTGCTAATCTCCATTTTGGTAGTGGTGTAGTATTCACGCATGATGAAGGTATTAATTTCTGTAGTCCACATCGTCTTTGTGCGTTGCCTGTCTGCATCAGTGGTCTCTGGAAGCTATAGATTGCTTCTCTGGGAGGCATTTGCGGCAGGTGCAGCTATAAGTGGAGATGGATGGGTGCTGCTATGTTCGGCTGTAGTATATTCGGGGTTATCCCTGATCAGGGCCCGCCTGTTCAGCTCCTGATCACCACCGGCTCGCATGCCGTCACCTCCAGTGGTGGCTCCGAAGGTGCCCTGTCGCTCCCCAGGCAGCGGCTGCTTTTCCGAGGCCTTACGACGCATACTCCGTGACTCCATATATATTGCCTCAAGAATTCAATTTTGTGTGAAAGAGATTGCACATTATGATGCACGAATTTTTTCCACGTACCTACACGGATGTAGATAAATGAATAATGGGAGAGATAGTACAAGGATTAGGTTCAGGGGATACGGTAATTGTGTCCAAATATGTCCCGGAGGATGGAAGAAAACTAGTTTTGGTATGGATATGTATTTAGCAGGAGGCCTGCCGAGGCTGTGAAATGTAGTGTTTAGCATAATATAGCATGTGCGACGAATGATATCTGGAAGTGCTTGTATTGAAAACTGAATACCAAGTGGAGCTTGTCCTCGAAGATCTGCAAAGGTAGCAGTCTCCATAAAAAGATAGACAACTTCTAAAACCTCAATACCTAAAATGAGCCGCAAAGGTCAAGTGCCAATTACCAGAATTACAACGGAACTTTCGAGGCTACCTCACCCTCACTTAATAAACAAATATACTCTCCCAAATTTGTAATACATTTAATGTAAAAATAACAATAATACATTATTCGCGACTGTTATATATACACCTAATCCCGCCAATCATTCTTACAGAACTTTAATATTGACGCGTTACTTTATTCAAGTACACTACAAGATAAAACATATATAATTATGTAAATTAATATGTCTCTAAAGAAGTGTAATACTGTTTTTTACTATAGGTAATGGGTATATTATAATAACATATAGTGATATATCTTCAATCACCGTATTGAAAACTTAAAGAAAGTCACTAATAACCTCGCAGTTGCTGCGACAGTAGATACATTTTTTAAGTTTCTTTGGCGTTGTAATGGAATCCTGAACTTGATGAATACTATTATTAAAAACTGATCAATGGAATTTATCCATACTTCCAATTAGGTCAAAATTGTTTTAATCTATATATAGGTCTTAATAATTTTTCGACTTCTTCATTTACATTATAACCTGGTGGTAATTTCATATAAATTTTTTAACTAGATTACCATGAATGTGCGCCTCTTTAATGTCTAAATAAATACAATCAACTTGTTATACACTCCTAAAGCTAACAATACCATAAATACACACATATTGGCAGAAAGTGCATATGATTCAAAGTATTCAATGTTTTTTTCTTTTCTTGTGAATGCCCCTGTCTACAAGCCTTGATTTAAATCTATTTACATTCCCTCATGATTGCTTTCTACTTTGGAGACCGCAATCCCCCAGTACACTTGATATTTGCTTGTTAATTTACAAATTACCATGTATGTCTACTTTATTTTTTTTTATATTTCATTTATGGCTTCTACCGATTTATCACATTCAATATCAGACTTTACTGAATCATCATAATGTTTAAATTCCATTATTTCTTGTACATTTATTTGAATGTGAATCTTGGCTCCCCAACATTCCATAAAGTTTTGTAGCTACTTTATTTGGTCTACCCTTCTGATAATTTTCATGGGTGTTTCGTCAACTTCTGAATTGCTACATGCATCTAATACACTTTCACTGAGACTTGTTTCTAGTTATTTTTTTCAAATTCCATCCCACATTATGATATACTATCCGTTACTTTATTATTTGTTGCAAATTCGTAGCCACTAATAGTTTCAACAAATCTAATATGCTTGGAAAGTATTATGTCATGTTTGATAGTATCCCATAATCTATAAGCTTTAGTTTGATATTAGTAATATTCATTTTCATTCCCTTGCATCTAATTCTCTTTTATATTGCCTTGGGATTACTACATAGGCTAAACAACCAAACAACTTTAAATGTTTCACAATTGGCTTTTACTTGTTTATATTCCTTCTGACACATTATCTTTAATTGTACTATGCGAAACTTACACTACTATGCGAAACTAAGTTTTTTACATAGCAAGCTGTTACAACTGCTTCTGTTCATCCGCTTTCAAGAACGCATGCTTTCCTCCTGAAAATCATTACGTATCACCCGGTGTCTATTTCCGAGAATACAAAAGTATTTTAAGGAAAGTAATAGGGTTGTCCTATCAGCAGTCCGAAACAGTCCCGAATAATTCCGCGCATGTGCAGTCTAGTATTGGCCGTTCCAGCAGCAGCAGCAGTCAGTGATTGTGATTGTGAAAGGTTGCTGATTAGTTTGAAACCAGTCACCAACAGCCCGAATCAGGTCGTGCACTCTCCCTCAAACTATATATCTGCGCAAGCGTACGTCGGACCTCGAGTTCTCACCAGCGCCAAACTTTGACAACGCTCCATTTAGGTTTCCGTCAGGTTTCTGCAAATTTGTTTTGTGTTCCGCTCTATAGATTTTGACCCTGCTTTGTTTTGCTTTTTATTGATGCTTTGGTGATTGTTTTTGGTGACTTCGATGTCTTTCGAATTTTTCTCGTGGATATTAGAAATTGTGGATATTTCGAGAGTTTTTAATCTCTGTACTCTTACTACGCAAAATGACAAATAAATCTTCTTCCAAAGACATGGAAGATTGAGAAGAATCTACCAAAATGCTATTATCACTCGTTTAAAAAAATCAATTAACGGAAATAAAAAAGAGTAATAAAAAATAGCATAAGTCACAATTGACCTGGTTCAAAACTCGTAATTAATAGCGGGGTCAAAATAAAATAAGCCAGCAAATATGGAGAAATGTAGAATGCAAGTAAATATGAGGAACTGACCAGGACCAGATCGCTTTGATTTTTCCCCGCTATACGAAAATTGTGACATCTGGCGAATCCGGTGAAACGAAAGCAGCGGCACCTAGAGACTGATTCCTGAACCTACTTGTTCCAGCAGATCCCAATCCGGGGCTCGTTTTGACTAGTTTGCGCTCGCGCATGCGCAGAGGGAGACGACGTAGAACAGTCCGGGATTGTTGGCTGGAACAAACCTATTAGTTCAGGAAAAAAATAGAAAAACAATCAGGATATTTTTAACACAAGTAACGAAACTAAAGCAATGTGGAATTTAGTAAAAATACGACCACATCATCCCAATACGTACTAGAAAATTTTGTTTTAAAGGATAATGAAAATTAAGCCAGTAATTTCTAGAGACCTCTGTCGCAGGCAGGCAATGCACAAGGATGAAGTGGACTACAGAAATAAATACCTTCATCATGCGTGAATACGACACCACTACCAAAATGGACATTGACACTACGGTCTACCGACAAAAGTTTCATCAAAGATTTCTTCGCCGTTTCCCTCATTTTGATGTTAGTGAGCAAAGAATAGCTGACCAGCGTCAAGCAATTGTTCAGAAAAATTTCCTCTCTGCACAATTTTTGTGAGAAATCAAGGAAGAAATGGTAAAAATGCTTAACTCCTCAGAACCTAGTAATCTGAGGGCAGTGGGGATAACAGCTTTGCAAACCCAGGATGACAATGAAACAAGCCTGTCAGAAAGTATTGATGATGAATGTTGTAAAGACGTGCAAATTCGCAATGAATTTGCAGTCACACATTCGCAATTTGAAGGAACTGACCCAATGAACCGCTATCTCATTCCAAGGAAAAATTGCTCAAAGAAATTTGCAATAGCTCTCTGCTTCTTCATGACAAAGTACTGCCACAACATCTACAACAAAGACCATCACTCGAAGAAGTACACTAGCAAATTATTGTGCTGCAGTTGTAGCATCAAAATGTAGCTATTTGAAGCTTTTCAGCCGCATGGCAACTGCCCACAACGATTGAAGTGGAAAACGTTTTCCACCTTGAGAAGGACAACTGGTGGGTCGTAGAGAACGCACTAGGAGGGATATTGGAAGACTCACACAATTTCAAAAAGGAAATGCCTAAAGAAATACCACAAAACGGAAAAGAAAGGTGAATTACATCATTATTAATACAAACATACATACGAACCACGTATGGAAGCACGAGCCCTTCAACTTAACAATTACAGAACATCTTGACACCCTACGACAAAAGCTTTTGGCGTTGAGAAAAATCCTTTGACACTACAGTAATTGCACTATGGGGAAGCAACAGAATACTTTTTTAACAGAAACCAGGAGCATTCTACAGGAATATTTCAAAGGAAAAGGGCATCTAAGTGATATGAAAGAGTCAAAGCTTCCCTCAAATGCACAGTTAGAGGACTTTTGGAATCCTATCTGTTCATCTGCTGTGTCCCACAACCCAGATATGACGTGGATAGAAATGGTACAAGACAGACACCGAGATATTCCTCTAATGGGTGAACCAATCATCATTGTGGAAATTGTCCAAGCAGCTTTGAACAAAGCACATAACTGGAAGGCACCAGGAGGTGATAGCCTGCACAATTATTAGGAGAAAAAATTTCCCAGCAATCACTATCATATAGCAAATATAATTCAATCTTTTCTTCACAACCGAGAATATCTGCCTTATTTCCTCACTAAAGGTATAACGTTCTTTCTACCAAAGTTGGGTAACACTAAAAACCCCTCGAAGTACAGGCTTATAACCTGCCTTTAAACTTTCTACAAACTCTTAACATCGTGTGTTACAAATGATTATGACACACATTGAGGAACAGAACATCTTAGAGAAAGAACAGAAACGATGTGGATCTGGATTTCAGGGATGTGAGGAGCAACAAATTATAGACTGTAATATGGGTCAAATGCTTGAAAAACAAAGAAACTTGTACGCATTCTACATAGACTATGCTAAAGCATTCAACAGTCTGCCCCATTATTGGCTCCTTCAATGTTTAGATGTATACAAGTTCCCCCCGTTTATCCAATACTTCCTGAAAATCACGATGACTCGATGGAATACAAAACTGTATACCTTTAATGGAAAATAATCCTTCCACAAAGATATTATACACTTCCGCCGAGGGATTTTCCAGGATGACTCTTTAAGCTCTTTATTGCTCTGCTTTGCCGTGAACCCCGTGACTACTCTCCTGAATTCATTTAATTATGGCATCGCTCTTAAAAAATGGAGCTAAACTCTTCTTCGTGTGTCGCATCTTCTTTACATGGATGACCTGAAGCTTTATGCAGACACTGAGAGTGTTACGCGGCAACTAACAAGCGTGGCGGGGAAGTTAACTGACGACATCAAGATGAAATTCGGTTTGAATAATTGCAAGAGAGTGAATATATTCGAGATCATATCCAAGTTAGAAATTTGGAAAATGATGATGACCCAAAGATTACCTTCATGGAACCCCATTAAACTTACGAATATTTGGGTTTCCAACAGTCACTCAGACTCAAACACACTGTTACTAAGAACGTACTGATAACTGAAGTGTGTAAATGATTGCATGGACTCTTAAAAACTCAACTCTCTGCTAGAACTCTCGTACAGGCCAGCAATTCATTTGATATTCCAGTGCTGACATACTCCTTTGGCGTTATTAAATGGAGCAACACCGACCTCGACAACCTCCAGAGGACAATTTGAACCGCTATGACTCAACGCCGTAAACATCATCCCCATTCAAGTACTGAGCGTTTTACCCTTCCAAGGTCGCAAGGAGGGCGAGGTGTTGAAGATCTCATAAATCTACACAGCTCTCAAATTGCATCACTCATACGATACTTCCTGGAACATTGTGAGAGAGTTCAGCAAGAAGTGAGCGCAGTTGATAATAACATATATACACAACCGTGTGACCGATTTCCATTAAGTCTCGTGTTAAATATCTACGTCTACGTGTGTTTTTACTCAGAAAGTTTATGAGCTATTAATTTTGTTTTAATTCCACTAGATGACACTGCAGGACAAAAGTGCTCTGCATGTTACCTCAATTTCCATTCAAACAGCGCTCCATCTGGGCTCCGTTGTTGCTGAGTGTTACCATATGGCGTAGGGCGAGACACAGACACAACAGATAAACAGAGAAAGGGAGGGACAGGGAGAGAGAAATTAAGACAGAGATAGTGTGAGAGAGGAGGAAGAGAGAAGGAAAAAGGAAGAGAGAGGGAAAGAGTGGGAGAAAGTGAGAGAGAATGAGACAGAATGACAGAGAGTGGGAGAGAGAGGGAGAGTGGCGGAGAGAGGGACAGATTGGGAAAGTGGGATAGAAAAGGAAAGAGAGAGAGAGAAGGTAAGGTGAAGGGATAACAACGTCTGAGGTGTTCCGCTAGTTATCTAAAATCTGATAACTTACCCTCAGGACCGCGATGTCGTAATCACGTCCGAAATTAATGTCATATGGATCATGTCCGTAATTAGGGTGGATAACGATTTGCGCCACCTCGTGAACGCTGCCTCCCTTTTCGCGTGTGGTCGTGCCGGCGCGCACCGTAATTAAATCAGAGGATCTAAACGGAGCACACAAGACGTTCGTATTTGCTTTTGACATGATTCCCAGCATGTTTCTAGTCGTTTTATTCGTACTAAGTACTCACCTGTCTACGCAGTGGGCAGCAGTCAAGACCCACTCAGAGCTAATGATGGACCCACCGCAATCGTGATATCCTTTCTTCTGCAAGGAGATCTGGAAGCATTTTTTTATACCAAACATGGGTGATTTGATAAGAAACCCACACGAAGAAAATTTTATGACTTCATTCTGAACAAGAAAGAGTATGCGAGATTTATTGGAACGTTGATATTTAGTAGTTCTGTGCGGAGATATGGAAGTGAATTAGATTTAATTTTATTTCTTTGTGACAGAACTTAATAAAGGAATATTAGTTTGATACTTTTAACAAATTGAAGTATTATTTCTGCGTGTAGTCGAGGCATTCATCATTCATAATATATAATTTCGTATTGTGAGATTACCTGGTAAGGGAACTTGTCGATTGTGGTGGTGGTGCCGCCTGTAATGCGGCTGCCCTGTGGGGGCGAAAACTCGGTGTCGGGGTCTGTCTCAAAACATCCGTCACTGGGTGCAAGCGTTTCTGAAACTGACGAAAAAAATTTCAGCATATTAACACGAAATTTGTAGAATATTTCTGTGATGTCGTTATTCAATGATGCATTCCTTTCGGAAATTCATAGTCGTATGATGTTTTATTTGTATTCCAATGGATGCGACTAATTGAAATTGTAGTTTCTTTATTAGTGATAATATTTTAATCATTTCATATTTTTATTTTCTCGCTTTAAGTCTTCTTTGTAAGAAGAGTGTGTTATGTAATCGTGCTTCATTAAACGGTGAAATGTCGACAGAAGGAACCTTATTGCCTGGTTCTGGTAAGGCCAAAGTAAACAAATCCTGTTGCTAAATTTAGACAATCATCCTCTAACTAGTGGTGTATCTAGAAAACATGCTTTGTTGGTTCTTGATACCGAAAAATCGTTTGACTGCAAAGTGCCCGTCTGTCAGTCTGTCTGTGGTCACCACTAGTGCCTAAACCATTCAGCCGATTTTCTCCAAAATTGATATTTCTCAATCCATCTGAATGATCTCTTGGCTTTTGGAGTTACAAACAGATATTTTGATTTTTTAGGGTAATTCACATTAGGCCTTAGAAACATTTTGAAAAGTTTCTCAAATAAAGTCCCAAACTGTTTGATTAAAATTTGTTTGTGATAGTGCGAACGACGTATAAGAATGGTTTATATCTCACTTTCGTTGACATTTCCGATTTTTGGAAATATGAAATATATACTTAAACTACCAAATTTTAAACAGATTTTTTTCCTCAAATACTTTGTCTTACAAAATTAGCTTTTCAAAAGAGGACATGTAAATTTATTGTAATATATAAGTTGTTTTTGTTGAAATTTACACTTAAAATTACCGTAAACTTTTTCTCAAAATTGGCTCCACATTTTTTGTTAAAATTTGCTTTAGTTTTGTAATAGAAGACGGTAAAAAATATTATGGTTGTTGCATTTTCAGGTGCATTTGGAGATGGTTAATATGCGGGTATGATCTAAGCTCTTTGGAGAGAAGTTTCGCTGGTTCGAGCCTTGGGCTTGGAATATTATTAGTTACGATTGTCAGTTGCCAAAGAAAATAATTGAGAGAGTTATTTAAAACCATTTTAAACAATTCTAATCACAATTAGAATTGGTTAAAATAAATGAACTGGAAGAAATTTCATGCTATTTTTGAACTTTAGACTAGTAAACAATTTTTCACATCTTTCAGTGCGTCTGTATGAACCGATTTAATGAAAATAATGAATATGTCAACATTCAATAAAAGTACAATATAACCAGTATCCGTGCGTCTAACTTAGTCATCGCTAATGGCTCCGCAATTATTATTACTTTCTCTTCTTACGAACCCTTTGTTGGAAAAAAAGTTATGTAAATAGAAAAGTATGAAGAAAAAGAAAGTTATGTAAATGTGCGCGAGAAAACGCTGACATTTCTCCAAAAGAAACCTTATTGCGGAGTTATGGCAAAGAAAAAAAATAAGTCCAGCTTCTAGATTTAAAAACAAATACTCTTAACTAGTGGTGTAGCCAGAAACTATGCTTTGTTGGTTCTTTACCGAAACATCGATTGATCGGCAACAACCGATTGTCTGTGTGTCCGTCACACTTCAGCTGATTTTCTTGAAAATTTATGTTCGCTGATTGATCTGAACGAATTGGTTTCTAACGAATATATTGGTTGTTAAAGCTTTTTTTTACTTTCTCGCAATTTCTAACATACGAAGAGAAAGTACTGTAATGGAATATCGGCAATCAGTGAATTTTCTACACAAAAACTCTTATTACCGGGCCCTAGTAAAGAGAAAGGTTATAAATTTTGATGATAAATATAGAAAAAAATACCCTGGCACTCGGTATAGCCCAAAACCATGTTTAGTGGGTCCTTGATACCGAAAAAAATATTAAAGGAAAGACGTCTGTCTGTCCGTCTGCACAACGGTAAACCGGTCAGCCGATGTTCTTCAAAATTGATATTCCCCAATCGTTCTCGCTGATGTCGCAGACTCAGCAATTTAAAACCAAATATTATATTGCGGGTACATTTTATCAAACTTCTAAGACATTTCCAAACGTTTTGTTTCGAATTTATTGATTAATATTTCATGTTGAGAAGTGCAAAGGTCGTTTACGAGATTGCTGCAGGTTTCATTTACTTTGGCATTTTCAATTTTTTGAAAATTGAAAAAAAAATCTTCCAAAATTTAAGATAGAAATTTTTGTCCAAATATCCCGATCTCTTCAGAAAAAGTAACGTACAATTTTTTGAAAACTAGAAGTTTTGCGTTTTTTCCGTTTAAAGTTTTAAAAAAATTTTCAAAACCCCTCCGACAGTTTTCATTTTCTTCACATATATAATAAGAAACAATAAGAAATATGACACAAGTCACATTTTCGTGTAATTCTTGTATTCTTGAAATTTGCCAAAATCATTTCAAAACTACAAAATTGAAGGTAATGAATTTTTACTTAAGGCAAAGTTTCTTGTAAAAAATAAGCTCTTTAAGAAACTCGTGTACAATTTTTTTCAAATACGAAAGATTGTTGTGTAATTTCCGCCCAAAATTAATGATGTAATTACAGGTTTGACCACCTAGGGCTATATAAAAATAATTTAATTTTAATTATAATTTCCTATTAAAAATGCGAATATAAATTATTTTTATCTTTCTTACCTTTTTGCTTTTTACCCAATATTTATTCTGAATTTATAGATGTATTACTTTTGAAGCAATGCGCTAAGTTTAATAGTAATTTCACAACAATGGTGCATTGATTGAGAGGCACTTAAGTAGCACATGTTTTGTGTATATTATCTTCTCTCTTCCGAGAAACCATGAACGCTTTCTATGTTGAAAAAAATAAAGCTTTTCGTATCTGAAGTGTGGATGTTAGAAGTCGGTAATAAAATAAAACTCTATTGGTACTGCTATCTTACGACGAAAGGCACCTCCCGAATGAGCAGACAAAATATTTGTATTATTTTGATGTCAATTTCATGCATTCTAATTACTATATTGATATCATTAGACTAGCAAATGCTCATAGTTTAGATAACGCTGCAGTGGCAACAGTGCATTGTTCATTTTTGGTTGAATTGGACGTTTTGAAATGAGGGCTGAGGTGTCAGTGGCGCAGAAAATGCAATATTTGAATTTTACGTTGCTGTTTCTAAAAACGCGTGAAAGTATGTGCAGTTGTAGCATCTCTATTCTTTCATGTATCGGGCATTTTCCGTTTTGTGCCTTTGCGCGAGATGCGGCACTTCTTTGGCAGAGTGGTCGGCATGTTAATTCAAAGTATTTGAGTTCGAGTCTCAAAGATGAAAATTTATTTCTGCCTGAAAACATTTTTATTGTGGTTGATTTATTGTGTTTATGTAGTAGAATAATGTTGCGTAACATTTAGAATCAATGCGAGAAAGAAAGTGCTTTGTCAGCACTACTAGTAATTTTCCTGTTCCCTCTTGACTCTTGGAAACATGTTGACTACCTAATCGGGTGTAGATTCGCACCATTAGGGTTGTGGGCAATATATACTCACCCAAGGCGACACTCAAAAACCACAAGGAGCTGATGAATCTGGGCATGTCGAAATCTTCGTTGTTCCAGCACACGAGAGATAATTCAACAATCATGTATAGTGCCCCGCACTGGCTATTTGAAGCAAACGGCAAAGAGGATATTGCGTACATTTTAATAGAGTTTGTGTTCTGTTATTCATTGAAATTGACAAAAGAACGTCATTTCTTTTACGGCTTTGAACACTTTCTGGTTTTATTTGTGATTTATTTCACTGATATAGTTCGCATTTAGTATTTTTATTGTGCCCCCCTCCCACATGCCGCGCGGCCTCCGCTATACGTCGGTTTTTGTAACGTGGCGATTCATCTAGAGGTCTTTTCTGCTGACGTGTTTTTTCCCCAAATACGTACACCACCAGCGGGGCACCGCACCCGTTTTGAGAAGCTCTAAGCTGCCGACCGGTCTGCCGATAAGCATGGTAGTGTAGTGCATGTACGTGTGTGTTAGATGTGAGTATAGGAGAAAGAAGAGGACGGAAAGATCGCGCGCATTCTGTTGACCACTTGCTAGGGTACAGCTCCGGAACGCGCCTGGAATCGGTCGGTGAAATAACGGGAAACCACCGATAAGAGCACCGGCCTCTAGGATTTTCCTCCAAACGGTGACTGAAATTGAATAATCTATTCAGCTGGTTTCGAAACTTCTAGCTCCGTCAGGACTCAAACCTTGGACCTCCTGGTGGTGAGAGACGTTGTAGGGACATCAGATAATGTTCTTGGCCACAATTACCAAATTAATTAAGTAATGTAAAAAGGAAGGAACATAAATTAAATAAGTACAAAAAATTAAGACTTCAGTCACCTTTTGAAATACAGCCCTCACCAAACAAAGTGCAGATTCAAAAATAAATAGATATCTGCAATATTGATTTAAATTCAAATATTTCAGGGCTCTATCCTGCTTTTTGCCCTTTATCCTTACAATCAAAGAAAAAGTTTGTCTGTAGCCTCCTGGTATTTCAAGCACTGTAGTATCTGATAGCTAATAATGATGTTATCGCCTGATCTAATATTCGATACAAAACAGAGGCTTATCTTTAATATTGCACGGAGAGATATATTTATATTCATTAACTGTTGAAAGTTTGTGTTTTCACAAGGGACTTTTAGAAGTACGCCTGAAAGAGACCAAGCTAATACTTGTGAACCAAACGAAAACACAATATAATAAGATTTCGTGATGTGAACTGTATGAAGAAAGCGATTGTCTCTTTGCAACTAAAAGCTCATTTTAATATTAGGAATAAGGATAACAAAAACTTTTATCGTGCTGTTATCGCCGTAGCAGTCAGTCATAGTTTTTGGAGAAAGTGAAAGTTCCAACGGAGGCAGGATTTCCGAACCTCACTTCATAGTGAAGTCGAATTCAACTGCTCTCTAGAGGGGAATTCTAAGACTGGCTGATCTAACATAGATTTCTATTCTTTCTCTGATAAACCCTAGTTCAATGTGGGAGCAGTACCCTAACAAACGGACTATGCGCAATCTTACCTTTCTCAACCTGTCTCTCTTTTCCAATTACTTACCCTTTACTTCCCAATTCACACATGTCAGGAGACCAGGCAGGAGCTTAGAGCGTGTCCCGGTTCGTCCGAAATCCCGCTGGAGGAAGACATTTATATCTCCCCACACCACCAGGGGAGGAAGATCACTTCTATCGTGTTCGTTAGATAAACCGACTCCACCTAGATAGATCTATCTCAGTGACGCCGAGTAACCGCAGCTCCCAGGAGTAATTTGCACTCCACTACACTGTAATTTTCTTCCCGGTGGATGGTAACTCATTCGTCTATATGTGCAACACAGCCATCGTTCACTGTTATCACATTGTGCGAAATTGAGTGACACGCGCGGCAGAGCTGTCATTTTGTGGTACGTACACTAGTAACTTGGAACTTCATAAATTTGAAAATCCTTAAATGAATACGAAAAGAACTAAAAATGTACGAAAGCTAGAGAATGAAAGCACTTCTTTTTTCCACTTTTCACATTTACATTCTTGAGCATGCAAAACTCGATTTCCCAACAGGAGTGTTTAACAATTTAATCATATTAAACTTAACTAAATCCTACTCACATAAACATACCAAACAGTCGCCTTTTAATGTTTTTATAGATTCCCCTACTAAACAATTAATAGAGCAATTGCAGAAAAAGAAGTGAACTCAAATCATACTGAGTTTGTGGCGTTTTAAACTCTAAAATTTAGGGGGTAAATATAGAAATGTTAGGAAAGTCCAAGGCTGAATCTTATTTAGTTGTGAAAGATTATGACCGGCTTTTTGGATCTTATTGGGAATCATCTTAAATTAGGTTGGGAAATACGTTTGACGGGTAATACTAGTTCAAACATGGTTGGAGCACTGTATCCCAACCTAACGCTGCATCCCTGCGTCGTCAAATCAATATAGAAAATTGTTTATTATCGACTGTAGCTTCTTTTACTTTAATTTTTACTACTGAATGAATATCCAGTATTACCCTTAGTATAAAGAATGAACATCATATGCTTACTTATTACGAGAATATCATTTATTTACTTTCTCTATTACTGCTTACGTAGTATAGAGAAATAATTGTAAAGCTGCGAAAAAACTGTGATATTTTGACAGAAAATACCTTATTGCCGGGCCCTTGTAACGAACAGTGCATAAATCTCGATTCAATAATGTGGAGAATTACTTCTAACTCATGTGGATCAAGAGCTCGGTGAGTGTGGGAAATGAACTCAAAATCACTATTGAAACGCAGGACCAATAGATTGAGACCTATGCCAAGTTAGTGGAAATTTTAGGCAGCCCCTCTGTACCTACCTCAATCAGTTCTAAAAGGCCCCGTAGCCACGGGGGAAACGCGCTAAGAAGCGCTACTCTTATGCTATGGCACAGCACCTTTTTAAGAACAATCCAGCGCTTTTGGCAAAGTGCATGCGAACGGGCTTTGACTCTAATAGTGTCGATAAACAGCTCCTTAACATTGATGAGGTTAATGACTTGCACAAACCCATCTGGTGTAACACGCCTCCGATTCAGTTTTCCGAATTATGAGAGGGTGATAAATTATTGACGGCTGAAATGAGTCGTCTGGCTGGGATGAAAAATTTCGCAGCTTCACGATCAGATAAGAAAAAGTTAGCCACATATCCTCACGAAACAGCCAATCACACCACACTTATACCAAAAGAGGGTGCGGATAATAAGGTTGTCACTCACTCTCTACCCTTTGCAATTAGTTCTGTGCTATGCAGGATCTTTTGGAGCATATTGAACAAACCCATTCAATCCGTTATGAAGTTCAATCTACGCTGGACATGGTTAACACCTGAACATTAGGGAACCTGGCTGTTTCGCTAATGTAAATATCATCATGAAGCAGTCTGTGACATGAAAAATGCAGAGGGTGGTGTAGGTGCTCTACCAGATATATCCAGAGCGTTTTGACACTGTTCTTCACGCGGCCATTCGGTGGGCTTTGTCCAGGAAAGGGATCCCAGACGCCTTTACCAATTTGGTGATGGACTCTTACGCCGATGTCTCCTCCGTCATTCAGCCCCTCGAAGGGAATTGAGGTGCCAATTGGTAGAGGAGCAAAACAGGGAGATTCGTTGTCCTCACTTCTTTTTCATCTCATCATGGAGATTCTGTTTGAGGAATTGGAAAACATGTCGATTCTCGGGGAAGCTGACGGACAAATCAGAGTGGCAGTCACACAGTTCCTATATCTGCATATGAGTATTACAGATAGCTTATTCAATCTGGCCTAGAGGGATTGCTGCCGCTCACTAAACACGTTCCTAGAGTTGCGCTGAACCTAGGATTATCATTTGAAAATTGTGCAGATCCTACTTGCAGATGGTTGAGATCTAGTATTACAATGTTTTATTGTTCATAAAATAGTACGTAGGTACGTAGTTTTGTGGAAAATAAAAGCAACTTAGTAGATTATCTGCTTAATCCTGGCTGAAGAAACCAAATATAAGGTTTCTGAATCAAAGGTGGATTCTGAATTAAAGCTACAAAAGAGCTAAGCCTTTAGATAATATGTTTATAATAGATTTAAGTGAATAATCAGTTATTAAAAATGTAGCCGTCTACATGAGTTCTAGAGTTGAGAAATTTTTTAATCAAAGTAAGTGTGATAAGGTCCTGCTTGTGAATTAAGACAAGAAATATTCGTTAAAGAAAATATCATATTCATATCTTCAATTTACACATACATAATATAGCTTCTTGTCTGGAGGACATTAACAAAAGGTGTGTGTGCATGACCTGTAAATGCAGAAACCTTGTTTTATGAAGATAAGACAGCACTACATATCGTGAATTTCAGTAACGCTTTTTTCTGTTTTACTGACGAATCCTTACCTGCTTGAAAAGAGAGTGCATTACATGCTGGAGGTGAAAATCATTCCTGAAATGATACGAAGTATAATACTGCCAACTTTGGTTATCGCTTAATATAGCTGTGTGGTTGTGGAATTGTGTATTTCAAGTGATATGCCATAGTATATACAGTGTTGTTCATGGTCCATTCAGATCTATAATTGTCTGTTCAGATGTTAGATGATTTTTTTACAGCTTTTAAAACTAGTTAGTGAAATGCATTCTTCCACCAACAACATGGGCTGGAGTGTGAGTTGTTGTGGGAGGGTCTAAGTATGAGTCCAGGACATGTAGTTGGATATACAGATAGTTTTCTCGAGCGATTTACATTGTTTGAATACCGTCTCTACAACGAATGTTAGAAGAATTGATACAATTCGTGTTGAAAAAGATGGGAACGTGCTTGTGTGAGAATTAAGTCACGTATGTAAATCTGCATGTCATAAATTCTGAATTGAAAAGAAAGAGTGTTGTTTCATTTCAATATGTTCTTAATTATGCGTGCAAAATATTAAATTGTCACACAATTATGCATTTAAATATTTTAGGAGTAAATATTAAAGGAGTAACATGGTACAAATACTGGTTAGCCAATGTTTGAGTAAAGAGTATAATTTGTATGAGTTAGTCACCCATAATGTCCCTCAATTCAGTTTCGCATCATTGTGTATCAAAAAAATGTTTTTGTAACTGAACAGACAATAATGAAAATCATTTCTTAATGATTGAAAATCTAATCAATACCTGTTACAGATATTATTAAGTAATTCTGGGTATATGATCTATCTTTGGGTTTCCATTTGCTGTTATTTAGGAACTTCATGTGCCTTTGAATATATCATCTGAATACAAGTGAAATCTACTGCCAATATTTGTGTTCTGAGATAAATCAACTTGAAACACATTGAGTTAATTTTTTTAATTTTTTTTTCTAGATTACATATGTATCTGGGAACATGCTTTAATATCCAATATTAATTTTTGAAAATAAAGTGGAAAAAATAAGAGTAAATTGTAAATTATTCCTGTACATCTTTAGAATAATTTAGCAAACCCCAAACTCTGGCCTCCAATGATGTTTCTAATCGAAAGAGTAAATGAGAATTCGTTTTGTATAAAATTCCAAAAACATGACAATGCGCATGGTGATTTTCTCTTGCATTCTTGTGATTAGTATGGTAGTATATTGAAGGTGTTAGCGATATTCTAATTTTTGTATTTAACATAATGTTGGTGAGCAAGAAAATTACTTAAAATGTTTAATGCACATGAATCTGAAATAATGGCATTTTTATGGATAACAATTTCATCGTCAGTGGAGCTGTTAATTTTTAATCCAAAGAGACTTTGAAGATTTCACTTTTCATGTGCACATGAAATAATATTGTAAGATAAGTGGTTTCATTTGGTAAGATAAACTGTTTTACAGGAGTGATATTATGAGTATAATTGGTTTCACATTGCACAGTGTATATCCCGTTATTCCAAATAACAGAATTTCTTTCTGTATATTTATATTATATTGGTATACTCACATTTTTAATTAAGAATTAAAAAAACCTTTGTTATTTTACAGCACTAACAGACTTTTATTAGATTGATATCTGTTTTAATTTATGCTTTATTTACCTCTTGTATATCAGTTATAAATAATTTTTGTAAAGTTATTTAATATAAATTCTATTAAATAGTAATTTTATTAAATGCGAGTAATTTTATACGCACACATGTGTATGTTGTTTTGCCTAATACAAGTAGTAGATGACTTGTGTTTGTCGATTAGATTGTTCAAATATATGTTTCGTTTTCAGTTATAAAAAATATCGACAACTTTCATTTTATTATAAGACATTAGTTGCAGTTTTGATTACGTGAAATTTTACGACCTTGTATTGAAGGCTGGAATGTTGTTTTGATAAAGACACAATATTAAAAAAGAAATGGCTGTATACTTACATAACACTTACTTACATACTATACTCGAATTTCTCCCCTCGACAAAAATAAGAGCTTTCCGTTTAACATTGAGTGCCATCTGTGATATATACTCTCTGAATAAGTCCGACAGTCACGAGCCCGTTGTAGGAAAAGGATTGAAAGAACATAATGAAATACGTCTATTAAACTGGTGATAAAATATTTTATTTGGACCGGACACCCACAGAATGAGTGCTTGTGCTAGACACGCTCATTTTTGAGAAATATATTAAGTTCACGACGCATTGTATAGTCATGCATGCTATGTCGTGTAGCAAGGTTGGTTCGCCTAACTATTAATTCAAATGCATGTATTGCCTTTGTAATACTTTACTCTCAAACAAACAAATACTATTTATCAGTCTGATGGTTTGGGTGCGAAAAGATACCGCCTCCCGCCGCCTCACAGCAAAAGAGTCTGTCGGCAGTACCAGTCGAACTTCACGCCAGCAATATGTGCTCCGTTACGTGTCACTATAGCCACGCTCGAAAGATTTATTGAAGTCACACCACTAGTAGTAATTTACTTCAATCTATTACTAGCAGTTCCGTTTTTATACTTTCATACAGCGTGCTCCTCATTTACGATTCGCATTACTTTTACTATCTGCTCTACGATCATTTACAAGTTTGTTTCAATGGGACGTCCTTTAACCGAAGTTTTGTGTTATGTTCAACAACTATAACTTTTGCAAACGGTGTTTTACAACACATGTAGTATTTAAAGGGGTACAATTTTGTCTTTGAACTTGCTTGACTTCAGCTACCTGCAACTGCGTTCAGGATTCACTTGTGCCTATCTGATTTACGCAATCACAGCGTTCCCGGGTGAGAATAAGTTGAACCATATTACTTTGAGCTGCCTCTGTGCCTGCTGCTCTAATAACACATTCAGTGTGTGGTGCAGTGCCCACGGCTATCTGTGAGTGAATGTGTGTGTGTCATGAATTGCGTCTGGTAATTAATTTCAATGCCTTACGTGTGGCCAGTCTTGCATAAACCAATGCATGCCTAATCCAAAGCCCCCATTTCGTCCTTTCCCCTGCGCGGCAAATCCGCTGGCGCTGGCGCCTTCAACGCCAACTATCAACTACTAGTACAACGGACAACGTCATTCAGGCCGCCTGCAGAGTCACTTCTGCCATCACACTTTACCCAGACAGGTAACATGCAACACGAATTGATCCATGTGCTATTAACAACAGGTCGTCCACGTCTGGAGCTGTTTAATTGCCAACCCCAATAATGCCGATATATTCAAGAAATATTTACCACTTAGAATGGATATTTTCCCCAATACAGCATGTCTTACGTAATGCAACTTTGTTGTGATGATTTGCGAAGAAAAGTTCTTTTATATTTCAATTTCAGCTTTAAAAGTATTGTCATTTTATTTGAGGAAAGCTCTATTAGTTTCTTTTTTAGCAATAATTTGTCTCTGACCGAAGGTGAACTAAGAATTATACCATGTTAATTCTGAAATAATTATTTATGAGATTTGTTTGTTAATTGAATTTGAAATATTTTTATCCCAGATAACTCAAGATGACCTCAACACAAGACTAAAGTGAATACATTTATTTTAGACTGATATTAGTAAACTGAGTGCAGTTAATAGATAAAAGATGTGTACGTAATATAAAGAATTTTTACTAAGAAAAGAACACTCAACGGGAAGGGTTAAAGCGATTATATCACCCGTCAAGTGTCAAACCGGTCATACAGCTGCTTTAGACGCCTGTTACAGAGGTGATCCAGGAGCGGAAGTAGACCACGTTGGTGTAGATACCTGGCTTGCATGGGCGGGCACATCCTTCACCCCCGGACACAAGGCCCACCTGCTCGCCGTCAGCCACCAAAGCGCCGCCCGAGTCGAAAGTACAGGAATCCTTGCCCCCGTCAGGGTAGCCAGCACACAACATGTCAGGGTTGATATAACTGAACAACCACTTGCAGATGTCCTCAGACACGATGGGAACGCACACCACGCGCAGGGGGATAGACAAAGGACCATCCTCCTGCAAAATGCACATGTTAGCGCACTACCGTGCATGATTCTCTTGGTGGAACCAAGGCCGCAAGATCTGCAACTTACAGAGATACGACCCCAGCCGGTGACGTTGGCGCCAGTGCCTGGAGGGGGCATGCTGTTAGCTAGGCGAATGGGCTGCACATTGGCGCTAAAAGTGAATTGGCCTTCGATCTAAAAACAGAAAAATTTAATGTATGAAAGAATTATATATATAAGTTAACAAGACTTAAACTTAAACAACATAACAAGTTGTAATCATAATAATAAGTAGAATACATATTTGAGAGGTACATTAGTTTTTTACAAATGGAGAAGATAGGAAAAAAAAAATTTTCTTTTCAGAGAAATTTCTTTTAAATCTTCTCTTCTTGCTTAAGGAGACAAGCAAAATTACAATTACATTTTTATGTAGTACTCCAAAACATGTGAAGACAAGCAAGGGTAATGTCACAAATAAATAGAATATCCAGAAATAAATGCCATTCAATACATCACATTATAAATGCATTCGAAATAACGAATTCATTACCTTATTCACATGTTTTATTTTCCCATCTCTTCAAACAATTAATTTTTAAATATAATGTTAATGTTTATCACTTTACTATTCGTAAAACCGTAGTATGTGAAAAATACTATATTGGTACTGTAGCATTACATTCTTTAAATACAATAATAATTAAATACTCGAAAAAATTCGGAAGTGAACAACGTAATGAATGTCGCTCTCTTCAATTCTTTCGCAATTTCTATTTTAATCATTAACTCCAAGTATTTTCTTCTGACGCATCGTAAAAAGTAGAGCTTCTCAATGATGTGCAGAGATGCCATATTAGGCGAAATTACTACAAGAGAATTATTCTGACCATGGAATTCAAATATCTACGTTTTGAAATGTCGTCTTTCCGATTTAATCTATCCAATGATTGTAATTAAAAGTAATTAAAATTAATATCTAAATAGACAATCAATGAACATTAATAAGAGATTTAATATAGGTCATTTTTATTTTGCATATTACAATTAAAAGAAAAATCGGCAACACTGAGTTCGTATTAATCAAGTTAACGGATCCTAGAAAGAGTCCTAGAAATTAGACTGGTCTCGAGGTCGAGAAAAAGTCGAACACATTAATAAATATTACAAATCTATCACCTGGATATTAGTTATGGAATGGTTTTTCATATTATTCATTCAAATTTTTCCTTAGTCCGTAGTTGCTGTAAATATATTTCATTAATTTTAAGTAGAAAGACCAAAAGCAAAGCAGAAATATCGCAAAAATCATTTGTTTTTTCTAATTATTTTACCTAACATTACTTAAAGACCTAATTTTCTAGAACAGACTTTGTTTTTGTCAAAAATGTGTATATTTGAGTTTGTAGTATTAATTTTTTTTATTAAAAAATGGAGCATCACGCTAAATCATGACTAGCACTATATTTTTTATTGTCACTTATTACACAATTGATGAAAATAAAAGAAAAGTTATGAGTAGTTTTTAATATTTGACTTGAGAAAAAACTACTGTATTTGCAAAAATTGTACTAGATATTATTTAAGACCTCATTTTGTACAACAGTCTTTGACTGAGTCAATAATCTATTCAATTCTTCTATTTTGTGTTTTTTTAATTTTCTAAAAACCGAGCTAAAAAGGGACTTGCAACATATTTGAATCGCTTTTTATTATACAGGTGACGAAAATTTAAAGAAAATTTTTGAAGCACTTTTGGTAAAAAATAATACATTTCAATTGCAATTGTCTCAAAACTACTCGATGTTCAGAAAAATTGAACATGACATTTTTAAATGAGCTAATTTAAAATATAAATTTAATAATATATAAATATAAATTTTGGGGAAAATCAGCTAAACACTTTATGTGCTAGCGTTATGCACAGACGGACGTACAGACACAGACAGAAGTTTTGCCGTCAATGGAATTGTCACTACTAAGGACTCTCAAAACACGGTTTCTACGGCATCCTTACCAAGTGATAGAGGATTTTTTCAACACTTAAAACATGATTTATCCTCTTTTTCCTTACCAGGGCCCGGCAATGTGAGTTTTTGTGTCGAAAATTTGCCATTTTCCGGCGCACAATTACCATAGTTTGTCTTCTTTCGTTATTAAAGTTTCGTTAAGAAAGTAACAATCACGTTTGTTTATTTGTATGTTATGCTATACCGAACCGTTCATTTTGTTTCGATAACATTGTCAACTTATTTCTTGAACTTGCGGAAAGTTTATTGACATAACACAATGGAAATGCGCGTATATCTGTTGCATTCAAAATGGAGACATTGTTGATCATGATTCAAGAGTATATGATGTCTCAAGCACCACTAAAGAGGATTGCCACCCGCCGTACCCTAGAATGTGAAGCGCGTCTTCGCTGCATATTCCGTCTCTGCGATTGTAAATTATCGGCCGGAGTTATTTCTTAACCGTTATCTCGGATAGTAAATGAAATTTACCCAAGAGTGACATAGCGAATGCGTGCCCAAATATGAGAGAGAATTTTCTAACAATAGGATTATTGACTGCAGTATTCAATCCACAATACAGAACAGACCCATACCAGTGATAAAATTTTCGAAGAGCGTAGTGAAACACGTGGATAACAATCACGTAATCAGTAGCGTGTGAAGTGTAATTCATTGCAATTAGCGAGGCATTGCCGTGTACATTTGTATGTGATCCATTGTACGAGAAATCGCACAAGAGGTTTCGCATTTTTTAAACGTTCGATATTTGTGAGATTTGAGTCGGAGATGAATCTCTTAAGTCTTAAGATTGTTGGAGGAAGGAAAAAAATGATTGTTGATTATTCCATTAACTTTGGGTGCTGTAATTTCTACGACACTAGTTTAATATGTCAGAAGGTTGTTTAATTTCTTTGAAAGAATATTTTAGAAAATTCGTGTTTACTTCATCCCTTCCTCTGGTTTTATTATTAAGAATCGAATTTAGGAGATTTTCCATTTCATTATATTCTTTAATAACAATACCATTTATTGGTTCAAACGTTTGCTAGACATATCTTAAACTACATATTCTCTTCACTTGTGTGGTTTGTCAATGGATTAGTAAAGTATTCTAACCAATCCTTTGTGATGATAATATTCAAATAAACGGTGTCTCTTTCTTCTGTTTTTAAATTTTTCAGAGCCTTGTAGGCCTTTGTCTAAGTGCCACGAAGTTCGTATTTTGTAATTAAAACGGCTTTCTTTTTTTAATTTTCCCACTTCTTTTTGGCTGTATCACATTTGAATTTGTAATATTGTAATTTAGTTTTTAAAGATATTAGATACACCTTTTATCCCTTATTATTTGTTTAATTTCTTGATTCCAAATATTTATACCTCTGGTTTTCCTCCGTTTATTTGTCCCTAAAATTTCTTCAGCTGCTTTAATTAAGTTTTTAAGATTCACCCATTCTTGGTTTATGTCGACATTAATTGCTCTGTAAACTATATATTTTTTTTCCATTCTCGACCAGTATAATCTCCGTATTCTGTCTTGTCTTAAGAGATGTACTTTGAATACCCTATGTTCGGATATTTTTGAAAAATTCTAGTTTGCTAACCATTTTAGAGGAATTTTGATTTTAAATGTTAAAAGGAAATGGTCAGAGTGTACTTTGGCACTTTTGTATACACGTGTCTAATCTAAAACGCTCGACTTCATTTTTTGTTTAACAATTATATACCGTAGTGTTATGAAAGATTGAGTCTCTGGATGCCCACGTATATTTATGTATTTCTTTGTGTTTATAGAGCTTCTAAATATTTGTTATTTTCAGTTGATATAAAAATGCAAAATTTTCCATTGCCTGTTTTTCCATTCTTATTCAATATTATCTCCCATTGGCTTATTCCTTACTCTAGCAATAAAATCGCCACTTAAAATTACATTACATAATCATTTCTGTAAGTACATGGGTCGCCAAATTCATCCAAAGTTGGCGCCATGCTTCGAATTACTCAGTTACGCTACTCTTTGAAGGCATTTTAGAAGCAAATATGATACATTTCAAACTTCCTTCTCGGAGATAATCTAATCTTGATAAAAAAAACACGCAAATTACTTCCTAATTAAACAAATACTCATTTGTTTTCCAAAGCTTTTTTCTGAAATGGATTGTCAACTGGTTCGAAAATTCACCAATAGATTGCACTACCTCCTGGGTGGCCAATACCAAACATTAACACATTGTAGGATTTCCCGGAATTTAATATTTTTCACGTCGGAGCTCGCATTGTTCGAAAGTCAGGAGAGCTGCGGGCAATTTCGAAGCAATCGTACACAGAATATAAGGGAAACGCGCATGGGAAGTTTAATTCAGTACGTTGGCACTTTCTAGCTCGTTTCTGCAAACTCCACGACCGCAGCCTCCAAAGCGCGGCAGGAAAGAGCGTGCATAAGCAACAAGCATCAAACTCGTAAGAAAAAATTAATTTTCGTGCAGATAGAGGTAACCATGACAATCTCTTTAATACTCATTGATTCTTTCGCAAATCTATGTCTATTATCTGTTGCTCTTTTTTCAGAACTCTCAGTCTGATGAGACAGAATGTGATGCTCGTTGCAGTTTCTGCTAAAGCTCTCCCAATTCTTCAATTAGTTGAATCAAAATTCCGAAGCCTCAACAATTTCTGTTAATCTTCTTTAGTTGGTTTTCTATTTTCGAAAATTTTTGGCTTAATGCTTTCCTTCCTTCTAGGGCGTAAATGCTGAACATTTTTTAAGGTGTTTTTAAGTCGGATGTACATCATCCTTTCATTCACAAAGTTATAACTAAGTATTTTGGTTTCTAACGTTTTATTGATGAGAATTGCCACTTTTGCAGATACTTCTTGTTTGTTTGGGACATCTGAGTAATATAATAGGTAGTTTTGTAGATCTATACCTCCCTTTACTTTTTTCTTTGTTTCTGTATCAGGTGCAATATCTACGTCTAAATCTTTGAAGTTCACTAATGTAACCGAACACAGGACCTCCGTTCAACAAACTGTTAAAAATAAATATTGTTTTGGAAAATAATTGTTTAGTAAAATAGTTGGCAGTAGAAGAAAACCGTTTCGGGAACGCGGAACCCAATTTCATATTCTAGTTTAATAACGGGGAAACTTTCGAGATAGAAAACAAGTTTTAAAAAATAAGACAATTTAGAGAATCATCCAAAAGCATATTTAAAAAGAGGGTACAAAAATTTAGAAGAAAAACGTCAAGACGCAGAAACGTACTTACACCGAAAGACTATCGAATGTCGGCAACTGATGTAAGTAGGTTTAGAAATAAGTTGAAATTGGTGAAATGGTGGATGGAACAGATTCGCGAGCCGACTGGCATCACTATCACGTTCAGGGGAGTGAACATTTGGCGGACATTACCCGCGCGTATGGAATACACTTATAAGAAGACCAAGTATGTGATGTAATTTTAGTAAAGCTTGAAACAATATAAATGGCCATCAAAATATACTGTGCACGGTATAAATGAGAAAAGTGAAAATATTTTTGTCATTAAGTGTGAATGTTAGATTTCGATTTATTGTGTAGAAGTTTTGTTTTTTGCTGTTTTTGTGTACTGGTTTTATCGGCAGCGTCACAGGGGAAAGTGGCGACGGCGAAGATCGCCGCCGCCGAAAGAACAGTGGTCCCACTGAGCACGTGACTGAGTGAGTGAACACTTGAAAAACGTCTGTTTTTATATTCGTCCATCAAGATAGACGATTTCTCCTTGCTCTAGCAATATGATAATGAAAATGTGTGGCTCTATCTTGTACAAGAAGGAACTTCAGTCCCGGCACAATATAAATTTTCCAGTGGCACGGCCGTTTGTGCCCAAAATATCATTATTGTTCAATTTGTTTTGATCAGAGCGTGGATCTCCGGCAAATACACGATAGATGTACGGAAATTATCCTCACATAGATAGACGAAGGACGGAATTGTCACACTAAGGCGTTCAGCTTCCTTGTGAGCTCATCCGCGCACGTTCCCTGTGGATATATGATTGCGATACCTTAATTCATTTAGCCTGGTTCTTAGCATTTGTCGTCATATTAGATGAGGCCAGGCACTATCTTCGGGGATTGTCAGTAGTTATTTTTCATTATTATTATTATTGTCAGTAGTAGATTTTTCTGAACAATTACTCGACGCTGGTCAGCTATTCTTTGCTCACTAACATCAAAATGAGGGAAACAGTGAAGAAATCTTTGATTAAACTTTTGTCCGTAGGGTCAATCTTCAATTTGGTAGTGGTGTCGTATTCACGCATGATGAAGGTATTTATTTCTGTCGTCCACTTCATCCTTGTGCATTGCCTGCCTGCGACAGAGGTCTCTAGAAATTACTGGCTTAATTTTCATTATCCTTTAAAACGAAATTTTCTAATAAATATCGATATGATATGGTCGTATTTTTTACTATATTCCACATTGCTTTAATTTTGTTACTTGTGTTAAAAATATCCTGATTGTTTTTCTATTTTTTTCCTGAACTAATCGGTTTGTTGCAGCCAACAATCCCGGACTGTTTTACGTCGTCTCCCTCTGCGCATGCGCGAGCGCACACTAGTCAAAACGAGCCCCGGATTGGGATCTGCTGGAACAAGTAGGTTCACGAATCAGTCTCTAGGTGCCGCTGCCTTCGTTTCATCGGATTCGCCAGATGTCACAATTTTTGTAGAGCGTGCAAAAATGAAAGCGACTTGGTCCTGGTCAGTTCCTGGTATTTACTTGCATTTTACGTTTCTCCATATTTGCTCGCTTATTATTTGTCTTGACCTCGCTATTACTTACGGGTTTTGAACCTGGTCAACTGTGACTTGTGCTAGTGTTTTTTATTATTCTTTAGGATTTCCGTTTATTGTATTATTTGAAACGAGTGATATTAGCAGTTGGACAGATTCTTCTCAATCTTCCATGTATTCGGAAGAAGATTTAATTGTCATTTTGCGTAAGAAGAGGACAAATGTAAAAAACTCTGTCGAAATATACACAAATTCTAATATCTACAAGAAAATCCGAAAGATATCTGTTTCCAATATCCAAGAATTAATAACACTTTAATTAAGCAGGATTATATTCCAATATCCACGAGATAAATCCGAAAGACATCGAAGTCAGTGAAAACGAAGAATCAATAAAATGTAAAACAAAGTAGAGTCAAAATATATAGACCGGAACACAAAACAAATTTGCAGAAACCTGACGGAAACGTAAAAAGCGCATCTTCTAAGTTTGGCATTGGTGGGAACTGCGGTTCCGAAATACCCATACGCGGATATCAAGATTGAGGGAGAGTGGACGAAATGATTCGGACTGTTGCTGACTGGTTTCAAACTCATCAGCAACCCTTCACACATCACAATGACTGACTGCAACTGCTGCATGCGCGGACTTTTTTAGGACTCTTTCGGCCTGCAGCTGGAAGAAACCTATTACGTTCCTTAAAATTCTTTTGTATTCTCGCAAATAGATACCTGGTGATACGTAATGATGATTGAGAGGAAAGCATGCGTTCCTGAAAGCTTTTGACCAGAAGCAGTTGTAACAGCTTGCTATGTAAGGAAATTAGTTTTGCGTAATACTGTTAGTTTCGCATAGTACAATTAAAGATAATGTGCCAGAAGTAATATAGACAGGTAAAAGCCAATTGTGAAACATTTCAAGTTGTTTGGTTGTTTAGCTTATGTAGTAATCTCAAGGCAATGTAAAAGTGAATTAGATGCAAGGGAATGAAAATGCATATTACTCAAAGCAAACAAGAGCTTATAGATTGTGGGATACTATCAAACAAGACATAATTCTCTCCAAGCATATTAGATTTGTTGAAACTATTAGTGGCTACGAATTTGCAACAAATAATAAAGTAACGGGTAGTAAATCATAATGTGGGGTAGAATTTGAAAAAATAACTAGAAACAAGTCTCAGTTAAAGTGTATTAGGTGCATGTAGCAATTCAGAAGTTGACGAAACATCCTTGTAGAAATATCGGAAGGGTAGACCAAAGAAAGTAGCTAGAAAACCGTATAGATGTTTGGGGAGGCCAGATTCACAATCAAATAAATATACCAGAAATAACGGAATCCTAACATTATGATGATTCAGTAAAGTCTGATAGTTAAGCTGATAAATCGGTAGAAGCCATGAATGCAGAATTTAAAAAAATTAAAGTAGACATACATGGTATTTTGTAAATAAACAAGAAAATATCAAGTGTACAGGGGGTATCGCGGTGTATTAAGTAAAAAGCAATCATGAGGGTAATGTCAATAGCTTTAAATGAAGGCTTGTAGACAGAGGTATTCCCAAGAAATGAAAAGAACATTCATTACTTTGAGTCCTATGCAGTTGTTACCAATATGTGTGTAAATATGGTATTGTTAGCATTAGGAGTGTATAACAAGTAGATAATTTTTATTTAGACATTAAAGGGGCGCACTTTAATGGTAATCTAGTTGAAGAAATTTATATGAAATTGCCAACTGGTTATGATGTAGAAGAAGAAGTCGCAACATATTAAGACCTAACTATAGTTAGTGCAACTAATTATAGACTGTAATTATGGGTCAAGTGCTTGAAAAACAAAGAAACTTGTACGCATGCTACATAGATTATGCTGAAGCATTCGAAACCCTTTCCCATTATTGGCTTCTTCAATATTTGGATGTGTACTAGTTCCCCCGTATATCTGTAAAGGAAAATATTCCTTCCACAGAGATATTATACACTTCCGCCAAGGAATTTTCCAAGGTGACTCTTTACCCCTTTATTGTTCTGCTTATCCGTGAACCCCCTGACTACTCTACTAAAATCATTTAATTATGACATTGCTTTTAACAAAAGGAACTCAACTCTTCTTCGTGTCTCGCATCTTCTTTACATGGATGACCTGAAGCTTTATGCAGACACTGAGAGTCATATGCGGCAACTAATAAGCGTGACGGAGAAGTAAACTGACGACATCAAGATGAAATTCGGTTTGAATAATTGCGAGAGTGAATATATTCGAGGTCATATCCAAGTTAGAAATTTGGAAGATGATGATGAACCAAAGATTACCTTCATGGAACCCCATGAAACAGACATATACTTGGGTTTCCAACACTCATTCAGAATCAAACACACTGTTACTAAGAACACACTAATAACTGAAGTGTGTAAATGATTGCATGGACTCTTAAAAACTCAACTCTCGGCGAGGCACGTCGTACAGGCCATCAATTCATTTGTTATTCTAGTGCTGACATTCTCCTTTGGCGTTATTAAATGGAGCAACACCGACCTCGAACCAGAGAACAATTCGAACCGCTATGACTGAACACCGAAAACATGATCCCCATTCAAATACAGAGCGTTTTACCCTTCCAAGATCGCAAGGAGGGCGATGTGTTGTAGATCTCATAAATCTACTCAGCTCTCAAATTGCATCACTCAGACGATACTTCCTGGAACATTGTGAGAGAGTTCAGCAAGCACTGAGCGCAGTTGATAATAACTATAGTCCTCTGAACTTGAAAAAGCTTGTTCCGACCGATCAGCCAATCACTGAAACGGAAGAGAAGATAACCTCATGGAAGGGGAAGGCACTGCACGGAAGTTACCCCCATGAGCTGAGTAAACCAGAAGTCGACATCTCTGCGTCGCACGTATGGCTCCAGCACAGATATCTCTTTCCGAAACCTTAAGCCTTCTTGATAGCTATCCAGGATAAAGTGATGCAAACATTGAACTACAGTAAACACATTATGAGAGATTCTACCATGCATTCCGACTCGTGTAGAAGATGTGAGGCTGCAAGTGAAACTAACCAACATGTGACAAGTGGATGTAGCGGCCACGCAGAGTTGGAATAAAAAAGAGGCATGATGAAGTGGCGAAGCAACCAATTATTGGCATTGAAAACGGGCTTACTCGCTATTTCCGTGCCGTGTTAAAAATGTGTGCCTCATGTCGTGCTTGAAAGTAGTGAGCACAATCTCCACTGGGATTGCTCCATTATCACTAACAGACACTTCTGCGGCAACAGACACGATATAACTTACAATGATACAGACAAACAGCAGGATTTCCTTATCGATATAGCAATACCCAATACCCACAACATATCGGGAAAATACCAAGAGATGATCCAGAAGAATACTGCTCTCGCTCATGAAGTCGCAGCTCAGTGGAACATCAGCAAAGTGACAACTGTGCCTATAATAATATCAGCCACAGGAGTGATACCGTAAATGGCGCTTCGAGCACTAGAGTGTCTGCACTTGGATGCCAGGAATATAAACAATATGCAGAAGGAAGTCATCTTGAATGCATGCCGTATTGTTAGAAGCCACCTGAATCTTCAATTAACAAACGCACACCTGGTCATTATTCCAGTGAGTGGCTGACATACCGACCAGTAGATACTGTGAATAGTAATAAAATAATAGCTACAATAATAAAAATAATAATGACAAAATCGGTCCTGGCACTACAAAATACCCACAAATATTAATACACAATACCCATAACAAATCGAGAAAATATCAAGAGAAGATCCAGAAGTATACCGATCTCGCCCATGAAGTCCAATCTCAGTGGAACTTCAGTAAAGTGACAACTGTGCCTATAATAATATCAGCTACAGGAGTGACCCCAAAAATGACACTTCGGGCACTGGAGTGTCTTCACTTGGATGCCAGGAATATATATAATATGCAAAAGTGTGCAATTTTGAATACATGCCGTATTGTCAGAAGCCATCTGAACCTTCAGTAAAGCACCTGGTCATCATTCCTGAGTGTGGTTGACATACCGACCAGTAGATACTGTGAATGATGTATAATAATAATAATAATAATAATAATAATAATAATAATAATAATAATAATGACAAAATCGGTCCTGTAGAGCAGTCGGTTGCGGCAGCTATTGTTGGATCCGAGGAACCTGCAGGTTGGAGTACTGTGTAGACATGATCATTTTTGGTAATGTTCCCTTCACCCCTTAATATCTTCCTATCATCTCATCATTCACACTTCAAGGCGTAACACACTTGACGGACTGAAGAATGCAGCTGAAAAGCTGATCCTAAAAAAATTATTCACGTTAATCTTGAAGCGTTATCAGTAAATTACTCTACGCCAGTATTAATAATAATAATAATAATAATAATAATAATAATAATAACGGTCTGTAAAAAATGGATGTTTGTGTATACTCGTATAGGAACAGTGGGTATATATACCACCAAGTGACCGATTTCTATTAAATGTTTCGTGTTTCGTGTGTTTTTACTTAGAAAATTTATGTGCTATTAATTTTGTTTTAATTCCACTAGATGATGCTGCAGGACAAAAGTGCTCTGCAGGTTTCCATTCAAACTGCGCTCCATCTGGGCTCCGTTGTTGCTGAGTGTTACCATATGGCATAGGGCGACACACAGAGACAACGAATAGAAGGGAGGGACAGGGAGAGGAGGGGGTAGAGAGGGAGGGAGAGGGAGAGTGGGAGAGAGAGGGAGAGAGTGGGTGAGAGTAAGAGAGAATGAGATAGAGTGAGAGTGGGAGAGAGAGGGAGACAGTGGGAGAGAGTAAGAGAGAGGGAGACAGATGGACAGAATGGGAGAAAGAGGGAGAGAGTGGGAGAGTGAGGGAAAAGGTTGAAGAGAGAGGGAGAGGGATGGAAAGAGTGGCAGAGAACGAGAGAGTGAGAGAGAATGAAAGTGAGTGGGAGAGAGACGGAAAGAGACGCAGAGAGAGAGGAAAGAGAGTGGCAGAGAGAGAGAGAGAGAGGGGGTGAGTGAGGGAGAGAAAGGGGTTGAGTGGGAGAAACTGGGAAAGAGAGGGAGAGAATGAGAGAAAGAGAAAATGAGAGAGTGGGAGAGAGACAGAAAGAGAGGGAGAGAGAGTACGAGAGGCTGCGAGAGATTGGGATAGAAGGAGAGAGAAGGAAAGAGTTGCAAAGAGTGGACAGAGAGGGAGAGGGAGGGAGAGAGGGGGGGAAATGTGAGAGAGAGAGGGAAAACGTGAGAGAGGGAGAAAGTGGGAGAGTGTAGGAGAGAGGGAGAGAGTGGGAGAGAGAGAAAAGGAATGATGAAGGTAGAACAACGTCTGTGGGGTTCCGCTAGTTATATAAAATCTGAAAACTTACTCTCAGGACCGCGATGTCGCACTCAGGTGTGAACGGGCTGAAGTCAGGGTGGACAATGGTTTGCGCCACCGCGTGAACGCTGCCTCCGTCTTCGCGTGTGGTCGTGCCGGCGCGCACAGTAATTCCGTCAAAGCTAAACAGAGCACACAAGAAGTTTGTATTTGTTTTTGTCATGAATCCAAGCATGTTTCTAGTCGTATTATTCGTACAAAGTACTCACATGTCCACGCAGTGGGCAGCAGTCAAGACCCACTCAGAGCTGATGATGGACCCACCGCAGGTGTGATTTCCATCTATCTCCAAGGAGATCTGGAAGCATTTTTATAAACAAACTTTGATAAGATTGGATAAGAAACCAACATAAAAGAAATTTTATGACTTCATTCTGAACAAGAAAGAGTATGCAAGAATTATTGGAACGCAGATATTAAGTAGTTCTGTGCGGAGATATGGAAGTGGATTAGATTTAATTTCAATACTTTGTGACAGAACTTAATAAAGGAATATTAGTTTGATACTTTTAACAAATTGAAGTATTATTTCTGCGTGTAGTCGAGGCATTCATCATTCATAACATATAATTTATTATTGTGAGATTACCTGGTAAGGGAACTTGTCGATTGTGGTGGTGGTGCCGCCAGTAATGCGGCTGCCCTGTGGGGGCGAAAATTTGGTGTCGGAGTCTGACTCGAAACATCCGTCACTCTGTGCAAGCGTTTCTGAAACTGACGAAAAAAATCTCAGCATATTAACACGAAATGTGTAGAATATTTCTGGGATGTCGTTATTCAATGATGCATTCCTTTCGAGAATTCATAGTCGTATGATGTTTTATTTGTATTCCAATCGATACGACTAATTGAAATTGGAGTTTCGTTATTTGTGATAATATTTTGATCATTACGTATTTTTATTTTCTCGCCTTAAGACTTCTTCGTAAGAAGAGAATGGTATGTAAACGTGCTTCATAAAACGTTGAAATGTCGACAGAAGAAACCTTATTGCCTGGTTCTGGTAAGGATAAAAAAACAAATCTTGTTTCTAAATTTAAAAAATCATCCGCTAACTAGTGGTGTATGTATAAAACATGTTTTGTTGGTTCTTGATACCGAAAAATCGTTTGACGGCAAAGTGCCCGTCTGTCAGTCTGTCGGTGGTCACCACAAGTGCCTAAACCATTCAGCCGATTTCCTTCAAAATTTATATTTCTCAATCCATCTGAATGATCTCTTTGGTTTGCGAGTTACAAACGAAGATTTTGATTTTTGAGGGTAATTCACATAAGGTCTTAACACATTTTAATAATTTTCTCAAAAAAGTACCAATCTGATTAATTAAATTTTGTTTTTGAATAGTGCGAGGGACTTGAAGAGAATGAGAGAATGTTTTATATCTCATTGTCGTTGACATCTCCGAATTTTGGAAAAATGCAATATATATAAACTACAAAATTGTAAAAATATTTTTTTCAAGCGTAGTATGTCTTGAAAAATTAGATGTTCAAAAGAGGTCGTGCAAAATTACTTTAGGATGTAAGTTCTATTAGTAGTAATTTATATTTGAAATTACCGTAACTTTTCTTCTCAAAATTTTCCACATTTGTTGTTGACACTTTCTCCACTTTTTTAATAGAGGATGGTAAAAAATTTGGTGGTTGTATAATTTTTAGGTGCAATTGGAGTTGGTTAATTGGCGGGTATGAACTAAGCTCTTTGGAGGGAAGTTTCGCTAGTTCGATCCTTGGGATTGGAATATAATTTTTTAAAATTGTCAGTTGCAAGAAAAATAATTGAGAGAGTTATTGAAATCATTTGAACAATTCTAATCGCAATTTAAATTGGTTAAAATAAATAAACAATATGTAAATAGAAATGTATGAAAAAAAAGAAAGTTAGCGCGAGAAAACGCAGACATTTCGCCTGAAGAAACCCTATTGCGGGGTTATGGTAAAGGAAAAAACAAAAAATTCTGCTGCTAGATTTAAAAACAAATACTCTTATCTAGTGGTGTAGCCAGAAACCATGCTTTCTTGGTTCTTGATACCGAAACATCAAATGATCGGCAACAACCGATTGACAGTGTGTCCGCCTCTAGTCAGCGCTAGCGCGTTAACAGTTAAGCTGATTTTGTTGAAAATTTTTGCTCGCAGATTGATCTGAACGATCTGGTTTCTAACAGAAATATTGGTTGTTGAAGGTTTTTTACTTTCTTGCAATTTCTAACATACGAAGAGAAAGAACTGTAATCGAGTGTGCCGAAAAACAGCGAATTTTCAGCACAAAAACTTTATTACCGGGCCCTAGTAAAGAGAAAGGTTATAAATTTTGATGATAAATATAGAAAAAATACCCTGGCACTCGGTATAGCCCAAAACCATGTTTAGTGGGTCCTTGATACCGAAAAAAAGATTAAAGGAAAGACGTCTGTCTGTCCGTCCGCACAACGTTAAACCGGTCAGCCGATGTTCTTCAAAATTGATATTCCCCAATCGTTTGCGCTGATGTCGCGGACTCAGCAATTTAAAACCAAAATATTATATTGCGGGTACATTTCATAAAACTTCTGAGACATTTTCAAATATTGTGTTTCGATACTATTGATTATATTTTCATATTGAAAAGTGCAAAGGTCATTTACGAGATTGCTGCAGGGCTCATTCATTTTGGCATCTCCAATTTTTGGGAAATTGGAAACAAAAATTTTAACTTTGAAATTTAAGATAGAGATATTTGTCTCAATATCTGTTGTAAAATATCTCTTCAAAAAAGTAATTAACAATTTTGTTAAAACAAGAAGTTTCGGGATTTTTCCGTTTGAAGTTTTTAAAAAATTCTCAAAACAACTCCAACTGTTTTTATTATATGTTGTTTATATTTTATGTTGAAATGTGCAAAGGTCGTTTACAAGATTGCTGCAGGTCATTTTTACTTTGGCATTCTTAATTTTTCGCAATTGGAAAAAAATTAAATTGAAAAATAAAAAAGGGATTTTTGTCTCAATATTAGTGTTACAATATCTCTTCAGAAAAAATAAAGAACATTTTTTTTAAAACAAGAAGTTTTGCGTTTTTTCCGTTTGAAGTTATAAAAACATTCTCAAAACAACTCCAACTGTTTTCTTTTTATTTTCTTCACATATATAATAAGTAACACTAAGATATATGCGCAAGTCTCATTTTCGGGTAACGCTTGTTTTCTAGAATTTTGACAAAACCATTTCAAAACAACAAAATTAAAGGTATGGAATTTTTACCACAGACAAAGTTTCTAGTAAAAAATAAGTTCTTTAAGAAAGTCGTGTACAGTTTTTTGAGAAAACGAGTGATTGTTGTGTAATTTCCGCCCAAAATTAATGAAGTAAATACAGGTTTTACCACCTGCAGGTATATAAAATTAATTTAAAATAAATTATAAATTCCTATTAAAATCGCCAATTAAAATTATTTTTTTCTTTTCTTACTTTTTTGCTTTTTACTCAATATGTATTCTGAATTTATTGATGTATTTCTTTTTAAGCAATGCGCTAAGTTTAATAGTAATATTACAATGGCACATTGATTGAGAGGCACTTAATTAGCACTAGTTTTGTTTATATCAATTTCTCTCTTCCGAGAAACCTGAACACTCTATGTTGAAAAAAATAAAGCTTTTCGTATCTGATGTGTGGATGTTAGAAGTCGGTAATGAAATAAAACTCTATTGGTACTGGTATCTTACGACGAAAGGCACCTCCCGAATGAGCAGACAGAATGTTTGTATTATTTTGATGTCAATTTCATGCATTCTAATTACTATATAGATATCATTAGGATAGCAAATGCTCATAGTTTAGATAACGCTGCACTGGCAACAGTGCATTGTTCACTTTTTGGTTGAATTGGACGTTTTGAAATGAGGGCTGAGGTGTCAGTGGCGCAGAAAATGCAATATTTGAATTTTACGTTGCTGTTTCTAAAAACGCGTGAAAGTATGTGCAGTTGTAGCATCTCTATTCTTTCATGTATCGGGCATTTTCCGTTTTGTGCCTTTGCGCGACATGCGGCATTTCTTTGGCAGAGTGGTCGGCATGTTCACTCAAAGGACTTGAGTTGGAGTCTCGGAGCTGCAAAATCATTTCTGCCTGAAAACATTGTTATTGTAGTAGTTTCAATGTGTTTATGTAGTAGAATATTGTTGCGCAACATTTAGAATCAATGCGAGAAAAAAAGGTCTTTGTCAGCACCACTAGTAATTTTCCTGTTCCCTCTTGACTCTTGGAAACATGTTGACAACCTAATCGGGTGTAGATTCGCGCCATTAGAGTTGCGGGCAATATATACTCACCCAAGGCGACACTCAAAAACAACAAGGAGCTGATGAGTCTAGGCATGTCGAAACCTTCTTTGTCCCAGCACACGAGAGATAATTCAATGATCATGTATAGTGCCCCGCACTGGCTATTTGAAGCAAAAGTCTCTGAGGATATTGCCTACATTTTAATAGAGGTTGTGATCTGGTATTCATTGAAACTGACAAAAGAACATTTCTTTTATGGCTTCGAACTCTTTGTGGTTTAAGTTTTGATTTATTTCACTGATATTGTTCGCGTTTTAGTAGTTTTATTGTGTCCCCCTCCCACATGCCGCGCCGCTGCCGCTCTACATCGGTTTTTGTAACGTGGCGAATCAAGATCAGTTCTCGCGATTCACCTAGAGGTCTTTTCGGCTAGCGTGTTTTTTTTCCAAACACGCATCTACCACCAGCGGGGCACCGCACCCGTTAGGAGAAGCTCTAAGCGTCCGCCCGGGGTGCCGATAAGCATAGTAGTGTAGTGCATGTAAGTGTGTGATAGATGTGAGAATAGGAGAAAGAAGAGGAAGGAAAGATCGCGTGCATTCTGTGGACCATTTGCGAGGGTACAGCTCCGGAACGCGCCCGGAATCGGTCGGTGAAATAACGGGAAACTACCGATTACAGCACCAGCCTCTAGTATTTTCCTCAAAACGGTGACGTGAATAATCTCTTAAGCTGGTTTCGAAACTTCTAGCTCCGTCAGGTCTCGAGCTTTGGAACTCCTGGTGGAGAAAAGCGTTGGAGAGACATCGGTTTATGTCCTTGGCCACCATTACCAGTTTAATTAACTAATGTAAAAGGGAAGAACCATTAATTAAATAAGTACAAAAAATTAAGACTTCAGTCACCTTTTGAGAAACAGCCCTCACCAAACAAAGCGCAGATTCAAAAACAAATAGATATCTGCAATATTGATTTAAATTTATATATTTCAGGGCTCTGTCCTGCTTTTTGCCCTTTATCCTTACAATCAAAGAAAAAGTTTGTCTGAAGCCTCCTGGTATTTCAAGCACCGAAATATCTGAAAGCTAATACTGATGTTATCGCCTGATCTACTATTCGGTACAAAACAAAGGCTTATCTTTAATATTGCTCGGAGAGATATATTTATGTTCATTAACTGTTAAAACATTGAGTTTTTTAAGGGACTTTTTGAAGTACGCCTGAAAGAGACCAAGCTAATACTCGTGAACCAAACGAAAAAAATTATTATTAGATTTTGTGATGTGAAATGTGTGATGATAGCGATCGTTTCTCTGCAACTAAAAGCTCATTTTGATATTGGAAATAAGGATAACAAAAAGCTTTTATCGCGCTGTTATCGCCGAGCAGTCAGATAACAACTCCGCGCGTTCTGTCTTTTGACCTCACTTCGTTCAACTGCGTCCTCCTGGACACTCGGTAGCGCAAGGTTACCTGCGTTGGCTAGGCGGTTGACATTTCCACTGGAAAGGGGGCGTTGGCGAACTCTCTGCGCCGCCAGGGCATCGATGTCAGGGTCCACTTCCTCTCAATTGTCACAGGAATGTCTTTGTTTCTTGGTGTAGTTATAATATTAATATGATATTGATCAAGAAATCAAGATGCTTTGGAAATTTAGAATAAATATTATTTTATCTTATTTTATAGTAAGTCTGCCAATCAAATAATATGTAAATTAATAGTATTTAATGACACTAGTGCATCTCTAAATTCCTAACTTATTTAAAAAAAAGAAGGACACTCATTTACACATCTGGAATTTAATGGAACATTACATTTCAACGTGAAAATGCCAAAACTGAAATATCGAACGAGATGTATGAACATTGAGAGTCTAGTGAAGAACGAAAATGAAAAACAGATGGATTTTCTGTTTCCTAACTGATTTGTTTAAGTTGTTAAATAATGTTGTTAACAATTTCTTGATAACAATTCAACTTCAAGATATTGACGATCATAATAAACATCACAAGTTAAGGATTATCGATTATACCAACAATAATAAACAATAGCAAATGATTCATATATTATAGTATTCTTCTGTGCTTCATATCATGCTCATCTTACTTCTATATTTTAAAAATCTTGCCTTAATGCATACTGACTTGTAGTTTAAACATTCGTGGAGTCCATTTTCTCTTAAAGGCTTTAGTAGTATACACATCATATGGAGATTACATTTGAAAATATATTTGATTGTCAGGAGCCATTAGCCCGACAAGGATTAAAAGGAAATAAAAATAAATGTCTATTAGACAGATGAAAAAAAATTAATTGCCGAGTACACTCTCAGAATGCGGTTACAATAGAGACAGATTTAATGATAAAATATTGAAATTTTGGACTTTTATTCTTTATTAATGTTAGAGATTTTACACCTTTTTCTTGGTTTTGTAGAAGAGATATCGTGCATTACTTTCATTGGTGTGTCTTCACTATAGAGTGGTTATCTTTTATTGCTTCAAGAACAATGAACATTTTCTCCAATATAGCAGTTCTAAGTTGCTAGGCAGTGTTGCTCTGCCAGGAATGGTGCTCTGCGAGGATGAGCAAATACAGCAAGTTTTAACTTAATCCAACTTTGTTGTGTAGTTTTCCGAAGAATGATTCTACTATATTTAAATTTCGGTATTAAAACCATTTGAGCAAAGGAGCTTTTGTTAACATGTTTTAGCAATTATTTGCCTGTGATCGGTATTATCTCTGATCCCTGTATGAATTGAAAACCATTCTAAGTTAATTATGAAATTATTATTTATTTACGAGTATTTTTACGATGACTTAATTTGGAATATTTTTTCCATGAAGACATGGTGAACATAGCACAAGAGTAACAATTATATATCAATTTTATAGTAATTTTAGTTTACATAGAACAATTATTAATGAATCAGGTAATGTGAAGCAAATGTTGGAAGTAACGGAGAAGTCAAATCCACATCGCTGGCTTAGACGCCAGTCACAGAGGTGATCCAGGAGCGGAGGTAGACCACGTTGGTGTAGATACCTGGCTTGCAAGGGCGGCCGCAGCTAGGACCCGCGGATACAACGCCCACCTGCTCGCCGTCAGCCACCAAAGCGCCGCCCGAGTCGAAAGTACAGGCATCCTTGCCCCCGTCAGCGTAGCCAGCGCACAACATGCGAGGGGTGGCGTGACTGTACGCCCACTTGCAGGTGTCTTCAGACAAGATGGGAACAGACACCGTGCGCAGGGGATCAGAAGGACGAGTTCTATTCTGTAAACAATGCACGCGTTACTGCGCTGCTCTCCATGATTCTGTGGGTGCCACCAGGGTGGGAACGCCTCCTACTTACAGAGAAGAGGCCCCAGCCGGTGACGTTGGCGACAGTGCCAGGACGGGGCATGCAGTTGGCTAGGCGAATGGGCTGCACGGAGGCGCTAAAAGTGAAATTGCCTCTGATCTGAAAACACATCTAATGTACAAAAGTATTCTTTGCGTAACTTGATAAGAGGTAAATACTATATTTCCATATGCTATAGACACGTAAATTGGATTATTCTCTTCGGATGTTTTGTTTTGTAAATATTATCTTCTAATTGAATCAGCTAAGCATCATTTTAATTTAATTTTAAAGTGATACGCACACATACACAAACACACAAAACAACAAAAAATGTAATCAATGAAAGAGCCTCATGTGACTTGTGAGACATGTTAAGATTTTTTAAAACAAAATATATTTCCAATACAATATGTTTACTTTTGAGTCCTTACGAGGTAGGAAGAAAAAGTTTTGTTATAAAAAAAAAAAGTTTATAATCAGGGAATTTTCATGAGAAAAACTCTTTCTGCGGGCTCCTGCTAGCGAAAATGTTGATAAATGTTGTTGAAGTGTATAGTACATTATTTCCTCTAACACGTTGTTTACTGGGAATGGATGTTTCGTGAGTGTTTGACAACGAAAAATCGCTTGTCGGCAAAACGGCTGTCTGAGATCAATACTACCGATGTGAACATTTGGCCATATTTCACCAAAATTAATATTCCTGGACGATTTAAATGATCGCTACGACTTTTGTTTTTGAATTTGATATTTATATTTTTGGGAGTACGTTACATAAAGTTACGTTACATGAAGTACGTTAACTTATCACATTTAAAAAAAATTTCTAAACCGGCACCAAATTTTTTAATTAAACTCTCTTCCGAACGATTAAAATTTGGGCGAGGTTCATTTTCGTCCTTTCTCTGATTTTTTGAAAATTGCAATACATATTTCTCTAAACGATTTTCCAGAACTTCAATATTTAAGATAGAAAATTTCTTTATGGATAAAACATGTGTTTTCTAAAGAGACCTTTCGATAAGTTGATGTAAAAAGTTTGGGAAACAAGAGTGTTTTTCACGTAATTTGTTGTGAAATATAGGCAATTTTTAAACAATGTTTTTCTCAAATCTCGCTTAAAAGTTTTCTAAACTTTCCTCCTCGTATGCACGTATACAAGGAAGAAACTGTTAATTTTTTAAATGTAAATGCTGATGTTTGTCCGCCTGTCTGTTAGTGTGTGTGTGTGTGTGTGTGTGTGTGTGAGTGTGATGTGTGTAAAACACTAGCGCATGCCGGATATTTTAAAATGAAAATTCTCTGTCGATCTGGTTGACTTGAATCTCAGCGATTTTGAAAAATATTCTTTATACTAGGGCGATTTCCTTTGAAGTGCCAGGGACATATTGGAACTTTTCTAAAAATTAATGTATTTCGATAAATGTTCTTTGGTCATCTAGAAATGATCGAGGTCCTCTGCCTTGAAATATATTTAAATTGTCTAAACATCAATCTGAACTTTAATTAATCATGCCCTACGCTGGTTTTAACCCTCTGCAATATCCTGTTTATTTATTTTGATGGCAGCGAGGCAGAGAGGGGGGATAAACCGAAAGACTAAAGATATAACAAAATAACTCGCACGAGAACGTCTCTGCCGTTGTTAGTTATTATGTTGTATACTCGTAATTATTTTGAATTGAAGTGCAACATCGTTTCCTGGCATTGCTAACATTGGTAAGTCGTGTATTCAACTCTTCTCAAATTAAATGAATTCTTGTGCACGTCAACATGTAAATACTTACTCTGATGACAGCGATGTCGTAGTCGTAAGTATTATTCGCACCTGTGTACCACTTGTGGGGAATGAACTCGGACACAAGGTAGTCCCAGCCTTTGGAAGTTCTGTTTGTGACGCCTGTGCGCACAGTGTAGGCGTTAATGTTGTTGTTTCTGTAATAAACCATAATTTTGGCTTATTCTTGGCCAACAATAGCAGTGACAACTTTCTAATCGTATACTCACATGCGACAATGTGCTGCAGTGAGGACCCACTGGGAACTGACGATCGAGCCACCGCACTGGTGTTCCTGCAATGCTACATCATCTCCTACACGCACAGAAACCTAAAAGCAATAACACGAACTGAAAGTAAAAGAGATAAATCCGAAATGAACGGTTATTTTGTGTTCTCAGGCGAGTCTGTTTCAATGATCAATAGTATTGTAAGAATAGTACGACTTATATTCGGTGAGATGGCAGGTTTCCTCCCTCGCTGGAAAGTGGGATCCGTCGATTGCAAATATTGCCTCCTTTTTCAAATATCCCCGAGTGGGACACCGCCCTACCTGGGACCAACTCTAAGCTTTCAACTGGCCTCCCGACGTCTTACTGTTTGTGTAAGAGGAGAGGTGGGACAAGAATGAGGGCGGGATGATCGCATGCGTTCCGTATTCCAATTGTTAAGATGTGGCATTTGCCTAGAAATGATGGGACAAACCTCTTACGCATTTGCCGATCAGCGCAGCCGGTCGCCCGAATTCTGCTCCAGACAGTGATTGTTATGTTTGATTTATCGTCTGCAATACATTGAAGAGGTAGAGCGAACACGGAACTCTAAATGTTGCTCAAAAATGTTTAGAGGTTGCTCATTTCATAGAAACGTCTAGAAGAGTAGTTTATACGGTAGGTGTATGTATCGCGTGTGACTGTCTGCATTGTATTATACGTAGGACGTAGAGATGGCTCAGGGCATCGACTGATGTCACTGCACTGCGTCTTGAGTGGGTGGTCCTAGGGTTCCAGTCCCGACGGTGACGGAATTTTCGGCACTAGCTACGTACTTAAGTCGAATTCAGTCGCTGTGTGGAGGAGGAGTCTATCGGCCTGGTGCTCCGATCGGTAGTTTTCCGTGGTTTCTCCGATCAACAGATTGAAAAGAACGGAACAGTACTAACACACGGGCCAGAGACCGCGAGCGATCCGTCCTTCCTATCCTACTCCTCACACACACGTACACGTATATCCGCTACACTACCACACATGACGGGAGCCCAGAGCTTCGCCAGCATTCGCCATTCAGCGAGGGAAGACCACCGCCACCTCACGAGGAATAATATGCACTGCACTTACAGGACCACGAACCTAGGAGTTGATTCGTCCGTATCACATGATTAATCAATAAATCAGTGGATGGGCAATAAAAAGTACATCTTTATATAATTATAGAAAAGAATCCATTTATTCAATAAACAGAATACCGCATCAAATAAACATGAGCACTCAATGAAGAAATTGAGTGCTTGAGAACAATACGTTATAGTTTGGTTGTTAGATATATTATTGTCTTTAGTGAACCATAGGGCATATTGAATTAAGATGTGGCTGTAAAACTGCTATAGCGCTGAACCATCTCAGCCGGTAAGAGTGCTTGCAAGCAGAACTGGGTAGAATAAGTTATTTTTAATAGTTAGAGCACGTGTGAATATGCGTCTTAACATCACTTGCTAGACATAGTCCGATTTTGAAGAGAGAAACCGAAAGAGCATCTCGGTGTGTCCGAGCTGTGAGAGGTAGTTACCATGTAAGGGAATTTTCCAATGGATGTGATGTGGCCTCCGATGATCCTCTTTCGTCTGCCAGAATGCGCTGGCGGCGCTCCCGCTTCGGCGGGCTCGGGCGCGAGGTGGAGGTTGGTTCCCGGAGCCTGCGCGCCCCCGTTGGCCACGTCAGCCCAGGGGGCGTTCGAAGCGCCGGGGTCCAACCCGCCCCCTGGAGCCCCTTCAGGGGAGAGGGCCGCCGCCGCGCATTCAAACAAACGAATGTTAGCGCACGCGTGTTTCACGCGAGCTCTTGAGAAGAGTAGTTTACGTAGCAAGGGCGCCAAACAGGTGATTCTCGCACGAGTCGGGTTGAGCACAGGGAGGAGACGAGAGCGGGAAGCACCTCGCCCCGTGTGGCGCAATACATTTTAATACGCCGTGAGCGAACGTAATGCGCGAAGGAAAGAAATGGAAATAAAATATCATATAACTAGAAGTACCTTACTTGTACCAAAGTAAATGGATTCCAGTCAGTGTCGTATCACTATTGTTTGTAAATAATAAACAAAGGCGACGTCAAGACGAAAAACAATTGCGAATCGGAACAGATGTTTCCCACTCTTCGCTGTGTTTTCAGACGCTTCGAGCTCTTTCGCACACTATGAAAAAATTATCGGTTTCCCGCAAGGAAAACAAGTTCGAAATACCGCATTTCGCGCACGGCATGTTGAAAATAATTTTTAGAAGCAAAGTACGGAGTAGGTTACACACTAACGTAATGTCTAAAATTATTATTTTAGAATAAGTTCGTGTCATTGTATTCCCTGGCGATTATAGGATTTCTGCCAAACTGTTTTTTGAGTTTACTTCAGCGATCGTTGTAACGACCATCCGCAATGTACTACATCTAATAATACAAACAAAAGTGAAGTATTTTTGTAACTATGTCTAAAAATATAAATAACAGCAAATAGCGTGTTTTGGAAACCGAATCACCGAATTTTCAAAAACAAATATGAAAATAATCGGATTTGGAACGCAAATTTCCGAAATTGCTCATGTTGTAGTATAATTTGTGAAATTCTGCACCGTATTTCTACAATCATAGACAGAGTAGCTGAGAATTGATTTACGTTTTCCCAAAACTATCATTACTTGCTCTACCAGGTCAAGGTTTTGCAGTTGGAAGCTTGAATATTTGGAAACGTGCAATTTTTACAAATCTGCAATTTTTTGTGCGCTACAACAACAATTTTGAAGATAGTAATATATGCTTTAATAAATTCTGTTTCGTAATAACAGATTTTAAATACGTACGAGCTCTATTTTCGAAAATAATAGTAGATATCGTGTACGGTTCAACGAAAAATAGTCGATTGAAGAAACAAATTTAAAATCCGTTCCTAATATATTCCTAAAATGTTTTCCGATGGACAGTAAAAATATATTGCTAGTCCCATTTTCGTCAAACTCTCTGTTTTTCCGAAAATTGAAAAAAAAAATTGATTGCAATCTTTTTGAAATATTTCTCACACCGTAATTTTCACTTTCCCAGCCATTTGTATACATTATTGCATTTGTAAGTAGAAGTGCTTTAAATGACGTTGAATGTTTAGAAAACGCAAACTATTTTTGTGTAGCAGAGTTTCAAATTTAGCTTTTACAGTGACGCATATTCTTAAAAATATATCCAAAGTTTTCAACGAAAATTTCGATATTAGACGAGGTTTTATTCTTCTATAATATTCATAAAGGAATATTTCGTTTCTCTTATTATGAAATTTTTTTTTAATACACCCTGGGCAGTAATACATGGCAGACAGTAAGAGTATGTGGCAAGTCCGAAAAGTTAGCCACACAAAACAAATTAAAAAGAACTAATACGAGAAGGTCTGTGCCATTCAGTATCACCACTAATTCATTCTGAGCTTGAGCGCCACGGGTAACTTGTATTCACCAAAGGCGACTGCAAACAAGCACAAGAAACTGATGAGTTTCAGCATGTTGATTGCTTTTGGAACAATGTGACCATTAATTTATTCGCTGGGCATTTATAGTGCTTTAGAATGCCGGTCTCAGACACCTAACGACAGAAACATTACTTCGCGGTCACATTTTCTGAAGTAAAGTTACGGTTATAGGGGGAATTTAGAGTTGGAGCTCATTCCGTTACTAAATTTCGAAAGTAATTTCATTCTTTAAGTTTCCTTGTTTGAAGCTTTTATCGGGTCGGCTAATGTTTTTTCATTACTATATGGACTTTTAATATATAGTATGTCATAACAATATCACTATCATCATTTTTTTTCATTTCTTTATTTGACTCCAGTAGTTACATCTTACTCCGGGTCTATTTATCCAATGGAAGTAAGATTACAGTATGACATAATTTCATCTGAATGATATTAATTCCTATGATCCAGACTTCCAGAGAATTTATAGAACTTCATAATGCAAAAACATCTTACGAATATCTATGTTCTTTTTTTTTCAAATCCTTCTCTCTCCCTCGAACTACTGAATATTTAGTCTGTGTCGCAATGCTGCATTCTCACATAATTAATCCATATATCTCAAACCACCATTATTCCCTGAAATCATCAATTGAAATAAATGAAATATTCCTCCTAGCTTCATTAAACTGAGCCCATTTTTTACTTACTGTCGAATAATACAAAAAATTACTGATAACTGGTCATTCCCAAAATTTAAATAACTGTGTACTGTGTAATTAACATCCACCAAGGACAAAGCCTTTTAAACTAGAGTAATTTGTTATAATAATTAGGAGAGGGGATATTGTGCGTATTGAAATCAATAAAATTAATGACGTGTTGAACATTTTTAAGTCGGCCCTGACTTTTCGATATCACATATTCAAGTTATCTACAAGTACCCAAGAGGAGTATTCAAGCAAATAATTAAATTCTATCAAATACGATTTTTCAGAAACACAAAATTATATTGTTGCCAAAAATTTATTATCTTTTTAAATAATGTAATGTGCTGTTCTGCTAACCATGATAGTTACAATGGTCTACGTATACTATTTTTAAATATGTTTTTTTTAATTATAACGATAATGCCGGTTAAAAGTTGGACAGGTTTGTTTCTTTTTGTGGAAAATTTTGACATGTCTGCATTTCCATAAAATAAAGCTGGAATTATCGTCACATTTTTTGGAATCATTTATTTCAATACATTCTGTACGCAAGTATTTTATTTTTTCAGATAAAACTACTACATATATTTCAGTAACTAATGTAACTTTTTGACAATCACATATTTTGTCCAATCACAATTACCATTCAGTTATTGGCTATCCATTACAGTTTGACTTTCAGTGTTTGGTTCATCAAGAATAAAAGAATTTCATTCGATGCTAGGAGTATCTGAAGACCCCTCTCTTGAATTATCTCTAAGTGTTTCGTCAATAGACCTGCTATACTAGATCTATTTGCCAATACCAACTTGCTTCAGCTCATGAAGGATAAATTGTAACATATTTATTGATGAAAAACCACATTTCCGAAGGGACAAATATTGCTGGGCGTTAACTATGGCTGTATCAATCTTCTTCCCTTTCATTGTTTTCTCAATAATGATAAGCTTCCCATTTAATATGTTCGGCACCATCCTTGCACATACAACTCAAACTACTCTGACACATACTACTCTTTCTGTGTCCTTGAGATCTCAGTCTTCTAAAAAATAACATAGGACGCTGTTGTGAAGACATCATAGACGGAATGAAACACATGCCGGAAGCTGTCACGTGATCGTGAATCTTGACATCTTGTTGCTTACAGATACGTGTTCTTTATTGCTTACAGCGACGCGGTGGATATATTGGATTTTACCTGAACCTCTTATGTTTACAAGTGAAATTATTATTGATAAATTTATTTTTGCTGCTTCACATCAGGACAAAAGATGCAACTGAAAATCATTAGTGTTACTCCAATGCTAAATTTCCCCCCCGATGGACATGTTTGTTGTTGCATGAACACTAATTTAATATTTTACTAATTTCAATCAGTCCTTTTCAATTGTCTGTGAAGAATATCTCCTAAACCGTTAACAGTGAGTTTCCCAATATAGATCTTCTTTGACTCATCAGGCTGCACTAAAGGTCCTGTGGATTTAAAACGTACTTTTGAACATTTGTGAAAGCGTTTACAGGCAGCCTCACGGATATTTTCAACATTTTATAAAAAATGGTATGGATTATTTTATCATTCTCTGCAGCAATGTTATTGAACCAAGAGATATATTGTAATTTTCTTTTCAAGACAGGTTTTTTAGATGAAAAATCTCCGATATATGGAGCAGTATTACAATATTTCATTTTTAATACGTAGGTACGTAGTTTTGTGAGAAAGTGAAAGTTCCAACGGAGGAAGCATTTCCAACCCAAACTTCAGAGTGAAGTCGAATTCAACTGCTCTCTAGAGGGTATTCTAAGACCGGCTGATCTAACATAGATTTCTATTCTTTCTCTGATAAACTCTAGTTGAATGTGGGAGCAGTACCCAAACAAACGGACTATGCGCAATCTTACCTTTCTCATCCTGTCTGTCTTTTCCAATTACTTACCTACACTTACCCTTGACTTCCCAATTCACACATGTCAGGGGACCAGGCAGGAGCTTAGAGCGTGTCCCGGTATCCTGCTGGAGGAAGACATTGATATCCCCCCACACCACCTGGGGTGGAAGATCACTTCCATCGTGTTCGTTAGATAAACCGACACCACCTAGATAGATCTATCTCAGTGACGCCGAGTAACCCCAGCACCCAGGAGTAATTTGCACTCCACTACACTCTAATTTTCTTCCCGGTGGATGATAACTCATTCGTCTATATGCTCAACACAGCCATCGTTCACTGTTATCACAATGTGCGAAATTGAGAGTCACGCGCGGCAGAGCTGTCATTTTGTGGTACGTACACTAGTAACTTGGAACTTCATAAATATGAAAATACTTAAATAAATACGAAAAGAACTAAAAATGTAAGAAAGCTGGAGAATGAAAGCACTTCTTTTTTCCACTTTTCACGTTTACATTCTTGAGCATGCAAAAATCGATTTCCAAACAGGAGTGTTTAACAATTTAATCATATTAAACTTAACTAAATCCTACTCACATAAACATACCAAACAGTCGCCTTTTATTGTTCATATATATTCCCCTACTAAACAATTAATAGAGCAATTGCAGAAAAAGAAGTGAACACAAATCATACTGAGTTTGTAGTGTTTTAAACTCTAAAATTTAAAGGGAAAATATGGAAACGTTAGGAAAGTTCAAGGCCGAATCAAATTTTGTTGTAAAATATTATGACCGGCATTTTTTACCTAATCGAGAATGATCTTAAATTAGGATTGGAAATTAGAATAAGGTAATACCAGTTCAAACATGGTTGGGTCACTAGCGTGTCCCATCCTAACGCTGCATCCCTGCGTCGTCAAACCACTGAAGTAAATTTTTTGTAATCGACTGTAGCTTCTTTTACCTAAATATATATAATATTTTTATATAATTAATATCCAGTATTACCCTTAGTATAGAGAGAAATATTAATTGCTGCGGCACAAAATGCTATGTTTTAGATAACAAATCGTTTTGTAGGTCGCTTAAATCTTAGAAAATATGTTTTTCTTGTTTCCTACATGTAGTACATCAGTTTTCTTAAAACCTGCGTATAAAAAATTTACACCACGTGGATACTTATAACGAGAACATAACGTATTTACTTTATCACTGCTTACGTAGTATAGAGAAATAATTTTAAAGCTGCGAAAAATAATTGTATTTTAACAGAAAATATCTTATTGCCGGTCTTTGTAACGAACAGTGCATCCTATAATGTAGTGATTTACTTCTAACTAATGTACATGCAGCTTGTGACATGAAAAATGCAGAGGGTGGTGTAGGTGCTCTACCAGATATATCCAAAGCGTTTGACACTGTTCCTCACGCGGCGATTCGGTGGGCTCTGTCCAGGAAAGGGATCCCAGACGCCTTTACCAATTTGGTGATGGACTCTTACGCCGATGTCTCCTCCGTCATTCAGCACCCCTCGAAGGGAATTGAGGTGCCAATTCGTAGAGGAGCAAAACAGGGAGATCCTTTGCCTCCCTCCTTTTTCATCCCATCATTGAGTTTCTGCTTGAGGAATTGGAAAACATGTCGATTCTCGGGGAAGCGGACGGACAAATCAGAGTGGCAGTCAAACAGTGCCTACATCTGCATGTGAGTACTGCAGATGGCTTATTCTATCTGGCCAAGAGAGATGGCTGCGGCTCGCCCAACACGTTCCTAGATTGCGCTGAACCTAGGAATACCATTTCAAACACGTGCAGATTCTACTTGCAGATGGTTTAGATCTAGTATTACAATAGTTATTGATAATAAAATAGTACGTAGGTACATAGTTTTGTAAGAAAGTATAAGCAACTTTGTAGTGTATCTGGTCAATCCTGGCTGAAGAAACAATATATATATATATATATATATATATATATATATATATATATATATATATATATATAATAAAATCTTTTGTCTTCCTGTATTTGCAAAATTGGGAGTGTATTCCTGAATTAAAGCTGTGTAAGAGCTAAGCTTTTAAATAATATGTTTATAATCGGTTTAAGTGAATAATTAGTTATTAATGGTGAAGCAGTCAACTTGAGTTCTAGAGTTGAGAATTGTTTTAATCAAAGTATGTGTGATAAGTTTTTACTTCTGTTTTCAGTCAGTAGTTATTCGGTATAGAAACCTTCATATCTTAAATTTATACATACATAACATAGCTTCTTGTCTGAAGGACATTAACAAGAGGTGTGTGTGCATGACCTGAAACTGCAGAAACCTTGTTTTATGAAGATAGGACAGCACTACATATCGTGAATTTCAATAACGCTTCTTTCTGTTCACTGACGGCTCCTTACCTGCTGGAAAAGAGAGTGCATGGCATGTTGAAGGTGAAATTGATTCCAGAAATGACGCGAAGTATACTACTGTCTACTTTGGTAATTGCTTAATATAGCTGTGTGGTTGTGGAATTGTGTATTTCAAGTGATATGCCATAGTATATACATTGTTGTTAATGATCCATTCAGAACGATAATTGTCTGTTCAAAAGTTAGATGATTTTTTTACAGCTTTTAAAACTAGTTAGTGAAATGTATTCTTCCACCAACCACATGGGCTGGAGCGTAAGGTGTCGTGGGAGGGTCTACGTATTAGTCCAGGGCTTGTAGTTAGACATACGGATAGTTTTCTCCAGTGATTTACATTGTTCGAATACTGTCTCTACAACGAATGTTAGAGGAATCTATACAATTCGTGTAGAAAAAATGGGAACGTGTTTGGGTTATAATTAAGTCATGTATGTAAACCTACCTGTCATAAATTCTGAATTTCAAAGAAACAGTGTTGTTTTCTTTCAATATGTTCTTAATTAAGAGTGCAAAATATTAAATTGCCACAAATTTATGCATTTAAATAATATTTTTAAAATGAACTCTAGTATATTGCTTTCATTTAATCTATATAAATACATTCATATATGAACATTTTCCTTTGAAGGAATGAGGGAGTTTCATGGTACAAATACAGGTTAGCCAATGTTTGAGTAAAGATTATAATTTGTGTGTGTTTGTCACCCATAATTTCCCTCGATTCTGTTTTGCATCAATGTGTATCAAAAAATTGCTTTCGCAACTAAAATGACAATAATGAAACTCATTTCTTAATATTTGAAAACCTAATCAATACCTGTTACAGATATCATTAAGTAATTCTGGGTATATGATTTATCTTTGGGTTTTCATCTGCTGTTCATTTAGGAACTTTATGTGCTTTTGAACATATCATTTGAATTCAAGGTGAACCTACTACCCAGACAGGTCCATGTGCTATTAACAACAGGTTGTTCAGCGTCTCGAGCTGTTTAATTGCCAACTCAAATAATGTCGATATATTCAAGAAATATTTACCACTTACAATTGATATTTTCCCCAATACAGCATGTCTTACGTAATGCATCTTTGTTGTGATGATTTCCGAAGAAAAATTCTTCTATATTTTAATTTCAGCTTTAAAAGTACTGTCATTTTATTTGAGGAAAGCAGCATCTGTTATCTGTTTTAGGAATAATTTTCGTCTAATCGTTATATGAACTGAAAACCATACTAATTTATTTCTGAAATTATTATTTATGAGATTTTTTGATAAGTGAATTTGATAAATTTTTATCCAATAAGACTCAAGATAACCTCAACACAAGACTAAAATGAATACATTTATTTTAGACTGATTTTAGTAAATAGAGTGCAGTTAATGGAGAAAAAAATGTGTATGAAGCATAGAGAATTTTCCCTAAGAAAAGTACATTTAACGGGAAGAGTCAAAGCGATTATACTACCCGTGAAGTGTCAAAGCGGTCATACAGCTGCTTTAGACACCTGTTACACAGGTGATCCAGGAGCGGAAGTAGACCACGTTGGTGTAGACCCCTGGCTTGCAAGGGCGACCGCAGCGATCGCCCCAAGACACAACGCCCACCTGCTCGCCGTCAGCCACCAAAGGGCCGCCCGAGTCGAAAGTACAGGTATCCTTGCCCCCGTCAGCGTAGCCAGCGCAAAACATACGAGGGGTGATACCATCGTACGCCGACTTGCAGTTGTCTTCAGACCAGATGGGAACGGACACCACACGCAGGGGGATAGACAAAGGACCATCCTCCTGCAAACGGCACATGTTAGCGCACTACTGTCCATGATTCTCTTGGTGGAACCAAGGCGGCAAAATATTCAACTTACAGAGATATAGCCCCAGCCGGTGACGTTGGCGACAGTGCCTGGAGGGGGCATGCTGTTGGCTAGGCGAATATTCTGCTCATTGGCGCTAAAACTGAATTTGCCTTTGATCTAAAAACAGAAAAATCTGATGTATGAAAATATTCTGTACATAATTTAACAAGACTTAAACTTAAAGAACATAACAAGTTGTAAAATTAATAATTAATACAGTACATATTCGGAAGGTAGATTAGTTTTTTTACGTATGGTGAAGATACGTAAACAAGAATTTTCTCTTCAGAGATATTTCTTTTAATTCTTCTGTTCTTGCTTCAGGAGGCAAGCAAAATTGGAATTAAATTTTTATGTAGTGCCCCAAAACATGTCAAGACAAGCAAGGATAACTTTACTAAAAAATGGCAAATCCAGAAATATTTAATTCAAAATATCCCTGTAGGATTGCTTTCGAAACAACAAATGCATTACCTTTTTCAAATGTTTTATTTTCTTGCCGCTTCGGACAATTAATTTTTAAATATAATGTTTGTGTTCATCGCTTACTATTCGTAAAACCGTAGTATCTGAAAAATAATATACTGGAACTGAAACTTACATTCTTTAAATACAACAAGAATTAAATACTCGAAAACAGTCAGACGTCAACAACGTTATTGATGTCACTGACTTCAATTCTTTCGCAATTTCTAATTTAATCATTAACTCCAAATATTTCGTTCTGACGCAACGTAAAAACTCAAGATTATCAATGAAGGCAAGTTAGGCGAAATTACTACAAGAGAGGTATTCTGACCATGAAATCCAAATATCTACGTTTTCAAATGACGTCTTTCCGATTTAATCTATCCAATGATTGTAATTAAAAGTTACTAAAAATTAATAACTAAATAGACAATCAATGAACATGGGTAAGTGATATAATATAGCCTAGTTTTTTTGCATATTACAGTTAAAAGAAAAATAGGGCACACTGCGTGCATATTCATTAAGATCGGATCCTAGAAAGAGTCCTAGAAAATAGACTGGTCTTGAGGTCGAAAAAAAATTAATCAAATTAATAATTATTACAAATGAATCACCTGGATATTAGTTCTGGAATGGTTTCTCATGTCATTCATTCAATTTTTTCCCTAGCCCATGGTTGGTGTAAATATATTTCATTAATTTTAAGTAGAAATACCAAAAATAAAGCAGAAATAACGGAAAAACCATTTGTTTTTTATAAATATTGTACCTAACTTTACCTAAAGACCTAATTTTCTAGCACAGACTTTGTCTTTGGCAAAAACCTCTATCTTTTAAATCGTAGTATTAATTTTTTTATTTTAAAAATCGTACACTTCCATTGCAAATGACGTAAAAACTACTCGATGTTCAGAAAATTTGTGCATGACTTTTTTAAAAGAGCTAGTTATTTTACAACTCAATTTGTCTGAAACAAACATCTCTATCTTAAATTTTGAAGTTTTCATTTATTGAAAAATTTTCGAAAAATCGGAGACATCAACAAAAATATGACTTGCACAAATCTCATAAACGACCTTTGCACTATTTTGAAATTTTGAAAATGACCTAGGGGCTTAATGAAAAGTATTCCCAGAATTAAATTTTCGATTTTAAATTCCTGAGATGAGCTAGAATGATTGGGGTATATAAATTTTGGAGAAAATCAGCTAAACTGTTTATGCGCTAGCGTTATGCACAGAGGGACAGACAGACACAGATCATGTAAGCCTTTTTTTGAATGCCATGAAGATGGAATGTCGTAATAAAAACAGCTTTCTCTTTTTAAATTTCTCACTCATTTTTTGCTGTATCACATTTGAATTTATAATTTTGTTATATAGTTTTTATTGATTTTAGATACACTTTCTTTTTTCCTTTATTATTTATTTTATTTCTTAATTCCAAATATTTAGACCTCTGGTTTTCCTCCGTTTATAATATGTCTCTAAAATGTCTTCAGCTGCTTTAATTATGTGGCTGCATCAGTGGTCTCTGAAAGCAACAGATTGCTTCTCTGGGATGCACTTGCGGCAGGTGCAGCTGTAAGTGGAGATGGATGGGTGCTGCTATGTGCGGCTGTAGTAAATTCGGGGTTATCCCCGATCAGGGCCCGCCTGTTCAGCTCCTGATCACCACCGGCTCGCATGCTGTCACCACCAGCGGTGGCTCCGAAGGTGCCCTGGCGCTCCCCAGGCAGCGGCTGCTTTTCCGAGGCCTTACGACGTATACTCCGTGACTCCATATATATTGCCTCAAGAAATTCAATTTTGTGTGAAAGAGATTGCACATTATGATGCACGAATTTTTTCCACGTACCTACACGGATGTAGATAAATGAATATTGGGAGAGGTAGTACAAGGATTAGGTTCAGGGGATACGGTAATTGTGTCCAAATATGTCCCGGAGGATGGAAGAAAACTAGTTTTGGAATGGATATGTATTTAGCAGGAGGCCTGCCGAGGTTGTGAAAGGTAGTGTTTAGCATAATATAGCATATGCGACGAATGATATCTGGAAGTACTTGTATCGAAAACTGAATACCAAGTGGAGCTTGTCCTCGAAGATCTGCAAAGATAGCAGTCTCCATAAAAAGATAGTCAACTTCTACAACCTGAATACCTAAAATGAGCCGCAAAGGTCAAGTGCCAATTACCAGAATTAAAACGGAACATACGAGGCTACCTCACCTTCACTTAATTAACAAATATACTCTCCCAAATTTGTAATATATTAATGTAAACATAAAAATAATACATTATTCGCGACTGTTATATATACAACTAATCCCGCCAATCATTCTTACAGAACTTTAATATAGACGCGTTACTTCATTCAAGTTCACTACAAGATAAAACATTTATAATTATGTAAATTAATATGTCTCTAACGAAGTGTAATACTGTTTTTTACTATAGGTAATGGGTATATTATAATAACATATGGTGATATATCTTCAATCACCTTATTGAAAACTTACACAAAAGTCACTAACAACCTCGAAGTAATGCGACAATAGAAACATTTTTTTGTGCTTCTTTGGCGTTGTAATTGAATCCTGAACTTGATGAATACTACTATCACATTTATCAAAAACTGATCAATGGAATTTATCCATACTTCCAATTAGGTCAAAATTGTTTTAAGTTTTTATATAGGTCTTAATAATTTTGGGACTTCTTCATTTACATCATAACCTGGTGGTAATTTCATATAATTTTTTTTAACTAGATTACCATGAAAGTGCACCACTTAAATGTCTAAATAAATACAATCCACTTGTTATACACTCCTAAAGCTAACAATACCATAAATACATACATATTGGCAGAAAGTGCATATGATTCAAAGTAATCAATGTTTTTTTCTTTTCTTATGAATACCCCTGTATACAAGCTTTCATTTAAATCTATTTACATTTCCCTCATGATTGCTTTCTACTTAGGTGACCGCAATCCCCCAGTACACTTGATATTTGCTTGTTTATTTACAAATTACCATGTATGTCTACTTTAATTTTTTTTATATTTCATTTACGGCTTCTACCGATTTATCACATTCAATATCAGACTTTACTGAATCATCATAATGTTTAAATTCCATTATTCCTTGTACATTTATTTGAATGTGAATCATGGCCCCCCAACATTCCATAAAGTTTTGTAGCTACTTTATTTGGTCTACCCTTCTGATATTTTTCATGGGTGTTTCGTCAACTTCTGAATTGCTACATGCATCTAATACACTTTCACTGTGACTTGTTTCTAGTTATTTTTTCAAATTCTATCCCACATTATGATTTACTATCCGTTACTTTATTATTTGTTACAAATCCATAGCCATTAATAATTTCAACAAATCTAATATGCTTGGAAAGTATTATGTCTTGTTTGATAGTATCCCACAATCTATTAGCTGTACTTTGATGTGAGTAATATGCATTTTCATTCTCTTGCATCTAATTCACTTTTACATTGCCTTGGGATTATTACATAATATAAACAACCAAACAACTTTAAATGTTTTACAATTGGCTTTTACTTCTTTATATTCCTTCTGGCACATTATCTTTAATTGTACTATGCGAAACTTACACTACTATCCGAAACTAAGTTTTTTACATGGCAAGCTGTTACTACTGCTCCTGTTCAAAAGCTTTCAGGAACGCATGCTTTCCTCTCAAACATCATTACGTATCACCCGGTGTCTATTTCCGAGAATACAAAAGAATTTTAAGGAAATTAATAGGGTTGTCCTAGCAGCAGTCCGAAACAGTCCCGAACAATTCCGCGCATATGCAGTCTAGTATTGGCCGTTCCAGCAGCAGCAGCAGTCAGTGATTGTGATTGTGAAAGGTTGCTGATTAGTTTGAAACCAGTCACCAACAGCCCGAATCAGGTCGTGCACTCTCCCTCAAACTAGATATCCGCGCGTGCGTACGTCGGACTCCGAGTTCTCGCCAGCGCCAAACTTTGACAACGCTGCATTTAGGTTTCCGTCAGGTTTCTGCAAATTTGTTTTGTGTTCCCCTCTATATATTTTGAACCTGCTTTGTTTTACATTTTATTGATTCTTCGGTTTCAGTGACATCGATGTCTTTCGGATTTTTCTCGTGGAATTTGAAATTTAACCCTGCTTTATTTTACGTTTTATTGATTCTTTGATATTGGAAACAGCTATCTTTCGGATTTCCTTGTAGATATTACAATTTGTGGATATTTCGACAGTCTTTGTTCTTTATTCTCTTCCTACGCAAAATGACAATTAATTCTTCTTCCGAAGATATGGAAGATTGAGAAGAACCTGTCCAACCGCTATTATCACTCGTTTTAAAAAATACAATAAACTGAAATCCTAAAGAATAATCAATAACAATAGCACAAGTCATGGTTGACCGGGTTCTAAACTCGTGATTAATAGCGAGGTCAAAAAAAAAAAATAATAATAAGCGAGCAAATATGGAAAAACGTAATTTAATACCAGGAACTGACCAGGACCAGATCGCTTTGATTTTTGCCCGCTATACGAAAATTGTGACATCTGGAGAATCCGGTGAAACGAAAGCAGCGGCACCTAGAGACTGATTCCCAAACCTACTTGTTTCAGCAGATGCCAATCCGGGGCTCGGTTTGACTAGTGTGCGCTCGCGCATGCGCAGAGGGAGACGACGTAAAACAGTCCGGGATTGTTTGCTCGAACAAATCTATTAGTTCAGGAAAAAAATAGAAAAATAATCAGGATATTTTTAACACAAGTAACAAAATTAAAGCAATGTGGAATATAGTAAATCATACGACCACATCATCTCGATATTTATTAGAAAATTTTGTTTTAAAGGATAATGAAAATTAAGCCAGTAATTTCTAGAGACCTCAGTCGCAGGCAGGCAATGCACAAGGATGAAGTGGACTACAGAAATAAATACCATCATCACGCGTGAATACGACACCACTACCAAAATTGAGATTGACACTACGGTCAACCAAAAAAGTTTCATCAAAGATTTCTTCACCGTTTCCCTCATTTTGATGTTAGTGAGCAAAGAATAGCTGACCTGCGTCGAGTAATTGTTCAGAAAAATCTCCTGTTTGCACAACTTTTGTGAGCAATCAAGGAAGGAGTGGGAAAAATGCTTAACTCCTCAGAACCTAGTAATCTGAGGGCAGTGGGGATATCAGCTCTGCAAACTCAGGATGACAATGAGACAAGCCTGTCAGAAAGTATTGATGATGAGAATAGTAAAGACGTGCAAATTCACAATGAATTTGCAGTCGCACAAGCGGAATTTGTAGGAACCTACCCTATAAACTGCTATCTCATTCCAAGGCAAAAATTCTCGAAGAGATTAGCAAGAGCTCTCTGCTTCCTCAATGACAAAGTACTGCCACAACATGTACAACAATGACCATCACTCGAAGAAGTACACTAGGAAATTATTGTGCAGCAGTTGTGGCTTCAAGATGTAGCTATTTGAAGCTTTTCAGCCGCGTGGCAACTGCCCACAACGATTGAAGTGGAAAAAGTTTGTCTCTTTGAGAAGGACAACTGGTGATTCGTATAGAACGCACTTGGAGAGGTATTGGAAAAGTCACACAATTTCAAAAAAGAAATTTGTAAGGAAATACCACAAAAACGGAGAAGAAAGGTAAATAACATCCTTATTAATAAAAATACATACGAAGCACGTATACATACAAAGCACGAGCCCTTGAATTCAACAATAACAGAACATCTTGACACCCTACGACAAAAGCTTTTGGCGTTGAGAAAACGCCTTTGACGCTACAGTAATATCACTATGGGAAAGCAACAGAATACTTTTTTAACAGAAACCAGAAGCATTCTACAGGAATGTTTCAAAGGAAAAGGGCTTCTAAGTGATATGAAAGTGTCAAAGCTTCCCTCAATTACACAGATAGAGGAGTTGTAGACCTGGATTTCAGGGATGTAAGGAGCAACTAATTATAGACTATAAAAATGGTTCAAGTGCTTGAAAAACAAAGAAACTTGTACGCATGCTACATAGATTATGCTAAAGCATTCAACAGTCTGCCCCATTATTGGCTCCTTCAATGTTTGCATGTATACAAGGTCCCCCGGTTTATCCAATACTTCCTGAAAATCGCGATGACTCGATGGAATACAAAACTGTATATCTTTAATGGAAAATAATCCTTCCACACAGATATTATACACATCCGCCGAGGGATTTTCCAGGATGACTCTTGAAGCCCTTTATTGCTCTGCTTAGCCGTGAACGCCGTGACTACTCTACTAAATTCATTTAATTATGGCATCGCACTTAAAAAATGGAACTCAACTCTTCTTCGTGTCTCGCATCTTCTTTACATGGATGACCTGAAGCTTTATGCAGACACTGAGAGTCATATGCGGCAACTAATAAGCGTGAGGGAGAAGTTACTGATGACATCAAGATGAAATTCGGTTTGAATAATTGCAAGAGAGTGAATATATTCGAGATCATATGCAAGTTAGAAATTTGGAAAATGATGATGAACCAAAGATTACCTTCATGGAACCCCATGAAAAAGACAAATACATGGGGTTCCAACACTCACTCACAATCAAACACACTGGTACTAAGAACACACTGATAACTGAAGTGTGTAAATAATTGCATGGACACTTAAAAACTCAACTCTCTGCTAGATACGTCGTACAGGCCAGCAATTCATTTGTTATTTCAGCGCTGACATACTTCTTTGGCATTATTAATGAAGCAACACCGACATCGACAAACTCCAGAGGACAATTCGAACCGCTATGACTCAACACCGTAAACATCATCCCCATTCAAGTACTGAGCGTTTTACCCTTCCAAGATCGCAAGGAGGGCGATGTGTTGTAGATCTCATAAATCTACTCAGCTTTCAAATTGCATCACTCAGACGATACTTCCTGGAACATTGTGGGAGAGTTCAGCAAGCAATGAGCGCAGTTGATAATAACATATATACACAACCGTGTGACCGATTTCCATTAATAGTCTCGTGTTAAAAATCTACGTCTACGTGTGTTTTTACTCAGAAAATTTATGAGCTATTAATTTGGTTTAATTCCACTAGATGGCACTGCAGGACAAAAGTGCTGTGCATGTTACCTCAATTTCCATTCAAACAGCGCTCCATCTGTACTCCGTTGTTGCTGAGTGTTACCGTATGGCGTAGGGCGAGACACAGAGACAACATATAAACAGAGAAAGGGAGGGACAGGGAGAGTAAATTAACACAGAGATAGTGAGAGAGAGGGAGAGAGAGGGAAAGAGGAAGAGAGGGAGAGAGTGGAAAAGTTTGGGAGAAAGTGAGAGAGAGGGAGAGAATGATAGTGAAAGTGGGAAAGAGAGGGAGAGGAAGGTAGAGAGTGGGATAGAGTGGCAGAGAGAGAGAGAGATTGGGAAAGAGGGATAGAAAACAAGACAGAGAGAAAAGGTAAGATGAAGGAATAACAACGTCTGAGGGGTTCTGCTAGTTATATAAAATCTGAAAACTTACTCTTATGACCGCGATGTCGTAATCAGTGTTGAACATGTCGAAGCTAGGGTGGTTAACGATTTGCGCCACCTCGTAAACGCTGCCTCCGTCATCGCGTGTGGTCGTGCCGGCGCGCAAAGTAATTTCGTCAACATAGCTATACAGAGCACACAAGAAGTTCGTATTTCCATTTGACATGATTCCCAGCATGTTTCTAGTCGTTTTCTTCGTTCAAAGTACTCACGTGTGTACGCAGTGGGCAGCAGTCAAGACCCACTCAGAGCTTATGATGGACCCACCGCACTGGTGATATCCTTTCTTCTGCAAGGAGATCTGGAAGCATTTTTATAGACCAAACATGGGTGATTTGATAAGAAACCAACACAAAGGACATTGTATGACTTCATTCTGAACAAGAAAGTGTATGCGAAAATTATTGGAACGTTGATATTTAGTAGTTCTCTGCGGAGAAATGGAAGTGAAGTGGATTTAATTTCAATTCTTTGTGGCAGAACTTAATAAAGGAATATTAGTTTGATACTTTTAACACATTGAAGTAAATGAAAATATTATTTCTGCGAGCAGTTGAGGCATTCATCCTTCATAATATTAAGTTTCGTATTGCGAGATTACCTGGTAAGGGAACTTGTCGATTGTGGTGGTGGTGCCCTCAGTAATGCGGCTGCCCTGTGAGGGCGAAAATTTGGTGTCGGGGTCTGACTCAAAACATCCGTCACTGGGTGCAAGCGTTTCTGAAACTGACGAAAAAAATCTCAGCATATTAACACGAAGTTTGTAGAATATTTCGGATATTCAATGATGCATTCCTTTTGGAAATTCATTGTCGTATGATGTTTTATTTGTATTCCAATGGATGCGACTAAATGAAATTGGAGTTTCCTTATTTGTGATAGTATTTTGATCATTTCGTATTTTTATTTTCTCACCTTAAGACTTCTTCGTAAGAAGAGAATGGTATGTAAACGTGCTTTATAAAACATTGAAATGTCGACAGAAGAAACCTTATGTCCTGGTTCTGGTAAGGATAAAGAAAACAAATCTTGTTGCTAAATTTAAAAAATCATCCTCTAACTAGTGGTGTATCTAGAAAACATTTTTTGTTGGTTCTTGATACCGAAATTTCGTTCGACGGCAAAGTGCCCGTCTGTCAGTCTGTCGGTGGTCACCACTAGTGCCTAAACCAATAAGCCCGATTTCCTTCAAAATTGATATTTCTCAATCCATCTAAATGATCTCTTTGCTTTGCGAGTTACAAACGTGAATTACCCTCAAAAATCAAAATATCCATGTCTTAACACATTTTAATAATTTTCTCAAAAAAGTACTAATCTGATTGATTGAATTTTGTTTTCGAATAGTGCGAATGACTTGAAGAGAATGGGAGAATGGTATATATCTCATTGTCGTTGACATCTCCGAATTTTGTAAAAATGCAATATATACTAAAAAATATAAACTATAAAATTGTAAAAATATTTCTTTCTCAAGCGTAGTATGTCTTAAAAAATTAGATGTTCAAAAGAGGTCATGGAAAATTACTTTATGATATAAGTTCTATTAGTAGTAATTTATATTTGAAATTACCGTAACTTTTTTTCTCAAAATTCTCCACATGTTGTTGACACTTTCTTCCCTTTTGTAATAGAGGACGGTAAAAAATTTGGTGGTCGTATAATTTTTAGGTGCAATTGGAGTTGATTAATTGCCGGGTATGAACTTAGCTCTTTCGAAGGAAGTTTCGCTGGTTCGAGCCTTGAGCTTGGTATATTGTTACTTACAATTGTCAGTTGCCAAAGAAAATTATTGAGAGAGGTATTGAAAACCATTTGAAACAATTCTAATCACAATTAGAATTGGTTAAAATAAATGAACTGGCAGAAAGTGCATGCTATTTTTGAACTTTAGACTAGTAAACAATTTTTCACATTTTTCAGTGAGTCAGTATGAACCGATTTAATGAAAATAATGAATATGTCAACATTCAATAAAAGTAGAATATAACCAGTACCCGTGCGTCTAACTTAGACATCGCTAATGGCTCAGCAATTATTGTTACTTTTTTTTCTTACGAACCCTGTGTTGGAAAAAAGTTATGTATATAGAAAAATATGAAGAAAAAGAAAGTTAGCGCGAGAAAACGCAGATTTTTCGCCAGAAGAAACCCTATTGCGGGGTTATGGTAAAGAAAAAAAAATAAATCCAGCTTCTAGATTTAAAAGCAAATACTCTTAACTAGTGGTGTAGCCAGAAACCATGCTTTGTTGGTTCTTGATACCGAAACAACGATTGATCGGCAACAACCGATTGTCAGTGTGTCCGCCTCCACTAGCTGCTAGCGTGTTAACAGTTAAGCTGATTTTGTTGAAAATTGATGTTCCCTGATTGATCTGAACGAACTGGTTTATAACGGATATATTGGTTGTTGAAGGTTATTTACTTTCTCGCAATTTCTAACATACGAAGAGAAAGTACCGTAATCGTGTGCCCGAAAACAGGGAATTTTTTGACACAAAAACTCTCATTACCGGGCCCTAGTAAAGAAAAAGGTTATAAATTTGGATTCTAAATATAGAAAAAAATACCCTGGCACTTGGTACAGCCCAAAACCATGTTTAGTGGGTCCTTGATACCGAAAAATCGATTAAAGGAAAAACGTCTGTCTGTCCGTCTGCACTACCGGTCAGCCGATGTTCTTCAAAATTGATATTCCTCAATCGTTCTCGCTGATGTCACGGACTTAGCAATTTAAAACCAAATATTATATTGCGGGTACATTTTATCAAGCTTCTAAGACATTTTCAAACGTTTCGTTTCGAATTTATTGATTAATATTTCACGTTGAGAAGTGCAAAGTTCGTTTACGAGATTGCTGCATGTCTCATTTACTTTGGCATTTTCAATTTTTCGAAAATTGAAAAAAAATAAATAAACTTCAAAATTTAAGATAGAGATTTTTGTCCAAATATCCCGATCTCTTCAGAAAAAGTAACGTACATTTTTTTGAAAACTAGAAATTTTCCGTTTTTTCCGTTTGAAGTTTTAAAAAAATTCTCAAAACCCCTCCAACATTTTTCTCTTTATTTTCTTCACATATATAATAAGAAACAATAAGAAATATGACACAAGATTCATTTTCGTGTAATGCTTTTTTTTTAAATTTGCCAAAATCATTTCAAAACTACAAAATTGAAGGTATTGAATTTTTATTTAAGGCAAAGTTTCTTGTAAAAAATAAGCTCTTTAAGAAAGTCGTGTACAATTTTTTTCAAATACGAAAGATCGTTGTGTAATTTCCGCCCAAAATTAAATATGTAATTACAGGTTTGACCACCTACGGCTATATAAAATTAATTTAATTTTAATTATAATTTCCTATTAAAAGTGCCAATAGAAATTATTTTTATCTTTTCTTACTTTTTTGCTTTTTACTCAATATGTATTGTGAATTTGTTGCTGTTTCTAAGTATGTGCAGTTGTAGCATCTCTATTTTTACATGTATCGGGCAATTTACATATATCGGGCCTTTGCGCAAGATGCGGCACTTCTTTGCTATAGTGGAGGCATGTTAACTCAAAGGCCTTGAGTTCGAATCTCGGACTTGCAAAATCATTTCTGCCTGAAAACATTTTTATTGTGGTTGTTTTAATGTGCCTATGTAGTAGAATATTGTTGCGCAACATTTAGAATCAATGCAAGAAACAAAGTGCACCACTAGTTATTTACCTGTTCCCACTTGACCCTTCGAAACGTTTCAGAAACACAAGAATGTGCTCGAAATAAAAACGTGTGTAGTTGACTACCTAATCGGGTGTAGATTCGTGCCATAAGGGTTGCGGGCAATATATACTCACCCAAGGCGACACTCAAAAACCACAAGGAGCTGATGAGTATAGGCATGTCGAAATCTTCTTTGTCCCTGTACACGGGAGATAATTCAATGATCATGTATAGTGCCCCGCACTGGCTATTTGAAGCAAACGGCAAGGAGGATATTTGCGTACATTTTAATAGAGGTTGTGATCTGGTATTCATTGGAACTGACAAAAGAACGTCATTTCTTTTACGGCTTTGAACTCTTTCTGGTTTTATTTGTGATTTATTTCACTGATATAGTTCGCATTTAGTATTTTTATTGCGTCCCCCTCCCACATGTTGCGCGGCCTCCGCTATACGTCAGTTTTTGTAACGTGGCGATTCATCTAGAGGTCTTTTCTGCTGACGTGTTTTTTCCCAAATACGTATACCACCAGCGGGGCACCGCACCCGTTAGGAGAAGCTCTATGCGCCCGACCGGTCTGCCGATAAGCATAGTAGTGTAGTGCATGTAAGTGTGAGTTAGATGTGAGTATAGGAGAAAGAAGACTATGAGTTGAATAATCTATTAAGCTGGGTTTGAAACTTCTAGCTCCGTCAGGTCTCGAACTTTGGAACTGGTGGAGACAGACGTTGGAGAGACATCGGTTTATGTCCTTGGCCACCATTACCAGTTTAATTATAAATGTGAAAGGGGAAAAAAAATTAATGAATAAAGTACAAAAATTTAAGACTTGAGTCACCTTTTGAAAAACAGCCCTCACCAAACAAAGTGCAGATTCAAAAACAAATAGATATCTGCAATATTGATTTAAATTCATATATTTCAGGGCTCTATTCTGCTTTTCGCCCTTTATCCTTACAATCAAAGAAAAAGTTTGTCTGTAGCCTCCTGGTATTTCAAGGACCGAAATATCTGTAAGCTAATACAGATGTTATCGCCTGATCTAATATTCGATACAAAACAAAGGCTTATCTTTAATATTGCACGGAGAGAAGTATTTATATTTATTAACTATTGAAAGTTAGAGTTTTTACATGGGACTTTTTTATGTACACCTGAAAGAGACCAAGCTAATACTCGTGAACCAAACAAAAAAAATATTTTAAGATTTCGTGATGTGAAATGTGTGATGATAGCGATCGTTTCTTTGCAACTAAAAGCTCATTTTAATATTGGAAATAAGGATAACAAAAAGCTTTTATCGCGCTGTTATCGCCGAGCAGTCAGTTAACAACCCCGCGCGTTCTGTCTTTTGACCTCACTTCGTTCAACTGCGTCCTCCTGGACACTCGGTAGCGCAAGGTTACCTGCGTTGGCTAGGCGGTTGACATTTCCACTGGAAAGGGGGCGTTGGCGAACTCTCTGCGCCGCCAGGGCATCGATGTCAGGGTCCACTTCCTCTCAATTGTCACAGGAATGTCTCTGTTTCTTGGTGTAGTTATAATAATAATATGCTATTGATCAAGAAATCAAGATGCTTTGGAAATTTAGAATAATTATTATTTTATCTTATTTTATTGTAAGTCAGCCAATCAAATAATATGTAATTTTAATAGTATTTAATGATGCTAGTTCTTTTCTAAATTCTTATCTTATTTTGAAAAAAGAAGGACACTCATTTACAGATCTGGAATTTAGTGGAACATTACATTTCAACGTAAAAATGCCAAAACCTGAAATATCGAACGAGATGTATGAACATTGAGAATCTAGTGAAGAACGAAAATGAAAAACACATGGATTTTCTGTTTCCTAACTGATTTGTTTAAGTTGTTAAGTAATGTTGTTAACAATTTCCGGATAACAATAAAACTCAAGATATTGACGATAATAATAAACATCACAAGTAAAAAATTATCGATTATACAAACAATAATAAACAATAGCAAATGATTCATATATTATAGTATTCTTCTGTGCTTCTTATCATGCTCATATTACTAGTATACTTCAAAAACCGAATTGTCTTAATGCATACTGACTTGTAGTTTAAACATTCGTGGAGTCCATTTTCCCTTAAGAGCTTGAGTAGTATAGATCACATGGAGATTACATTTGAAAATATATTTGATTTTCAGGAGCCATTAGCCCGACAAGGATTAAAAGAAAATAAAAATAAAAATCTATTATACAGATAAAAAAAATTTACATGCCGAGTTCACGCTCAGAATGCGGTTACAATAGAGACAGATTTAATGATAAAATATTGAAATTTTGGACTTTTATTCTTTCTTAATGTTAGAGATTTTACACGTTTTTCTTGGTTTTGTAGAAGAGATATCGTGCATTATTTTCATTGGTGTGTCTTCACTATAGAGTGGTTATCTTTTCTTGCTTCAGGAACAATGAACATTTTCTCCAATATAGCAGTTCTAAGTTAATGCACTAGGCAGTGTTGCTCTGCCAGGAATGGTGCTCTGCGAGGATGAGCAAATACAGCAAGTTTTAACTTAATACAACTTTGTTGTGTAGTTTTCCGAAGAATGATTCTACTATATTTAAATTTCGGTATTAAAACCATTTGAGCAAAGGAGCTTTTGTTAACATGTTTTAGCAATTATTTGCCTGTGATCGGTATTATCTCTGATCCCTGTATGAATTGAAAACCATTCTAAGTTAATTATGAAATTATTATTTATTTACGAGTATTTTTACGATGACTTAATTTGGAATATTTTTTCCATGAAGACATGGTGAACATAGCACAAGAGTAACAATTATATATCAATTTTATAGTAATTTTAGTTTACATAGAACAATTATTAATGAATCAGGTAATGTGAAGCAAATGTTGGAAGTAACGGAGAAGTCAAATCCACATCGCTGGCTTAGACGCCAGTCACAGAGGTGATCCAGGAGCGGAGGTAGACCACGTTGGTGTAGATACCTGGCTTGCAAGGGCGGCCGCAGCTAGGACCCGCGGATACAACGCCCACCTGCTCGCCGTCAGCCACCAAAGCGCCGCCCGAGTCGAAAGTACAGGCATCCTTGCCCCCGTCAGCGTAGCCAGCGCACAACATGCGAGGGGTGGCGTGACTGTACGCCCACTTGCAGGTGTCTTCAGACAAGATGGGAACAGACACCGTGCGCAGGGGAACAGAACGATGAGTTCTATTCTGTAAACAATGCACGCGTTACTGCGCTGCTCTCCGTGATTCTGTTGGTGCCACCAGGGTGGAAAGGTCTCCTACTTACAGAGAAGCGGCCCCAGCCGTCGACGTTGGCGACAGTGCCAGGACGGGGCACGCAGTTGGCTAGGCGAATGGGCTGCACGGAGGCGCTAAAAGTGAAATTGCCTCTGATCTGAAAACACATCTAATGTACAAAGGTATTCTTTGCGTAACTTTATAAGAGGTAAATACTATATTTCCAAATGCTATAGACACGTAAATTGGATTATTCTCTTCGGATGTTTTGTTTTGTAAATATTATGTTCTAATTGAATCAGCCAAGCATCATTTTAATTTAATTTGAAAGTGATACGCACACATACACAAACACACAAAACAACAAAAAATGTAATCAAGGAAAAAGCCTCATGTGACTTGTGAGACATGTTAAGATTTTTTAAAACAAAATATATTTCCAATACAATATGTTTACTTTTGAGTCCTTACGCGGTAGGAAGAAAAAGTTTTGTTATAAAAAAATAGTTTATAATCAGGGAATTTTCATGAGAAAAACTCTTACTGCGGGCTCCTGGTAGCGAAAATGTTGATAAATGTTGTTTGAGTGTATAGTACATTATTTCCTCTAACACGTTGTTTACTGGGAATGGATGTTTCGTGAGCGTTTGACAACGAAAAATCGCTTGTCGGCAAAACGGCTGTCTGAGATCAATACTACCGATGTGAACATTTGGCCAAATTTCGCAAAAATTGATATTCCTGGACGATTTAAAAGATCTCTACGACTTTTGTTTTTGAATTTGATATTTATATTTTGGGGAGTACGTTACATAAAGTTACGTTACATGAAGTACGTTAGCTTATCACATTTAAAAAAATATTTCTAAACCGGCACCAAATTTTTTAATTAAACTCTCTTCCGAACGATTAAAATTCGGGCGAGGTTCATTTTCGTCCTTTCTCTGATTTTTTGAAAATTGCAATACATATTTCTCTAAACGATTTTCCAGAACTTCAATATTTAAGATAGAAAATTTCTTTATGGATAAAACATGTGTTTTCTAAAGAGACCTTTCGATAAGTTGATGTAAAAAGTTTGGGAAACAAGAGTGTTTTTCATGTAATTTGATGTGAAATATAGGCAATTTTTAAACAATGTTTTTCTCAAATCTCGCTTAAAAGTTTTTTAAAATTTCCTCCTCGTATGCACGTATACAAGGAAGAAACTGTTAATTTTTTAAATGTAAATGCTGATGTTTGTCCGCCTGTCTGTTAGTGTGTGTGTGTGTGTGTGAGTGTGATGTGTGTAAAACACTAGCGCATGCCGGATATTTTAAAATGAAAATTCTCTGTCGATCTGGTTGACTTGAATCTCAGCGATTTTGAAAAATATTCTTTATACTAGGGCGATTTCCTTTGAAGTGCCAGGGACATATTCGAACTTTTCTAAAAATTAATGTGTTTCGATAAATGTTCTTTGGTCATCTAGAAATGATCGAGGTCCTCTGCCTTGAAATATATTTAAATTGTCTAAACATCAATCTGAACATAAATTAATCATGCCCTACGCTGGTTTTAACCCTCTGCAATATCCTGTTTATTTATTTTGATGGCAGCGAGGCAGAGAGGGGGGATAAATCGAAAGACTAAAGATATAACAAAATAACTCGTACGAGAACGTCTCTGCCGTTGTTAGTTATGATGTTGTATATTAGTAATTATTTTGAATGGAAGTGCAACATCGTTTCCTGGCATTGCTAACATTGGTAAATCGTGTATTCAACTCTTCTCAAATTAAATGAATTCTTGTGGACGTCAACATGTAAATACTTACTCTGATGACAGCGATGTCGTAGTCGTAAGTATTATTCTCACCTCTGTACCACTTGTGGGGAATGAAGTCGGACACAGGGTAGTCCCAGCCTTTGGAAGTTCTGTTTGTGACGCCTGCGCGCACAGTGTAGGCGTTAGTGTTGTTGTTTCTGAAATAAACCGTAATTTTGGCTTATTCTTGGCAAACAATAGCAGTGACAACTTTCTAATCGTATACTCACTTGCGACAATGTGCTGCAGTGAGGACCCACTGGGAACTGATGATCGAGCCACCGCACTGATGTACCTGCAATGCTACATCATCTCCTACACGCACAGAAACCTAAAAGCAATAACACGAACTGAAAGTAAAAGAGATAAATCCCTCTTGAATGGTTATTTTGTGTTCGCAGGCGAGTCTGTTTCAATGATCAATAGTATTGTAAGAATATTACGACTTATATTCGGTGAGATGGCAGGTTTCCTCCCTCGCTGGAAAGTGGGATTCGTCGATTGCAAATGTTTCCTCCTTTTTCAAATATCCCCGAGTGGGACACCGCCCTACCTGGGACCAACTCTAAGCTTTCCGCTGGCCTCCCGACGTCTTACTGTTGGTGTAAGAGGAGAGGTGGGACAAGAATGAGGGCGGAATGATCGCATGCGTTCCGTATTCCAATTGTTAAGATGTTGTGGCATTTGCCCAGTAATGATGGGACAAACGCCTTACGCAATCGCCGATCAGCGCAGCCGGTCGCCCGAATTCTACTCCAGACAGTGATTGTTATGTTTGATTTATCGTCTGCAATACATTGAAGAGGTAGAGCGAACACGGAGCTCTAAATGTTGCTCAAAAAATGTTTAGAGGTTGCTCATTTCATAGAAACGTCTAGAAGAGTAGTTTACACGGTAGGTGTATGTATCGCGTGTGATTGGTCTGCATTGAATTAGACGTACGACGTAAGAGACTGAACAAACCGGTAGAGATGGCTCAGGGCATCGACTGATGTCACTGCACTGCGTCTTGAGTGGGTAGTCCTAGGGTTCCAGTCCTGACGGTGACGGAATTTTCGGCACTAGCTACGTACTTAAGTCGAATTCAGTCGCTGTGTGGAGGAGAAGTCTATCGGCCTGGTGCTCCGATCGGTAGATTTCCGTGGTTTCTCCGATCAACAGATTGAAAATAACGGAACAGTACTAACACACGGGCCAGAGACCGCGAGCGATCATTCCTTCCTATCCTACTCCTCACACACACGTACTCGTGTATCCACTACACTACCACACATGACGGGAGGCCAGAGCTTCGCCAGCATTCGCCATTCAGCGAGGGAAGACCCCTGCCACCTCACGATGAATAATATGTACTACACTTAACAGGACCACGAACCTAGGAGTTGATTCGACCGTATCACATGATTAATCAATAAATCAGTGGATGGGCAATAAAAAGTACATCTTTATATAATTATAGAAAAGAATCCATTTATTCAATAAACAGAATACCGCATCAAACAAACATGAGCACTCAATGAAGAAATTGAGTGCTTGAGAACAATAAGTTATAGTTTGGATTTTTGATATATTATTGCCTTTAGTGAACCATAGGACATATTGAATTAAGATGTGGCTGTAAAACTGCTATAGCGCTGAACCATCTCAGCCGGTAAGAGTGCTTGCAAGCAGAACTGGGTAGAATAAGGTATTTTTAATAGTTAGAGCACGTGTGAATATGCATCTTAAACTCATTTGCTAGACATAGTCCGATTTTGAAGAGAGAAACAGAAATAGCATTTCGGTGTGTCCGAGCTGTGAGAGGTAGTTACCATGTAAGGGAATTTTCCAATGGATGTGATGTGGCCTCCGATGATCCTCTTTCGTCTGCCAGAATGCGCTGGCGGCGCTCCCGCTTCGGCGGGCTCGGGCGCGAGGTGGAGGTTGGTTCCCGCAGCCTGCGCGCCCCCGTTGGCCGCGTCAGCCCAGGGGGCGTTCGAAGCGCCGGGGTCCAACCCGCCCCCCGGAGCCCCTTCAGGGGAGAGAGCTGCCGCTGCGCATTCGAACAAACGAATGTTAGCGCGCGCGCGTCTCACGGGAGCTCTTGAGAGAGTAGTTTACGTAGCAAGGGCGCCAAGCAGGTGATTCTCGCACGAGTCGGGTTGAGCACAGGGAGGAGACGAGAGCGGGGAGCACCTCGCCCCGTGTGGCGCAATACATTTTAATACGCCGTGAGCGAACGTAATGCGCGAAGGAAAGGAATGTACATAAAATATTAAATACCTAGAAGTACCTTACTTGTACAAATGTAAATGGATTCCAGTCAGTGTCGAATCACTATTGTTCGTAAATAATAAACAAAGGCGACGTCAAGACGAAAAACAATTGCGAATCGGAACAGATGTTTCCCACTCTTCGCTGTGTTTTCAGACGCTTCGAGCTCTTTCGCACACTATGAAAAAATTATCGGTTTCCCGCAAGGAAAACAAGTTCGAAATACCGCATTTCGCGCACGGCATGTTGAAAATAATTTTTAGAAGCAAAGTACGGAGTAGGTTACACACTAACGTAATGTCTAAAATTATTATTTTAGAATAAGTTCGTGTCATTGTATTCCCTGGCGATTATAGGATTTCTGCCAAACTGTTTTTTGAGATTACTTTAGCGATCGTTGTAACGAACATCCGCAATGTACTACATCTAATAATACAAACAAAAGTGAAGTATTTTTGTAACTATGTCTAAAAATATAAATAACAGCAAATAGCGTGTTTTGGAAACCGAATCACCGAATTTTCAAAAACAAATATGAAAATAATCGGATTTGGAACGCAAATTTCCGAAATTGCTCATGTTGTAGTATAATTTGTGAAATTCTGCACCGTATTTCTACAATCATAGACAGAGTAGCTGAGAATTGATTTACGTTTTCCCAAAACTATCATTACTTGCTCTACCAGGTCAAGGTTTTGCAGTTGGAAGCTTGAATATTTGGAAACGTGCAATTTTTACAAATCTGCAATTTTTTGTGCGCTACAACAACAATTTTGAAGATAGTAATATATGCTTTAATAAATTCTGTTTCGTAATAACAGATTTTAAATACGTACGAGCTCTATTTTCGAAAATAATAGTAGATATCGTGTACGTTTCAACGAAAAATAGTCGATTGAAGAAACAAATTTAAAATCCGTTCCTAATATATTCCTAAAATGTTTTCCGATGGACAGTAAAAATATATTGCTAGTCCCATTTTCGTCAAACTCTCTGTTTTTCCGAAAATTGAAAAAAAAAATTGATTGCAATCTTTTTGAAATATTTCTCACACCGTAATTTTCACTTTCCCAGCCATTTGTATACATTATTGCATTTGTAAGTAGAAGTGCTTTAAATGACGTTGAATGTTTAGAAAACGCAAACTATTTTTGTGTAGCAGAGTTTCAAATTTAGCTTTTACAGTGACGCATATTCTTAAAAATATATCCAAAGTTTTCAACGAAAATTTCGATATTAGACGAGGTTTTATTCTTCTATAATATTCATAAAGGAATATTTCGTTTCTCTTATTATGAAAATTTTTTTTAATACACCCTGGGCAGTAATACATGGCAGACAGTAAGAGTATGTGGCAAGTCCGAAAAGTTAGCCACACAAAACAAATTAAAAAGAACTAATACGAGAAGGTCTGTGCCATTCAGTATCACCACTAATTCATTCTGAGCTTGAGCGCCACGGGTAACTTGTATTCACCAAAGGCGACTGCAAACAAGCACAAGAAACTGATGAGTTTCAGCATGTTGATTGCTTTTGGAACAATGTGACCATTAATTTATTCGCTGGGCATTTATAGTGCTTTAGAATGCCGGTCTCAGACACCTAACGACAGAAACATTACTTCGCGGTCACATTTTCTGAAGTAAAGTTACGGTTATAGGGGGAATTTAGAGTTGGAGCTCATTCCGTTACTAAATTTCGAAAGTAATTTCATTCTTTAAGTTTCCTTGTTTGAAGCTTTTATCGGGTCGGCTAATGTTTTTTCATTACTATATGGACTTTTAATATATAGTATGTCATAACAATATCACTATCATCATTTTTTTTTCATTTCTTTATTTGACTCCAGTAGTTACATCTTACTCCGGGTCTATTTATCCAATGGAAGTAAGATTACAGTATGACATAATTTCATCTGAATGATATTAATTCCTATGATCCAGACTTCCAGAGAATTTATAGAACTTCATAATGCAAAAACATCTTACGAATATCTATGTTCTTTTTTTTTCCAAATCCTTCTCTCTCCCTCGAACTACTGAATATTTAGTCTGTGTCGCAATGCTGCATTCTCACATAATTAATCCATATATCTCAAACCACCATTATTCCCTGAAATCATCAATTGAAATAAATGAAATATTCCTCCTAGCTTCATTAAACTGAGCCCATTTTTTACTTACTGTCGAATAATACAAAAAATTACTGATAACTGGTCATTCCCAAAATTTAAATAACTGTGTACTGTGTAATTAACATCCACCAAGGACAAAGCCTTTTAAACTAGAGTAATTTGTTATAATAATTAGGAGAGGGGATATTGTGCGTATTGAAATCAATAAAATTAATGACGTGTTGAACATTTTTAAGTCGGCCCTGACTTTTCGATATCACATATTCATGTTATCTACTAGTACCCAAGAGAAGTATTCAAGCAAATAATTAAATTCTATAAAATACGATTTTTCAGAAACACAAAACTTTATTGTTGCCAAAAAGTTATTATCTTTTCAAACAATGTAATGTGCTGTTCTGCTTACCATAATAGTTACAATGGTCTACGTATACTATTTTTAAATCTGTTTTTATAATTATAACGATAATGCCGGTTAAAAGTTGGACAGGTTTGCTTTTTTTTGGAAAATTTTGACATGTTTGCATTTACATAAAATAAAGCTGGAATTATCGTCACATTTTTTGGAATCATTTATTTCAATACATTCTGTACGCAAGTATTTTATTTTTTCAGATAAATCTACTACATATATTTCAGTAACTAATGTAACTTTTCGACAATCACATATTTTGTCCAATCACAATTACCATTCAGTTATTGGCTATCCATTACAGTTTGACTTTCAGTGTTTGGTTCATCAAGAATAAAAGAATTCCATTCGATGCTAGGAGTATCTGAAGACCCCTCTCTTGAATTATCTCTAAGTGTTTCGTCAATAGACCTGCTATACTAGATCTATTTGCCAATACCAACCTGCTTCAGCTCATGAAGGATAAATTGTAACATATTTATTAATGAAAAACCACATTTCCGAAGGGACAAATATTGCTGGGCGGTAACTATGGCTGTATCAATCTTCTTCCCTTTCATTGTTTTCTCAATAATGATAAGCTTCCCATTTAATATGTTCGGCACCATCCTTGCACATACAACTCAAACTACTCTGACACATACTACTCTTTCTGTGTCCTTGAGATCTCAGTCTTCTAAAAAATAACATAGGACGCTGTTGTGAAGACATCATAGACGGAATGAAACACATGCCGGAAGCTGTCACGTGATCGTGAATCTTGACATCTTGTTGCTTACAGATACGTGTTCTTTATTGCTTACAGCGACGCGGTGGATATATTGGATTTTACCTGAACCTCTTATGTTTACAAGTGAAATTATTATTGATAAATTTATTTTTGCTGCTTCACATCAGGACAAAAGATGCAACTGAAAATCATTAGTGTTACTCCAATGCTAAATTTCCCCCCCGATGGACATGTTTGTTGTTGCATGAACACTAATTTAATATTTTACTAATTTCAATCAGTCCTTTTCAATTGTCTGTGAAGAATATCTCCTAAACCGTTAACAGTGAGTTTCCCAATATAGATCTTCTTTGACTCATCAGGCTGCACTAAAGGTCCTGTGGATTTAAAACGTACTTTTGAACATTTGTGAAAGCGTTTACAGGCAGCCTCACGGATATTTTCAACATTTTATAAAAAATGGTCTGGATTATTTTATCATTCTCTGCAGCAATGTTATTGAACCAAGAGATATATTGTAATTTTCTTTTCAAGACAGATTTTTTAGATGAAAAATCTCCGATATATGGAGCAGTATTACAATATTTCATTTTTAATACGTAGGTACGTAGTTTTGTGAGAAAGTGAAAGTTCCAACGGAGGAAGGATTTCCAACCCAAACTTCAGAGTGAAGTCGAATTCAACTGCTCTCTAGAGGGTATTCTAAGACCGGCTGATCTAACATAGATTTCTATTCTTTCTCTGATAAACCCTAGTTGAATGTGGGAGCAGTACCCAAACAAACGGACTATGCGCAATCTTACCTTTCTCATCCTGTCTGTCTTTTCCAATTACTTACCTACACTTACCCTTGACTTCCCAATTCACACATGTCAGGGGACCAGGCAGGAGCTTAGAGCGTGTCCCGGTATCCCGCTGGAGGAAGACATTGATATCCCCCCACACCACCTGGGGTGGAAGATCACTTCCATCGTGTTCGTTAGATAAACCGACACCACCTAGATAGATCTATCTCAGTGACGCCGAGTAACCGCAGCTCCCAGGAGTAATTTGCACTCCACTCCACTGTAATTTTCTTCCCGGTGGATGATAACTCATTCGTCTATATGTGCAACACAGCCATCGTTCACTGTTATCACAATGTGCGAAATTGAGTGACACGCGCGGCACAGCTGTCATCTTGTGGTACGTACACTAGTAACTTGGCACTTCATAAATATGAAAATACTTAAATAAATACGAAAAGAACTAAAAATGTAAGAAAGCTGGAGAATGAAAGCACTTCTTTTTTCCACTTTTCACGTTTACATTCTTGAGCATGCAAAAATCGATTTCCAAACAGGAGTGTTTAACAATTTAATCATATTAAACTTAACTAAATCCTACTCATATAAACATACCAAACAGTCGCCTTTTATTGTTCATATATATTCCCCTACTAAACAATTAATAGAGCAATTGCAGAAAAAGAAGTGAATACAAATCATACTGAGTTTGTAGTGTTTTAAACTCTAAAATTTAGAGGGAAAATATGGAAACGTTAGGAAAGTTCAAGGCCGAATCAAATTTTGTTGTAAAATATTATGACCGGCATTTTTTACCTAATCGAGAATGATCTTAAATTAGGATTGGAAATTAGAATAAGGTAATACCAGTTCAAACATGGTTGGGTCACTAGCGTGTCCCATCCTAACGCTGCATCCCTGCGTCGTCAAACCACTGAAGTAAATTTTTTGTAATCGACTGTAGCTTCTTTTACCTAAATATATATAATATTTTTATATAATTAATATCCAGTATTACCCTTAGTATAGAGAGAAATATTAATTGCTGCGGCACAAAATGCTATGTTTTAGATAACAAATCGTTTTGTAGGTCGCTTAAATCTTAGAAAATATGTTTTTCTTGTTTCCTACATGTAGTACATCAGTTTTCTTAAAACCTGCGTATAAAAAATTTACACCACGTGGATACTTATAACGAGAACATAACGTATTTACTTTATCACTGCTTACGTAGTATAGAGAAATAATTTTAAAGCTGCGAAAAATAATTGTATTTTAACAGAAAATATCTTATTGCCGGTCTTTGTAACGAACAGTGCATCCTATAATGTAGTGATTTACTTCTAACTAATGTACATGCAGCTTGTGACATGAAAAATGCAGAGGGTGGTGTAGGTGCTCTACCAGATATATCCAAAGCGTTTGACACTGTTCCTCACGCGGCGATTCGGTGGGCTCTGTCCAGGAAAGGGATCCCAGACGCCTTTACCAATTTGGTGATGGACTCTTACGCCGATGTCTCCTCCGTCATTCAGCCCCTCGAAGGGAATTGAGGTGCCAATTCGTAGAGGAGCAAAACAGGGAGATCCTTTGCCTCCCTCCTTTTTCATCCCATCATTGAGTTTCTGCTTGAGGAATTGGAAAACATGTCGATTCTCGGGGAAGCGGACGGACAAATCAGAGTGGCTGTCAAACAGTGCTTACATGTGCATGTGAGTACTGCAGATGGCTTATTCTATCTGGCCAAGAGAGATGGCTGCGGCTCGCCCAACACGTTCCTAGATTGCGCTGAACCTAGGATTACCATTTCAAACACGTGCAGATTCTACTTGCAGATGGTTTAGATCTAGTATTACAATAGTTATTGATAATAAAATAGTACGTAGGTACATAGTTTTGTAAGAAAGTATAAGCAACTTTGTAGTGTATCTGGTCAATCCTGGCTGAAGAAACAATATATATATATATATATATATATATATATATATATATATATATATATATAATAAAATCTTTTGTCTTCCTGTATTTGCAAAATTGGGAGTGTATTCCTGAATTAAAGCTGTGTAAGAGCTAAGCTTTTAAATAATATGTTTATAATCGGTTTAAGTGAATAATTAGTTATTAATGGTGAAGCAGTCAACTTGAGTTCTAGAGTTGAGAATTGTTTTAATCAAAGTATGTGTGATAAGTTTTTACTTGTGTTTTCAGTCAGTAGTTATTCGGTATAGAAACCTTCATATCTTAAATTTATACATACATAACATAGCTTCTTGTCTGAAGGACATTAACAAGAGGTGTGTGTGCATGACCTGAAACTGCAGAAACCTTGTTTTATGAAGATAGGACAGCACTACATATCGTGAATTTCAATAACGCTTCTTTCTGTTCACTGACGGCTCCTTACCTGCTGGAAAAGAGAGTGCATGGCATGTTGAAGGTGAAATTGATTCCAGAAATGACGCGAAGTATACTACTGTCTACTTTGGTAATTGCTTAATATAGCTGTGTGGTTGTGGAATTGTGTATTTCAAGTGATATGCCACAGTATATACATTGTTGTTAATGATCCATTCAGAACGATAATTGTCTGTTCAAAAGTTAGATGATTTTTTTACAGCTTTTAAAACTAGTTAGTGAAATGTATTCTTCCACCAACCACATGGGCTGGAGCGTAAGGTGTCGTGGAAGGGTCTACGTATTAGTCCAGGGCTTGTAGTTAGACATACGGATAGTTTTCTCCAGTGATTTACATTGTTCGAATACTGTCTCTATAACGAATGTTAGAGGAATCTATACAATTCGTGTAGAAAAAATGGGAACGTGTTTGGGTTATAATTAAGTCATGTATGTAAATCTACCTGTCATAAATTCTGAATTTCAAAGAAACAGTGTTGTTTTCTTTCAATATGTTCTTAATTAAGAGTGCAAAATATTAAATTGCCACAAATTTATGCATTTAAATAATATTTTTAAAATGAACTCTAGTATATTGCTTTCATTTAATCTATATAAATACATTCATATATGAACATTTTCCTTTGAAGGAATGAGGGAGTTTCATGGTACAAATACAGGTTAGCCAATGTTTGAGTAAAGATTATAATTTGTGTGTGTTTGTCACCCATAATTTCCCTCGATTCTGTTTTGCATCAATGTGTATCAAAAAATTGCTTTCGCAAGTAAAATGACAATAATGAAACTCATTTCTTAATATTTGAAAACCTAATCAATACCTGTTACAGATATCATTAAGTAATTCTGGGTATATGATTTATCTTTGGGTTTTCATCTGCTGTTCATTTAGGAACTTTATGTGCTTTTGAACATATCATTTGAATTCAAGGTGAACCTACTACCCAGACAGGTCCATGTGCTATTAACAACAGGTTGTTCAGCGTCTCGAGCTGTTTAATTACCAACTCAAATAATGTCGATATATTCAAGAAATATTTACCACTTACAATTGATATTTTCCCCAATACAGCATGTCTTACGTAATGCATCTTTGTTGTGATGATTTCCGAAGAAAAATTCTTCTATATTTTAATTTCAGCTTTAAAAGTACTGTCATTTTATTTGAGGAAAGCAGCATCTGTTATCTGTTTTAGGAATAATTTTCGTCTAATCGTTATATGAACTGAAAACCATACTAATTTATTTCTGAAATTATTATTTATGAGATTTTTTGATAAGTGAATTTGATAAATTTTTATCCAATGAGACTCAAGATAACCTCAACACAAGACTAAAATGAATACATTTATTTTAGACTGATTTTAGTAAATAGAGTGCAGTTAATGGAGAAAAAAATGTGTATGAAGCATAGAGAATTTTCCCTAAGAAAAGTACATTTAACGGGAAGAGTCAAAGCGATTATACTACCCGTGAAGTGTCAAAGCGGTCATACAGCTGCTTTAGACACCTGTTACACAGGTGATCCAGGAGCGGAAGTAGACCACGTTGGTGTAGACCCCTGGCTTGCAAGGGCGACCGCAGCGATCGCCCCAAGACACAACGCCCACCTGCTCGCCGTCAGCCACCAAAGGGCCGCCCGAGTCGAAAGTACAGGCATCCTTGCCCCCGTCAGCGTAGCCAGCGCAAAACATACGAGGGGTGATACCATCGTACGCCGACTTGCAGTTGTCTTCAGACCAGATGGGAACGGACACCACACGCAGGGGGATAGACAAAGGACCATCCTCCTGCAAACGGCACATGTTAGCGCACTACTGTCCATGATTCTCTTGGTGGAGCCAAGGGCGCAAGATCTGCAACTTACAGAGATAAAGCCCCAGCCGGTGACGTTGGCGACAGTGCCTGGAGGGGGCATGCTGTTGGCTAGGCGAATATTCTGCTCATTGGCGCTAAAACTGAATTTGCCTTTGATCTAAAAACAGAAAAATCTGATGTATGAAAATATTCTGTACATAATTTAACAAGACTTAAACTTAAAGAACATAACAAGTTGTAAAATTAATAATTAATACAGTACATATTCGGAAGGTAGATTAGTTTTTTTACGTATGGTGAAGATACGTAAACAAGAATTTTCTCTTCAGAGATATTTCTTTTAATTCTTCTGTTCTTGCTTCAGGAGGCAAGCAAAATTGGAATTAAATTTTTATGTAGTGCCCCAAAACATGTCAAGACAAGCAAGGATAACTTTACTAAAAAATGGCAAATCCAGAAATATTTAATTCAAAATATCCCTGTAGGATTGCTTTCGAAACAACAAATGCATTACCTTTTTCAAATGTTTTATTTTCTTGCCGCTTCGGACAATTAATTTTTAAATATAATGTTTGTGTTCATCGCTTACTATTCGTAAAACCGTAGTATCTGAAAAATAATATACTGGAACTGAAACTTACATTCTTTAAATACAACAATAATTAAATACTCGAAAACAGTCAGACGTCAACAACGTTATTAATGTCACTGACTTCAATTCTTTCGCAATTTCTAATTTAATCATTAACTCCAAATATTTCGTTCTGACGCAACGTAAAAACTCAAGATTATCAATGAAGGCAAGTTAGGCGAAATTACTACAAGAGAGGTATTCTGACCATGAAATCCAAATATCTACGTTTTCAAATGACGTCTTTCCGATTTAATCTATCCAATGATTGTAATTAAAAGTTACTAAAAATTAATAACTAAATAGACAATCAATGAACATGGGTAAGTGATATAATATAGCCTAGTTTTTTTGCATATTACAGTTAAAAGAAAAATAGGGCACACTGCGTGCATATTCATTAAGATCGGATCCTAGAAAGAGTCCTAGAAAATAGACTGGTCTTGAGGTCGAAAAAAAATTAATCAAATTAATAATTATTACAAATGAATCACCTGGATATTAGTTCTGGAATGGTTTCTCATGTCATTCATTCAATTTTTTCCCTAGCCCATGGTTGGTGTAAATATATTTCATTAATTTTAAGTAAAAATACCAAAAATAAAGCAGAAATAACGGAAAAACCATTTGTTTTTTATAAATATTGTACCTAACTTTACCTAAAGACCTAATTTTCTAGCACAGACTTTGTCTTTGGCAAAAACCTCTATCTTTTAAATCGTAGTATTAATTTTTTTATTTTAAAAATCGTACACTTCCATTGCAAATGACGTAAAAACTACTCGATGTTCAGAAAATTTGTGCATGACTTTTTTAAAAGAGCTAGTTATTTTACAACTCAATTTGTCTGAAACAAACATCTCTATCTTAAATTTTGAAGTTTTCATTTATTGAAAAATTTTCGAAAAATCGGAGACATCAACAAAAATATGACTTGCACAAATCTCATAAACGACCTTTGCACTATTTTGAAATTTTGAAAATGACCTAGGGGCTTAATGAAAAGTATTCCCAGAATTAAATTTTCGATTTTAAATTCCTGAGATGAGCTAGAATGATTGGGGTATATAAATTTTGGAGAAAATCAGCTAAACTGTTTATGCGCTAGCGTTATGCACGGAGGGACAGACAGACACAGATCATGTAAGCCTTTTTTTGAATGCCATGAAGATGGAATGTCGTAATAAAAACAGCTTTCTCTTTTTAAATTTCTCACTCATTTTTTGCTGTATCACATTTGAATTTATAATTTTGTTATATAGTTTTTATTGATTTTAGATACATTTTCTTTTTTCCTTTATTATTTATTTTATTTCTTAATTCCAAATATTTAGACCTCTGGTTTTCCTCCGTTTATAATATGTCTCTAAAATGTCTTCAGCTGCTTTAATTATGTGGCTGCATCAGTGGTCTCTAGAAGCAACAGATTGCTTCTCTGGGATGCACTTGCGGCAGGTGCAGCTGTAAGTGGAGATGGATGGGTGCTGCTATGTGCGGCTGTAGTAAATTCGGGGTTATCCCCGATCAGGGCCCGCCTGTTCAGCTCCTGATCACCACCGGCTCGCATGCCGTCACCTCCAGCGGTGGCTCCGAAGGTGCCCTGGCGCTCCCCAGGCAGCGGCTGCTTTTCCGAGGCCTTACGACGCATACTCCGTGACTCCATATATATTGCCTCATAAATTCAATTTTGTGAAAGAGATTGCACATTATGATGCACGATTTTTTTGGACGTACCTAAACGGATGTTCCTTTGCTAATGTAACTGTCGTTGCGATTTATTTATTTCATTCTTACCTCGAGTGCGTGGGCGAAGGAAGTGTCGTGCCTCAGCAGTGACAGGAGGTTAGGCAGGAGGGGCGACATTTGTAAATAAATGAATAATGGGAGAGGTAGTACAGGGATTAGGTTCAGGGGATACGGTAATTGTGTCCAAATATGCCCCGGAGGATGGAAGAGAACAAGTGTTGGTATGGATATATATTTAGTAGGAGGCCTGCCGAGGTTGTGAAAGGTAGTGTTTAGCATAATATAGCATGTGCGACGAATGATATCTGGAAGTACTTGTATTGAAAACTGAATACCAAGTGGAGCTTGTCCTCGAAGATCTGCAAAGATTGCAGTCTCCATAAAAAGATAGACAACTTCTAAAACCTCAATACCTAAAATGAGCCGCAAAGGTCAAGTGCCAATTACCAGAATTACAACGGAACATACGAGGCTACCTCACCTTCACTTAATTAACAAATATACTCTCCCAAATTTGTAATATATTAATGTAAAAATAACAATAATACATTATTCGCGACTGTTATATACAACTAATGCCGCCAGTCATTCTTGCAGAACGTTAATTTTTACGTTAATTTTTTTATTTACTTTTCCGTCAGGTTTTTGAAAATTTGTTTTGTGTTCCCCTCTATATATTTTGAACCTGCTTTGTTTACATTTTATTGATTCTTCGATTTCAGTGACTTCGATATCTTTCGGATTTTTGTCGTGGAATTTGGAATTTAACCCTGCTTTATTTTAAGTTTTATTGATTCTTTGATATAGGAAACAGCTATCTTTCGGATTTCTTTGTAAATATTACAATTTGTGAATATTTCGACAGTCTTTGATCTTTATTCTCTTCCTACGCAAAATGACAATTAAATCTTCTTCCGAAGAAATGGAAGATTGAGAAGAATCTGTCCAACTGCTATTATCACTCGTTTCAAATAATACAATAAACTGAAATCCTAAAGAATAATCAGAAACAATAGCACAAGTCACGGTTGACCAGGTTCTAAACTCGTAATTAATAGCCAGGTCAAAAAAAATAAGCAAACAAATATGGAAAAACGTAAAATGCAATTAAATACCAGGAACTGACCAGGACCAGGTCGCTTTGATTTTTGCCCGCTATACGAAAATTGTGACATCTGGCGAATCCGGTGAAACGAAAGCAGCGGCACCTAGAGACTGATTCCTGAACCTACTTGTTCCAGCAGATCCCAATCCGGGGCTCGTTTTGACTAGTTTGCGCTCGCGCATGCGCAGAGGGAGACGACGTAGAACAGTCCGGGATTGTTGGCTGAAACAAACCTATTAGTTCAGGAAAAAAATAGAAAAACAATCAGGATATTTTTAACACAGGTAACAAAACTAAAGCAATGTGGAATATAGTAAATCATACGACCACATCATCTCGATATTTATTAGAAAATTTTGTTTTAAAGGATAATGAAAATAAAGCCAGTATTTCCAGAGACCTCAGTCGCAGGCAGGCAATGCACAAGGATGAAGTGGACGACAGAAACAAATACCATCATCACGCGTGAATACGACACCACTACCAAAATGGAGATTGACACTACGGTCTACCGACAAAAGTTTCATCAAAGATTTCTTCAGCGTTTCCCTCATTTTGATGTTTGTGAGCAAAGAATAGCTGACCTGCGTCGAGCAATTGTTGAGAAAAATCTCCTCTCTGCACAACTTTTGTGAGCAATCAAGGAAGAAGTGGGGAAAATGCTTAACTCCTCAGAACCTAGTAATCTGAGGGCAGTGCGGATATCAGCTCTGCAAACTCAGGATGACAATGAGACAAGCCTGTCAGAAAGTATTGATGATGAGAATAGTAAAGACGTGCAAATTCACAATGAATTTGCAGTCGCACAAGCGGAATTTGTAGGAACCTACCCAATAAACTGCTATCTCATTCCAAGGCAAAAATTCTCGAAGAGATTAGCAAGAGCTCTCTGCTTCCTCAATGACAAAGTACTGCCACAACATGTACAACAATGACCATCACTCGAAGAAGTACACTAGCAAATTATTGTGCAGCAGTTGTGGCTTCAAGATGTAGCTATTTGAAGCTTTTCAGCCGCGTGGCAACTGCCCACAACGATTGAAGTGGAAAAAGTTTGTCTCTTTGAGAAGGACAACTGGTGATTCGTATAGAACGCACTTGGAGAGGTATTGGAAAAGTCACACAATTTCAAAAAAGAAATTTGTAAGGAAATACCACAAAAACGGAGAAGAAAGGTAAATAACATCCTTATTAATAAAAAATACATACGAAGCACGTATACATACAAAGCACGAGCCCTTGAATTCAACAATAACAGAACATCTTGACACCCTACGACAAAAGCTTTTGGCGTTGAGAAAACGCCTTTGACGCTACAGTAATATCACTATGGGAAAGCAACAGAATACTTTTTTAACAGAAACCAGAAGCATTCTACAGGAATGTTTCAAAGGAAAAGGGCTTCTAAGTGATATGAAAGTGTCAAAGCTTCCCTCAATTACACAGATAGAGGAGTTGTAGACCTGGATTTCAGGGATGTAAGGAGCAACTAATTATAGACTATAAAAATGGTTCAAGTGCTTGAAAAACAAAGAAACTTGTACGCATGCTACATAGATTATGCTAAAGCATTCAACAGTCTGCCCCATTATTGGCTCCTTCAATGTTTGCATGTATACAAGGTCCCCCGGTTTATCCAATACTTCCTGAAAATCGCGATGACTCGATGGAATACAAAACTGTATATCTTTAATGGAAAATAATCCTTCCACACAGATATTATACACATCCGCCGAGGGATTTTCCAGGATGACTCTTGAAGCCCTTTATTGCTCTGCTTAGCCGTGAACGCCGTGACTACTCTACTAAATTCATTTAATTATGGCATCGCACTTAAAAAATGGAACTCAACTCTTCTTCGTGTCTCGCATCTTCTTTACATGGATGACCTGAAGCTTTATGCAGACACTGAGAGTCATATGCGGCAACTAATAAGCGTGAGGGAGAAGTTACTGATGACATCAAGATGAAATTCGGTTTGAATAATTGCAAGAGAGTGAATATATTCGAGATCATATGCAAGTTAGAAATTTGGAAAATGATGATGAACCAAAGATTACCTTCATGGAACCCCATGAAAAAGACAAATACATGGGGTTCCAACACTCACTCACAATCAAACACACTGGTACTAAGAACACACTGATAACTGAAGTGTGTAAATAATTGCATGGACACTTAAAAACTCAACTCTCTGCTAGATACGTCGTACAGGCCAGCAATTCATTTGTTATTTCAGCGCTGACATACTTCTTTGGCATTATTAATGAAGCAACACCGACATCGACAAACTCCAGAGGACAATTCGAACCGCTATGACTCAACACCGTAAACATCATCCCCATTCAAGTACTGAGCGTTTTACCCTTCCAAGATCGCAAGGAGGGCGATGTGTTGTAGATCTCATAAATCTACACAGTTTTCAAATTGCATAACTCAAACGATACTTCCTGGAACATTGTGGGAGAGTTCAGCAAGCAGTGAGCGCAGTTGATAATAACATATATACACAACCGTGTGACCGATTTCCATTAATAGTCTCGTGTTAAATATCTACGTCTACGTGTGTTTTTACTCAGAAAATTTATGAGCTATTAATTTGGTTTAATTCCACTAGATGGCACTGCAGGACAAAAGTGCTGTGCATGTTACCTCAATTTCCATTCAAACTGCGCTCCATCTGTACTCCGTTGTTGCTGAGTGTTACCGTATGGCGTAGGGCGAGACACAGAGACAACATATAAACAGAGAAAGGGAGGGACAGGGAGAGTAAATTAACACAGAGAGAGTGAGAGAGAGGGAGAGAGAGGGAAAGAGGAAGAGAGGGAGAGAGTGGATAAGTTTGGGAGAAAGTGAGAGAGAGGGGGAGAATGAGAGTGAAAGTGGGAAAGAGAGGGAGAGGAAAATAGAGAGTGGGATAGAGTGGCAGAGAGAGAGAGAGATTGGGAAAGAGGGATAGAAAACAAGACAGAGAGAAAAGGTAAGATGAAGGAATAACAACGTCTGAGGGGTTCTGCTAGGTATATAAAATCTGAAAACTTACTCTTATGACCGCGATGTCGTAATCAGTGTTGAAAATGTCGAAGCTAGGGTGGCTAACGATTTGCGCCACCTCGTAAACGCTGCCTCCGTCATCGCGTGTGGTCGTGCCGGCGCGCAAAGTAATTTCGTCAACATAGCTATACAGAGCACACAAGAAGTTCGTATTTCCATTTGACATGATTCCCAGCATGTTTCTAGTCGTTTTTTTCGTTCAAAGTACTCACGTGTGTACGCAGTGGGCAGCAGTCAAGACCCACTCAGAGCTTATGATGGACCCACCGCACTGGTGATATCCTTTCTTCTGCAAGGAGATCTGGAAGCATTTTTATAGACCAAACATGGGTGATTTGATAAGAAACCAACACAAAGGACATTGTATGACTTCATTCTGAACAAGAAAGTGTATGCGAAAATTATTGGAACGTTGATATTTAGTAGTTCTCTGCGGAGAAATGGAAGTGAAGTGGATTTAATTTCAATTCTTTGTGGCAGAACTTAATAAAGGAATATTAGTTTGATACTTTTAACACATTGAAGTAAATGAAAATATTTTTTCTGCGAGCTGATGAGGCATTCATCCTTCATAATATATAATTTCGTATTGCGAGATTACCTGGTAAGGGAACTTGTCGATTGTGGTGGTGGTGCCCTCAGTAATGCGGCTGCCCTGTGAAGGCGAAAATTTGGTGTCGGGGTCTGACTCAAAACATCCGTCACTGGGTGCAAGCGTTTCTGAAACTGACGAAAAAAATCTCAGCATATTAACACGAAGTTTGTAGAATATTTCGGATATTCAATGATGCATTCCTTTCGGAAATTCATTGTCGTATGATGTTTTATTTGTATTCCAATGGATGCGACTAAATGAAATTGGAGTTTCCTTATTTGTGATAGTATTTTGATCATTTCGTATTTTTATTTTCTCACCTTAAGACTTCTTCGTAAGAAGAGAATGGTATGTAAACGTGCTTTATAAAACATTGAAATGTCGACAGAAGAAACCTTATGTCCTGGTTCTGGTAAGGATAAAGAAAACAAATCTTGTTGCTAAATTTAGAAAATCATCCTCTAACTAGTGGTGTATCTAGAAAACATGCTTTGTTGGTTCTTGATACCGAAAAATCGTTCGACGGCAAAGTGCCCGTCTGTCAGTCTGTCGGTGGTCACCACTAGTGCCTAAACCAATAAGCCCGATTTCCTTCAAAATTGATATTTCTCAATCCATCTAAATGATCTCTTTGCTTTGCGAGTTACAAACGGATATTTTGATTTTTGAGGGTAATTCACATAAGGTCTTAACACATTTTAATAATTTTCTCAAAAAAGTACTAATCTGATTGATTGAATTTTGTTTTCGAATAGTGCGAATGACTTGAAGAGAATGGGAGAATGTTATATATCTCATTGTCGTTGACATCTCCGAATTTTGGAAAAATGCAATATATACTAAAAAATATAAACTACAAAATTGTAAAAATATTTCTTTCTCAAGCGTAGTATGTCTTAAAAAATTAGATGTTCAAAAGAGGTCATGGAAAATTACTTTATGATATAAGTTCTATTAGTAGTAATTTATATTTGAAATTACCGTAACTTTTTTTCTCAAAATTCTCCACATGTTGTTGACACTTTCTTCCCTTTTGTAATAGAGGACGGTAAAAAATTTGGTGGTCGTATAATTTTTAGGTGCAATTGGAGTTGATTAATTGCCGGGTATGAACTAAGCTCTTTCGAAGGAAGTTTCGCTGGTTCGAGCCTTGGGCTTGGTATATTGTTTCTTACAATTGTCAGTTGACAAAGAAAATTATTGAGAGATGTATTGAAAACCATTTGAAACAATTCTAATCACAATTAGAATTGGTTAAAATAAATGAACTGGCAGAAAGTGCATGCTATTTTTGAACTTTAGACTAGTAAACAATTTTTCACATCTTTCAGTGAGTCAGTATGAACCGATTTAATGAAAATAATGAATATGTCAACATTCAATAAAAGTAGAATATAACCAGTACCCGTGCGTCTAACTTAGACATCGCTAATGACTCAGCAATTATTGTTACTTTTTTTTGTTACGAACCCTGTGTTGGAAAAAAGTTATGTATATAGAAAAATATGAAGAAAAAGAAAGTTAGCGCGAGAAAACGCAGATTTTTCGCCAGAAGAAACCCTATTGCGGGGTTATGGTAAAGAAAAAAAAATAAATCCAGCTTCTAGATTTAAAAGCAAATACTCTTAACTAGTGGTGTAGCCAGAAACCATGCTTTGTTGGTTCTTGATACCGAAATATCGATTGATCGGCAACAACCGATTGTCAGTGTGTCCGCCTCCACTAGCTGCTAGCGTGTTAACAGTTAAGCTGATTTTGTTGAAAATTGATGTTCCCTGATTGATCTGAACGAACGTTTCTAACGGATATATTGGTTGTTGAAGGTTATTTACTTTCTCGCAATTTCTAACATACGAAGAGAAAGTACCGTAATCGTGTGCCCGGAAACAGGGAATTTTTTGACACAAAAACTCTTATTACCGGGCCCTAGTAAAGAAAAAGGTTATAAATTTAGATGCTAAATATAGAAAAAAATACCCTGGAACTTGGTATAGCCAAAAACCATGTTTTGTGGGTCCTTGATACCGAAAAATCGATTAAAGGAAAAACGCCTGTCTGTCCGTCTGCACAACGATAAACCGGTCAGCCGATGTTTTCAAAATTGATATTCCTCAATCGTTCTCGCTGATGTCGCGGACTTAGCAATTTAAAACCAAATATTATATTGCGGGTACATTTCATGAAGCTTCTAAGACATTTTCAAACGTTTCGTTTCGAATTTATTGATTAATATTTCACGTTGAGAAGTGCGAAGGTCATTTACGAGATTGCTGCATGTCTCATTTACTTTGGCATTTTCAATTTTTCGAAAATTGAAAAAAAATAAATAAACTTCAAAATTTAAGATAGAGATTTTTGTCCAAATATCCCGTTCTCTTCAGAAAAAGTAACGTACATTTTTTTGAAAACTAGAAATTTTCCGTTTTTTCCGTTTGAAGTTTTAAAAAAATTCTCAAAACCCCTCCAACATTTTTCTCTTTATTTTCTTCACATATATAATAAGAAACAATAAGAAATATGACACAAGATTCATTTTCGTGTAATGCTTTTTTTTAAATTTGCCAAAATCATTTCAAAACTACAAAATTGAAGGTATTGAATTTTTATTTAAGGCAAAGTTTCTTGTAAAAAATAAGCTCTTTAAGAAAGTCGTGTACAATTTTTTTCAAATACGAAAGATCGTTGTGTAATTTCCGCCCAAAATTAAATATGTAATTACAGGTTTGACCACCTACGGCTATATAAAATTAATTTAATTTTAATTATAATTTCCTATTAAAAGTGCCAATAGAAATTATTTTTATCTTTTCTTACTTTTTTGCTTTTTACTCAATATGTATTGTGAATTTGTTGCTGTTTCTAAGTATGTGCAGTTGTAACATCTCTATTTTTACATGTATCGGGCAATTTACATATATCGGGCCTTTGCGCAAGATGCGGCACTTCTTTGCTATAGTGGAGGCATGTTAACTCAAAGGCCTTGAGTTCGAATCTCGGACTTGCAAAATCATTTCTGCCTGAAAACATTTTTATTGTGGTTGTTTTAATGTGCCTATGTAGTAGAATATTGTTGCGCAACATTTAGAATCAATGCAAGAAACAAAGTGCACCACTAGTTATTAACCTGTTCCCTCTTGACCCTTGGAAACGTTTCAGAAACACAAGAATGTGCTCGAAATAAAAACGTGTGTAGTTGACTACCTAATCGGGTGTAGATTCGTGTCCATAAGGGTTGCGGGCAATATATACTCACCCAAGGCGACACTCAAAAACCACAAGGAGCTGATGAGTATAGGCATGTCGAAATCTTCTTTGTCCCTGTACACGGGAGATAATTCAATGATCATGTATAGTGCCCCGCACTGGCTATTTGAAGCAAACGGCAAGGAGGATATTTGCGTACATTTTAATAGAGGTTGTGATCTGGTATTCATTGGAACTGACAAAAGAACGTCATTTCTTTTACGGCTTTGAACTCTTTCTGGTTTTATTTGTGATTTATTTCACTGATATAGTTCGCATTTAGTATTTTTATTGCTTCCCCCTCCCACATGTTGCGCGGCCTCCGCTATACGTCAGTTTTTGTAACGTGGCGATTCATCTAGAGGTCTTTTCTGCTGACGTGTTTTTTTCCAAATACGTACACCACCAGCGGGGCACCGCACCCGTTGGGAGAAGCTCTATGCGCCCGACCAGTCTGCCGATAAGCATAGTAGTGTAGTGCATGTAAGTGTGAGTTAGATGTGAGTATACGAGAAAGAAGACTATGACTTGAATAATCTATTAAGCTGGGTTTGAAACTTCTAGCTCCGTCAGGTCTCGAACTTTGGAACTGGTGGAGACAGACGTTGGAGAGACATCGGTTTATGTCCTTGGCCACCATTACCAGTTTAATTATAAATGTGAAAGGGGAAGAAAAATTAATGAATGAAGTACAAAAATTTAAGACTTGAGTCACCTTTTGAAAAACAGCCCTCACCAAACAAAGTGCAGATTCAAAAACAAATAGATATCTGCAATATTGATTTAAATTCATATATTTCAGGGCTCTATTCTGCTTTTTGCCCTCTATCCTTACAATCAAAGAAAAAGTATGTCTGTAGCCTCCTGGTATTTCAAGCACCGAAATATCTGAAAGCTAATACTGATGTTATCGCCTGATCTAATATTCGATACAGAACAAAGGCTTATCTTTAATATTGCACGGAGAGATATATTTATATTCATTAACTGTTGAAACTTTGAGTTTTCAGAAGGGACTTTTTGAAGTACGCCTGAAAGAGACCAAGCTAACACTCGTGAACCAAACGAAAACAAAGTATTATATGATTTCGTGATGTGAAATGTGTGATGATAGCGATCGTCTCTTTGCAACATCTCTCTCAATAGTTACAGGAATGTCTTTGTCTATTGGTGTAGTTATAATATTAATATGGTATTGATCAAGAAATCAAGATGCTTCTGAAATTTAGAATAAATATTATTTTATCTTATTTTATTGCAAGTCTGCAAATCAAATAATATGAATTTAAATAGTATTAATGATGCTAGTGCATTTCTAAATTCTTATCTTTTTTTGAAAAAAGAAGGACACTCATTTACAGATCTGGAATTAAATGGAACATTACATTTCAACGTGAAAATGCCAAACCTGAAATATCGATCGAGATGTATGAACATTGAGAGTCTAGTGAAGAACGAAAATGAGAAACACATGGATTTTCTGTTTCCTAACTGATTGGTTTAAGTTGTTAAATAATCTTGTTAACAATTTCTTGATAACAATAAAACTTCAAGATATTGACTATAATAAACATCACAAGTAAAGGATTATCGATTATACAAGCAATAATTAACAATAGCAAATGATTCATATATTATAGTATTCTTCTGTGCTTCATATCATGCTCATATTACTACTCTATTTCAAAAACCGAATTGTCTTAATACATACTGACTTGTAGTTTAAACATTCGTGGAGTCCATTTTCCCTTAAGAGCTTGAGTAGTATAGATCACATGGAGATTACATTTGAAAATATATTTGATTGTCAGGAGCCATTAGCCCGACAAGGATTAAAAGAAAATAAAAATAAAAGTCTATTAGACAGATGAAAAAAAATTTACTTGCCGAGTACACTCTCAGAATGCGGTTACAATAGAGACAGATTTAATGATAAAGTATTGAAATTTTGGACTTTTATTCTTTCTTATTGTTAGAGATTTTACACGTTTTTCTTGGTTTTGTAGAAGAGATATCGTGCATTATTTTCATTGGTGTGTCTTCACTATAGGGTGGTTATCTTTTCTTGCTTCAGGAACAATGAACATTTTCTCCAATATAGCAGTTCTAAGTTAATGCACTAGGCAGTGTTGCTCTGCCAGGAATGGTGCTCTGCGAGGATGAGCAAATACAGCAAGTTTTAACTTAATACAACTTTGTTGTGTAGTTTTCCGAAGAATGATTCTACTATATTTAAATTTCGGTATTAAAACCATTTGAGCAAAGGAGCTTTTGTTAACATGTTTTAGCAATTATTTGCCTGTGTTACCTCTGATCCCTGTATGAATTGAAAACCATACTAAGTTAATTATGAAATTATTATTTATTTACGAGATTTTTTATGATAACTTAATTTGGAATATTTTTTCCATGAAGACATGATGAACATAGCACAAGAGTAACAATTATATATCAATTTATTAGTAATTTTAGTTTTCATAGAACAATTATTAATGAATCAAGTAATGTGAAGCAAATGTTGGAAATAACGGAGAAGTCAAATCCACATCGCTGGCTTAGACGCCAGTCACAGAGGTGATCCAGGAGCAGAGGTAGACCACGTTGGTGTAGATACCTGGCTTGCAAGGGCGGCCGCAGCTAGGACCCCCGGACACAAGGCCCACCTGCTCGCCGTCAGCCACCAAAGGGCCGCCCGAGTCGAAGGTACAGGCATCCTTGCCCCCGTCAGCGTAGCCAGCGCAAAACATACGAGGGGTGATAGTATCATACGCCGACTTGCAGTTGTCTTCAGACCAGATGGGAACAGACACTACGCGCAGGGGAACAGAACGACGAGTTCTATTCTGTAAACAATGCACGCGTTACTGCGCTGCTCGCCATGATTCTGTTGGTGCCACCAGGGTGGGAAGGCCTCCTACTCACAGAGAAGAGGCCCCAGCCAGCGACGTGGGCGATTGTGCCAGGACGGGGCATGCAGTTGGCTAGGCGAATGGGCTGCACGGAGGCGCTAAAAGTGAAACTGCCTCTGATCTGAAAACACATCTAATGTACAAAGGTATTCTTTGCGTAACTTTATAAGAGTTAAATACTATATTTCCATATGCTATAGACACGTAAATTGGATTATTCTCTTCGGATGTTTTGTTTTGTAAATATTATCTTCTGATTGAATCAGCCAAGCATCATTTTAATTTAATTTTAAAGTGATACGCACACATACACAAACACACAAAACAACAAAAAATGTAATCAAGGAAAAAGCCTCATGTGACTTGTGAGACATGTTAAGATTTTTTAAAACAAAATATATTTCCAATACAATATTTTACTTTTGAGTCCTTACGCGGTAGGAAGAAAAAGTTTTGTTATAAAATAAAAAATAGTTTATAATCAGGGAATTTTCATGAGAAAAACTCTTACTGCGGGCTCCTGGTAGCGAAAATGTTGATAAATGTTGTTTGAGTGTATAGTACATTATTTTCTCTAATACGTTGTTTACTGGGAATGGATGTTTCGTGAGTGTTTGACAACGAAAAATCGCTTGTCGGCAAAACGGCTGTCTGAGATCAATACTACCGATGTGAACATTTGGCCAAATTTCGCCAAAATTGATATTCCTGGACGATTTAAAAGATCTCTACGACTTTTGTTTTTGAATTTGATATTTATATTTTTGGGAGTACGTTACATAAAGTTACGTTACATGAAGCACGTTAACTTATCACTTTTAAAAAAAATTTCTAAACCAGCACCAAATTTTTTAATTAAACTCTCTTCCGAACGATTAAAATTCGGGCGAGGTTCATTTTCGTTCTTTCTCTGAATTTTTGAAAATTGCAATATATATTTCTCTAAACGATTTTCCAGAACTACAGTATTGAAGATAGAAAATTTCTTCATGGATAAAACATGTGTTTTCTAAAGAGACCTTTCGATAAGTTGATGTAAACATTTTGGGAAACACGAGTGTTTTTCACGTAATTTGATGTGAAATGTAGGCAATTTTTAAACAATGTTTTTCTCAAATCTCGCTTAAAAGTTTTCTAAACTTTCCTCCTCGTATGCACGTATACAAGGAAGAGACTGTTAATTTTTTAAATGTAAATGCTGATGTTTGTCCGCCTGTCTGTCTGTGTGTGTGTGTGTGTGTGTGAGTGTGATGTGTGTAAAACACTAGCGCATGCCGGATATTTTAAAATGAAAATTCTCTGTCGATCTGTTTGACTTGAATCTCAGCGATTTTGAAAAATATTCTTTATACTAGGGCGATTTCCTTTGAAGTGCCAGGGACATATTGGAACTTTTCTAAAAAATAATGTGTTTCGATAAATGTTCTTTGGTCATCTAGAAATGATCGAGGTCCTCTGCCTTGAAATATATTTAAATTGTCTAAACATCAATCTGAACTTTAATTAATCATGCCCTACGCTGGTTTTAACCCTCTGCAATATCCTGTTTATTTATTTTGGTGGCAGCGAGGCAGAGAGGGGGGATAAACCGAAAGACTAAAGGTATAACAAAATAACTCGTACGAGAACGTCTCTGCAGTTGTTAGTTATTATGTTGTATACTAGTAATTATTTTGAATTGAAGTGCAACATCGTTTCCTGGCATTGCTAACATTGGTAAATCGTGTATTCAACTCTTCTCAAATTAAATGAATTCTTGTGGACGTCAACATATAAATACTTACTCTGATGACAGCGATGTCGTAGTCGTAAGTATTATTCGCATCTCTGTACCACTTGTGGGGAATGAAGTCGGACACCGGGTAGTCCCAGCCTTTCGAAGTTCTGTTTGTGACGCCTGCGCGCACAGTGCAGGCGTTAATGTTGTTGTTTCTGTAATAAACCATAATTTTGGCTTATTCTTGGCCAACAATAGCAGTGACAACTTTCTAATCGTATACTCACATGCGACAATGTGCTGCAGTGAGGACCCACTGGGAACTGATGATCGAGCCACCGCACTGATGTACCTGCAATGCTACATCATCTCCTACACGCACAGAAACCTAAAAGCAATAACACGAACTGAAAGTAAAAGAGATAAATCCCTAATGAACGGTTATTTTGTGTTCGCAGGCGAGTCTATTTCAATGATCAATAGTATTGTAAGAATAGTAAGAGTTATATTGGGTGAGATGGCAGGTTTCCTCCCTCGCTGGAAAGTGGGATCCGTCGATTGCAAATGTTTGCTCCTTTTTCAAATATCCCCGAGTGGGACACCGCCCTACCTGGGACCAACTCTAAGCTTTCAACTGGCCTCCCGACGTCTTACTGTTTGTGTAAGAGGAGAGGTGGGACAAGAATGAGGGCGGAATGATCGCATGCGTTCCGTATTCCAATTGTTAAGATGTTGTGGCATTTGCCTAGTAATGATGGGACAAACGTCTTACGCAATCGCCGATCAGCGCAGCCGGTCGCCCGAATTCTACTCCAGACAGTGATTGTTATGTTTGATATATCGTCTGCAACACATTGAAGAGGTAGAGCGAACACGGAACTCTAAATGTTGCTCAAAAATGTTTAGAGGTTGCTCATTTCATAGAAACGTCTAGAAGAGTAGTTTATACGGTAGGTGTATGTATCGCGTGTGACTGTCTGCATTGTATTATACGTAGGACGTAGAGATGGCTCAGGGCATCGACTGATGTCACTGCACTGCGTCTTGAGTGGGTGGTCCTAGGGTTCCAGTCCTGACGGTGACGGAATTTTCGGCACGAGCTGCGTACTTAAGTCGAATTCAGTCGCTGTGTGGAGGAGAAGTCTATCGGCCTGGTGCTCCGATCGGTAGTTTTCCGTGGTTTCTCCGATCAACAGATTGAAAATAACGGAACAGTACTAACACACGGGCCAGAGACCGCGAGCGATCCTTTCTATCCTACTCCTCACACACACGTACTCGTGTATCCACTACACTACCACACCTGACGGGAGGCCAGAGCTTCGCCAGCATTCGCCATTCAGCGAGGGACGACCACCGCCACCTCACGAGGAATAATATGCACTACACTTACAGGACCACGAACCTAGGAGTTGATTCGTCCGTATCACATGATTAATCAATAAATCAGTGGATGGGCAATAAAAAACACAACTTTATATAATTAGAGAAAAGAATCCATTTATTCAATAAACACAATACCGCATCAAACAAACATGAGCACTCAATGAAGAAATTGAGTGCTCGAGAACAATACGTTATAGTTTGGTTGTTTGATATATCATTGTCTTTAGAGAACCATAGGACATATTGAATTAAGATGTGGCTGTAAAACTACTATAGCGCTGAACCATCTCAGCCGGTAAGAGTGCTTGCAAGCAGAACTGGGTAGAATAAGTTATTTTTAATAGCAGAGCACGTGTGAATATGCATCTTAAACTCATTTGCTAGACATAGTCCGATTTTGAAGAGAGAAACCGAAAGAGCATTTCGGTGTGTCCGAGCTGTGAGAGGTAGTTACCATGTAAGGGAATTTTCCAATGGATGTGATGTGGCCTCCGATGATCCTTTTTCGTCCGCCAGAATGCGCTGGCGGCGCTCCCCCTTCGGCGGGCTCGGGCGCGAGGTGGAGGTTGGTTCCCGGAGCCGGCGCGCCCCCGTTGGCCGCATCAGCCCAGGGGGCGTTCGAAGCGCCGGGGTCCAACCCGCCCCCCGGAGCCCCTTCAGGGGAGAGAGCCGCCGCTGCGCATCCGAACAAACGAATGTTAGCGCACGCGCGTCTCACGCGAGCTCTTGAGAAGAGTAGTTTACGTAGCAAGGGCGCCAAGCAGGTGATTCTCGCACGAGTCGGGTTGAGCACAGGGAGGAGACGAGAGCGGGAAGCACCTCGCCCCGTGTGGCGCAATACATTTTAATACGCCGTGAGCGAACGTAATGCGCGAAGGAAAGAAATGGAAATAAAATATCATATAACTAGAAGTACCTTACTTGTACCAAAGTAAATGGATTCCAGTCAGTGTCGTATCACTATTGTTTGTAAATAATAAACAAAGGCGACGTCAAGACGAAAAACAATTGCGAATCGGAACAGATGTTTCCCACTCTTCGCTGTGTTTTCAGACGCTTCGAGCTCTTTCGCACACTATGAAAAAATTATCGGTTTCCCGCAAGGAAAACAAGTTCGAAATACCGCGTTTCGCGCACGGCATGTTAAAAATAATTTTTAGAAGCAAAGTACGGAGTGGGTTACAGACTGACATAATGTCTAAAATTATTATTTTAGAATAATTTTGTGACATTGTTTTCGCTGGCGATGAAGGAATATCTGCCAAACTGTTTTTAGATGTTATATGTTACTGCAGTGGTCGTTGTAAAGATATACTACATATCTTAAAGGATCTTAAGAGATACTACATATCTTAATATAAACAAAAGTGATGTATTTGTGTAACTATGTCTAAAAATATGAATAACTGCAAATAGCGTGTTTTGAATACCGAATCACCGCATTTTTAGAAAGAAAATTTGAAAATAATCGGATTTGGAACGCAAATTTCCGTATTTGCACTTGTGTTAGTATAATTTGTGAAATTCTGCACACTTTTTCTACAATCATAACCAGAGTTACTGAGAATTGATCTACGTACTCCCAAAACTATCACTACTTACTCTACCTGGTCAAGGTTTTGGAAGTTGGAAGATGGAATATTTGGAAATTGGGGACTATCTGGAACTTCTACAAATCTAAATAAATTCTTTTGCTCAGAGATGAACGAGAAACTTTAGAAAGATAATTTTTTTATGAAATATTTTCTTCGGAAAAAGATCTTCAAATAACGTTTTGTTCAATTTTTCGTTAATAAGATCACTCTTTGTGTAATTTGTCGTCAAATTTGGTTGCCCGCTTCGTACTTTCCGGGCTTCCTGAAAGTAATTTGACAAGTGCTTGAAGGCCGCTGGATTCTACGTGATTCGGAATTTGTATACTTTCGCGTATTTCTTTGCTCATTTGTTCCACTCGACGTTTACAAATTATATATTTTAAAAATATTTTTAAAAAATTTCGCAATACATATTTTTGTCTGTGATGGAAGAAATGAACTTGTATTTTCAATGTACTGATGCATATGGTGTCAAGAAAAGCGTAAATTAGAGCTTATAAACGGCGTAATTTTGCCATAATAAAGCTCTTATTATCTCGTCCCGGTAATGAAAAATTGATATATTTTGTTGCTATGCGTAGTAAATTACTTTCTTTAACATGGGGGATAGTCATAATCTATGGTTTGTGTGTTCTCGATTTCGAAATATCGATTGACGTCAAAATGCCTGTCGCTCTGTCTGCCCGTCCGTGTGCGGTCAACATGACATAAACCGTTCATCAATTTTCTTCAAAACCCATATTTAACGCTGAATTTGAATAAATTCAAGACTTTAGGACTTTTAGTAAGATTTTTTATTTTTGAGGTTTTTTTTACATAAAGACAACACCAAATTTTCAAAATTGTCTCAAAACTTGCACAATTTTTTTAATTAAACAGCCCTTGAATAGCGTAGTGGTCGCTCAAGACACAAGTTCACATTCCTCGTTCGTTGAAATCCCAAATCTTTCGTAAATTACAAAAGTGCAATTTTTTATGCGCATTTATCTACAGCTACAATTATGAAGATAGACATTTTTGCTTTAAAAATATATTCCGTAATAACAGATATTTAAATAAGTACAGGTTCTATTTTCGAAAACGATATCGTGGAATTTTCGCGAAATATACTCGATTGAAAAAACAAATTTAAAATCTGCTCCAAATATATTCTTAAAATGTTTTCCTCGTATTTAATAATGAACAGTAAAAATATATTGCTAGTCCTATTTTCGTCAAACTCTCTGTTTTTCCGAAAAAATGAAAAAAAATGATTGCAATATTTTTGAAATATTTCTCTCGCCGTTAATTTTCATATTCCATTTGCTTATATTATTACATTTGTGAGTAGAAGTGCTTCAAATGACGTCGAATTTTTCGAAAACGCCAACTATTTTTGTGTAGCAGAGTTTAAAATTTAGCATTTACAGTGTCGCGATTTCTTAAAAATATATCTAAAGTTTTCAACGAAAATTTCGATATTAGACGAGGTTTTATTCTTCTATAATATCCTTATTGAAATATTTCGTTTCTATTATTAGGAAACCAAATTTTTTTTTTTAATTCATCGTGGGTAGCGGTACATGGTAGTCGGCAGGAGTATGTGGCAAGTCCGAAAAGCTAGCCACACAAAACAAATTTTAAAAAATAGTACGAGAAGGTCTGTGCCATTTAGTACCACCACTAGTTCATTCTGAGCTTGAGCGCAACGAGTAACTTGTACTCACCAAAGGCGACTGCCAACAAGCACAAGAAGCTGATGAGTTTCAGCATGTTGAGTGCTTTTGGTACAACGTGACCAATAGTTTATTCGCTGGGCATTTATAGTGCTTTAGAGGGCCTGTAACAAAGCCACCGTCCCACAGAAACATTACTTCGCGGTCACATTCTCTGAAGTAAAGTTGCGGTTATTGTGGGAATTTAGAGATGACGGTCATTCCATTGCTAAATTTCGAAAGTAATTTCGTTGTTTCGGTTTCCTTGTTTGAAGCTTTTATCAGGTTGGCTAATGTTCTTTTCCTTACTATATGGACTTTCAATATATAGTATGTCCTAACAATATTACCATCATCATCACCATCATCGTCATTATTATTATTATTATTATTATTATTATTATTATTATTATTATTATTATTATTATTATTTTCATTTTTTTTCACTCCAGTAGAGTCAAACATCTTAAACTATTTTTTTCCAAACCTTCGCTCTCGTCCGAGCTCCTGAATGTTCAGTCTAGGTCGCAATGCTGCATACCCACTTATTAAATCCAGATATCTCAAAGAACGATTCAAAACACCAATATTCCCCCAAATCGTCAATTGAAATAAAAACTGAAACATGCAACCTGACCTCATTAAACTGAGCACAATTTTTACTTCCCTCCAAGTAATGTAAACCGCTGCTTATGGATGGCCATTCCCAAAATTTAAAAAAAAACCTTTACTGTATAATAAACCTCTTCAATGGACAAACCTCGCCAAACAAAATTAATTGTACGAAAATGATTGTAAGTGAGTATAGTGAGCGTATTGAAATCAATACAATTAATGGCGCCTTGAAAATTTTTGTGTCGGCAGTGTCTATTCGATGTCATATATTCAAGTAATCCACTGGTTCTAAAATGAGGAGTGTTTTCCAAATAACAACATTCCATCGTATCAGATTTTTCAGAAACAGAAAAATTTATTGTTGGAATGTTACCATCTTTTCAAACAATGTAATATTCTGTTCTGCTTACCAGCATAGTTACAATAGTCTACGTAAACTGGTATCAAATCAGATATTTATAATTATAACGATATTTCTGGTTAAAAGTCGCACAAGTTTTCTTTTGGTTCGAAAATTTGGCCATGTTGACATTTACATATAATAGAGTTAGTATTATCGTCGCATTTTATTGGAATAATTAATTTTTAATACAGTATGTACGTAAGTATTTTAATTTTTCAAACAGACATAACAACCACAATTATTTCTCTAACTAATGTAACCTTTAAAAAAAATTAAATTTTTAAAAAAATTACTAAGGACTAATAAGAAATTAAAATCTACATGTGCCAGCTATGATCATCTTTCGAACAATCACAATTAACTTTCAGTTCTTGGCTATCCATTACCGTTTGATTTTCAGCTATTGGTCCCTAAGGGAACAAAGAAACACCATTCGAGGCCAGAACTATCTGAAGACTCGTCTCTCAATTTACTTCCTAAATAGTTTGTCGATAGATCTGCTACATTAGATCTTATTTCCAATGCAAACCCCTTTCAACTGAAGAAGGCTAAAGTGGCATTTGGGAACGAAATAAGGAAAAAAGCAAACAAAAAGTAGTGAACAAACACTTGGCATATTCGATTTTTATTTTGAAGAACCTTAGAAAGCTTAAAATTAAAATTATTTTATACTTAACTCCATAATTTATACGAATGTAATACAATTTTGATCGACTTCAATTACTTGCGTACTATTATTAGTACTATTTTCACATAGAGCTAGTGCTACTACTATTGTTATTGTGTGATTTATAATTACTCAATTATATTATAAATATATAATATTTCAATTATGTCTGTAATTGATGTAGACCGCGTCCCATAACCTAAAATTTTATAAATCAAGAGCTTCTTTTAAATTTTATTTAATTGAACTTTTAAAATGTATGCACTTAGTTGAGCAACTTTTGTTTCTACAAGCCACAAATTGCTGGTTTGAACGAAAAATATGATTGTGATAACGGAAAGGGCGTGATAATATTTTGAAACAGTTCATTGTAGCAAAGAACCTCAGAGTACGAAAGGCACACGAGGTCATATTGCAAAAAAGGGAATCCGCACAAGAAATCCTGTTTATGGGCAGGCTTAACAAAACATTTTCATATCTCGAAAGACGACATTTCCTGCAATATATGTTATAAGAATGTATGTAGAAACTACAATTTAAATGCAATTTTTTTGGATCTGTAAATAAGTGTCCAATAATGAATGTGACCTGCTGCGGAACTGGGTATCAGCTGATGTCGGTTCAGGGCCTCTGAACGGGAAACTGTAGGGCTCTTGTTCCAACGCAGGCACGATTTTCGACACTTGGTTCATAGCTGAATCGAATTCAACTGCTGTCTGGAGTGGAATTCTAGAACCGGCTCCTCTAAACCAGTTTTCCAGTGTCACTCTGATAAACATTAGTCGAATGTCGGAGCAGTACCATAATAAACGGACAATGCGCAATCTTTCTTATCTCGTCCTGTCTGTATTTTCAATTTCTTATCTACAGTTACACTTTCCTGCCCTTCATTATGACACATATACGTGTTAAATATTATACAACGTGCCAGAGGAAGTAATTTACTACTTATACGATAAATAATTACGCATTTATTTGGTATTAGGAGCTACAATTCAACTTGCCTGTATGAAAATTGTTGTTTTCACTACAGAAGATTATATAACGTTCTCTGTACATTTGAGTAATGGGAGGAAGAAACGAGTTCTGATAGAGAATGGCACAGACTTTTTCGGTTTAGTTAACTTCCTATTCTCTTCGACGCCTAAAACACCTTCAAGACTTCTTACGGTACCCACCGCTCTTCTTGACAAGAGCACTTTCGTACTTCCCGGTCAGAGGGTCTGCAGTGAAATTAGTTGATGCCCTGAGCCATCTCTCTCAGTCAAACACAACTGAATATATTTAAGTCTTAAATGGGTTTAAAAATCCGCAATCTTTTAATCCAGGTTCTGCGGCCTATCCGCCTCAGTCCTCGCACGACGAGGCCGAATGACAAGACCAGCCACGTCAAGGTAGCGGCCACTGCGCCAACCACTGGCGAGAGATTTAAAAGGGAGAGTTGAACGAATTTCTTCCGTGCGTCCCTGGATACCTGCACCATGTCTCCCTGGAGGTCGATACTTAGTCGGGAACCCCTGCTTTAGACGCTAGATGTACACAGTCATACGGATAAACGGACGGATTGACATAGGTTTGGAACAATAAAAACATTTTGGTTCATTTCTTTGCAAGTGGTCGTTTTCGAAAAGCCCGGTACAGTTGTCACAATGGTCGACTTTTGCTCCGTGAAGTGAGAACTTATTATTAGTAAACGCAAACGTGACACTACGAAAAATAAAAAGAGTTTACGAAGGGAATAACAGAGATAAGAGCCGTAATGACGCACCACGGTGCGTTTTTTTAATTATTCAGTTTTTCGTCTGGGATTCAAAGGGGACGTGCCACGATTTTGGCGGAAGGCTAAGCGGCTGTAAACGTTATGCGACACCGGAGTAAGCCTGAAGCAAAACAAACGTTGTTTGATTTTGTACAGAAGTGGGGAGGATCCGTGTCTAAAGGAGGATCCATGTGTCAAAAATTACCCATGTCAAAAGTTCCCACAGATTCTCAAACATTGTTTATCAAGATTCTTTTATTGAGATTAGATGCTTTTGTTTGTACATTGCGACCCCCGCCCGTTCTACGGAGAAATCCGAACACCCCGACTCGCCCATGCTGGAAGCTCTCCGTGCTGCCCCGCGCCTTTGAAGCGCCGAAGAATCGACGCCCAAGGGAGCGAAATACTCCTCACTCGCCACAGAAAGTATTTGGTATTGCTCCAAACTCCCACTAAAAAGCTATACTAAACCAAATGTGCTTACCAGCATCAAAATGTTACTGAATTGGAGTTTTCTTCTTCTCCGCAATTCGTAGTTTATTTTATATTTACTTTAGTGAGCCCTTTCTAAACCTCTCGCTCTGAATACCAGTGCGTTAGCTTATATCACATACAGCAATACTTCTTGCAAGGTATAAACCGCCGCCCAACAAGAAGAAACGAGAGCGGGGGAGGCGTTACTAGGTGTGAGGTTCTTTCTACCCCCCCACCCCCGCCAGCGCTTCGCCTTTGTCACTTCCTTCGCGTCGAGGCCGATGAGTCTCCCCCCAAGCCGCGATGCAAACTCCGGGAGTTTCCGTGGAAACGAGAAGTAAAGCGTTCTTTGAAACGTGTCGCTTTAGCCGACTGGCTGAGCGGTCACTATATAGTGTGTGTAAGAAATAATCATCCATATGCCAAATTGACCACTGTTTACGGTAATTACGAACATAAGAAGTGTTCAATATGTCTTCATTGTTTTAGTAGGACTCGTTTAGTGAATTTGTGCTTTTTTGCTAGACTGCAGGCGTTTGTGAGAGATAACCAATCATGAGCAAACGTTTTTTATATCAGAACAATGGAACGAAAATTTTCAGTTGGTATTGAAATTGTAAATAAAGATTCCATAATTGGGATGTGTGTTTTTGTACTTTCTCTCTTTACATAGCAGTCTTGTTGGGGACTGCATAACAAGTGTTCTTTTTCGTCACTCGGCATATACGGAGTATATACATAGTATAGGGGAAGTTATGTAATGCTAAGGAAAATCGATTTCCAGATTTTGAAGGAAATACATGTTTTGGGGTCCCCTAATACTGAATAAGTGGTTATTTTCAAAACGTCCGTCTGTCCGCCTGTGCCTACTAGCGCCCAAACCATGAATAAGATTTTTTTCCAAATTGAAGAAACCTCTGTACATTTGGCTTTCGAAACTTTCAGATTTTGAAAAACTTTCTTTAAAATTTTGGGGTACTTGGCATGAAGTCCTCCGGACATTTACAAGATTTTATCTAAAATCGCTTCACATTTTTTCTGTAAATCTCTTGTAACAACAGAGTAACATACACTTATAAACGTGGCATAGATCCGATGTTCACGGTTAAGTCTGAATTTTCGAAGATGATTTTTTTCGGTGTCTTTCTACAACAACAAAGTTAAAAAAGGAGACTTTTCCTTGTTATAAAATTTTTTCATAATTACGTCTTTTATTTAGGTCACGTAAATTTTTCAAAATGTTAGTAGTTTTTGCGCAATATTGCGTGTAATATTAAAAAATAACAAAACCAAGATTTTCTCGAAAATGTAATTTTTTGAATTGTCTCTCACACGTTAATATTTACATTAGCGAAAATTTCTTTACATTAATGTATTTATGAGTACATGTGCCTTAAATAATGTTTGATAAAGTTTCCCGAAAACTCACGTAATTTTTGAAAAAACAAAAAAAATACCCTGAAACAAAACGTCATATAAAAGAATGCATTTATCACTATCCGTTCCAAATATTTGAAGGATAAAAACAACCGTTTTTGGGAAAGTGGTCTTTGGGCGTTTCTGAAATTGTGAAATTTTGAGCTACTTATGACAGAAAATGGTTGCGTTTTCGAGAAGCTTTATTTCATAATATTTAAAATACACGTACTCATTAAAAAATAAGGTGAACAAATGGCCGCAAATGTAAATATTAACGGCATGAGAGACAAGTTAAGAAAATTAAATTTTGAAAAAACAACAACAGAGCAATATGGCTTTTATGTTATCTTATAGAGTACATTTAGCACTATCCCTTCCAGAAGTTTAAAGAAAAAATGTGGATACATTTTTGAAAAAATCTAATTTTTGAAATTATAACAAATTGCACGAAAACTACGATTTTTTCCAAAAAAATTAACATGACCATAATGAAAGAACTCAATGTGGAAAACAAATTGTATATGAAGAAAATATCTCTGTCTTTAATTTTTTAGTTGTAGGAAGACACCGATCAATATCCATACATTTGAAAATTCAGAGTTAACCATTGAAATGAGACCTATGTCTTATAAGTTCATTTTAATCTATATTTAGATTACGTACATTTAAAGAAAAAATTTGGATCCGTTTCTAAAAATTTTTTGTAAATGTCCCAGGGGCTTTATGTAAAAAGAAAACCAAAAAAGGACAAAATATTTTCAAAATGCAGAACATCGACTTAGGTCAAATTGTCAGGGGTTTCTTGAATTTGGAAAAAATCCTACGCTAATTTAGGCGGTAGTATTGTTCACATGTACCAGACAGACGGACGGACGCACGTTAAAAAAACACTTTTTCGATATCAGGAGACCTAAATACGTATATTTTCGTGGAAATCTAGAAATCTATTCGCAGCCTTACTTAACTTTCCCTATATTACGTATCAACCTCCAAATATCCGTATGTATACGGGGAAGTAAAATGGGCCACAAAACATGGTTCTGGCAACACTACATGTTAGTGGATTTTTTCTATAATTAACAACAGAAGTTTTTCACTTATCGGTCATTTGAGCCCGACAATAAGTTTTTATGCTGAAAATTCGCCTATTTCCGGCACACGATTATTTAACTTTCTCTATTTTCGAAGTACCTTTGTAAAGGTGCTACAGAATGGAACAGACTTTCCCGTATTAGTTTCCTAATTCCTTTGGTTTGGGCTAGTTATTCTTTCTTTCTACGCTGCTATCTATCGACGCGCAATGAATTTTTTTTATTTTCCTCAATTTTTGGGTTAATAATTAAAATAATAATTCGAAGAAAATATATCTATTTCTACTCTGGATGAAAATCATTTTCCTCCCAAACATTTCCCCGTCCATTTATGTTGACCATTCTTTCCTTCCAACGAAAAAAATCCCTTATTTGGAGACAAACTTCCCCAACCTGGCAGCCACGCGTCCTCTCGCTCGCCGGCATGGCCCACCGGAGTCGTGGCGTGGTGGCAGGCATCCGGCCATGGATGTCGCCAGCACATGGCGGATGTGCGTGGGCGAGTTCCTCCAGCGCACCGACTTTTGCTCTCTCTGCGCAGCACGAGTTGGCGTCACGAGGGGCAGTTCATTTTAGAAGCCTGACTAGCCGCTGGCCGCCGTGTTGCATGGTGAGCGAGAAGTGTTGAGGAACATTTGCAGTGTGATACAAAATGGCAATTTACAACCCTAACAAACCAAAAATAACACGATGAAGATGTACAACATGCATTATTTAAAAGAAAAGCTTCATAATCCTCAAAAGACATAATTTATAATATTCATGTTGATTCACACATAGCTCACCCTACTTCAGCGGGAACAGCATCTTCACCGTCTGAAAAAGGGTGAAATGAATGAAGTGTTAGGGAAATAATTTTGCTGCATCATTCACACCCCACCCCACCAGTAACTGAGCATTACAATTTCATCACTGAAGAAATAGTCAGACCAATAAATACAGTATCAGAATGTCCGAAATGTATTTCTTCGTTTAAGATCATTAAATATATTTCTCTGTCAGCCCCCAAAGTATCAAACGGGTTCGACCAAATTTCAGTGTACTTACTCAAACGTAGTTTTCTAAAAGTCATTGTACACATTACAGCAATATTCAGTGCAGCCCTGAGACTGCCATATTTGCCCCTTAAATGGGAATATGCACATCCCACTTGCTTCCCCAAGCCAGAAAAACCAACTGACGACCCAGCATGCTATCGTCCAGTCAGTCCGTTATCCTCCATGGCGTAATTATTCGAAAAATGCATCCTCACCAGACTTAATACTTCAGTAAATATAATACTACCTCATCAGTTAAGCTTCCAAAGTCAGCTTTCTGCATACCATTTAATATTAAGTTTGACAGAGGACATTATCGAAGATGTCCATGGCTATAAGCATACAGTAACCATATTCCTTGACATTGCAAATGCTTTTGATACCGTTTGGAGCCCAGAAAGAATATTCAAACTCCGGAATATTGCCATTCCTCAGTATTTTTGATGCATAATAGAATGTTTCCTTAGTTAACGTACTTCTTCAGTAGCTTCATACTTCCCGGCGCACTCTCAACACCAGATCCCATAAAACAGGAGTTCCACAGGGTTCGAGCCTATCCCCAACCCTATTCAATGTCTGCATAGCTGACGTACCCTCCACACCATTTACATCAATTGCGACCTTTGCAGATGACACAGTAAACTACTCCACATACAAAGACAGAAACAGCATTAGAGGATCTACAAAATCATCTCAACGTATTTTCCGATTGGGCACAAAAATGGCATATTCAGATAAAGGCAAACAAGACTCAAGGAAAAATATTCACTTTTCGATGACCACTCGATCTGCTCACACTCACCTACCAAAGCCATAACATAACATGGATTCCCGCGAACGCCACGGCAAAAGACCTAGGAGTATGATTTAACAGACGACACACACGGAGATGAAATATTCACAGAATTGTATTAGCCCCTAAAAGAACACATTAGTTACATATTTTACTTAAAAAATCATCCGTACTTCAATTGCACACATGCATTTACATCTACCAAACAATGATACGATCTACATTAGGTTTTGTATAAACAGACTGTGCCGCAGTATCCAAAACCAATATTCACAAAATCCAAACGTTCCAAAATAAATACCGTAGAATAATCACAAAACCACCCTGGTTTTCCCCTAACTAGCAACTACATCAAGAACTTGGTGTCACAAAATTTTATAAGGTTTGAAAGGGAAATTACCCAGAGAATTTGTTGACCCTCCATAAGCAGACTGGAAACGATTAGCCTTGCCATACATTGTGAAGTGCTTCTGAAATGAAATAATCACGAGAAAAAATATATCATGTAAACTTGTTGTATAAAAGTCAACTACTGTATCAGTCGTGCTCGACTGTTGAAGGCCCCAGTCCAAGTAAGAATGAATAAAAAAATAATAATTACATTTTGCAGTATTGTTTAAAGTATTGTGATGTATAAGTTTGATGTATTTTTTAATCATATTGCTACGTAAGGACAATTAAATCACAAATTCTCCGAACATTATCTATAGAAATAATAACAATGTTTCTAATCATAAATATTTTTTCGTTAGAAATTTCAATGTATCCATTCTCTACATACGTTTACACTTTGAAATATACGATTAATTTTATTTGATATTAGACAATATTTTGAAAATAAATAGGCATTGTGTCGTTTTTTAGATGTCTTCTCTATCAACAAAAGAAACAGAAGATACCCTAATTAGCATTTCAGAAGAGAAAGCTTATAATTCTGAAGATTGTGTAGATGATTATGCCAAGAACAATGTTTTTTTCAAGCCAGATAATTCACGTTGCAAGAGATCAAATAATTATTCAACTAACATTGTTCTGTTTACACGTCATCTAAAATCTGCTCTGACTCTGAAGAACACTCAATGACCCACGCTATGCTTCAAATATTCTTTATAAATTTTCTTTTGATATTGATAACCCTTCAGGGCACACAGTTATTGCAAAATCCTAATTGAAAGATGATAATACAATCACGACCTTAAATAAACAATACAAGAGAAAGTAATGAGGAAAACCAGCAGATGACATACAAATGTACAATTTTATGGATAAAAATTATGTTTGTAAGGCTGATCTAAATTAAAAATCTCCACTTCATTATTTCAATTTGTTCTTTACTGTTTATGTGTGGAACCATATTGTAGATCAAAGCAATTTGTATGAAGGTGATCAATTAGGCCAAAACCTTGACACGAATATTTAAGAAATAAAAGTTAATTGGTATGCTTATCATAATGGGATTTCATCATTTGCCCAGCATGAGGCTGTATTGGTCAAGTGACCCGAACTTTCTCGTTTGTAAAATTGCTCGGTCAAAAGCTGCTTAAAATTAATTACTTGCTTTCATCTTAGTGATAATAACAATGTTCCTTCCAGAGATAGCCAGAATTTGATAAATGATTCACAATTTGCTCACTTTTCTGCCTGACAAGTATACAGATGTACTTAATACTTTACATTACATATCAGTTGACGAGAGCATGGCTCGGTTCAAAAACAGACGTTTCTTGAAATAGTGCATCCCTATAAAACACAAATGTGGCTTCAAAATTTGGGTTACAGCTTACGCTCTTTCTGGTTGCATGATTTCCTTTGATATTTACATTGGAAAAACAGAAAGAAATCCTGAATTTGGCTTAAGAGAAACAATTGTATTGAAACTTACATAACATGTGTTTGAGCACTTGGCTAATTATGTGTTTTTTACACAATTTTCACGTTCTGGCCCCTTTGAAGTTTGTTACTTGCAAAATAATGTTTTGCTTATAATTACATTGCAAACAAGGAAATATTTTTCAAAAGCATACCGAAGCAAGCTAACAAAAGCAAGTGAAGCCACTTGCCTTTCACCAAGGAGATCCAGGTTCGATTTTCGAACAATTGTATGTTAAAATTTTTCCAACTAAATGAGATTGCATACTTCACAGGAGCTAGCCCAACAACTGCGAAATGCCCTTTAGCCTACCACCGCCCTCCTTCCCTCCCAATCGCGGCCGCTGGGCAGCGACGCACGCGCAGCCGCACACGCGCTTCCTGGCGGTCCTCTCGGCTGCCACCGCCTGGCTGACACACGGCAACGGAGGATTCCTTCAAGAAGCGCTCAATGCGCTCTAGCCTGCCACTTTAAAACCAAAAGCAATAAACAAATCTAAACTATATAAAATAACAGTCCTTTCAATAAATTGCTGCTTTGTAAATCAAACATTTTGTTATATTTTTTATTCATTCTTATTCATAAAGAAAGGTTTAAAATTTATCTCCTACTACCTCGTGACCTTGAAGGGACTTTCTTAAGCGGAGCTAGTTGATAGATCTAGAGTGATAGATATAGATGTCATAAATGAGTGGATGAACAATAATCATAAAAGTAAATGAAATATCTATGCTGAAACGCAATTGCCGGTTTTTGTAATTATTTTGAAGACGACAATATGTGTTTAAATTTCTATTACCTAATAACATGTCGTATAAAACGAGTTTGATTATATTAATCAATTCATATCATTGCAAGATAAGAACAATACTGATTCATCAACATGTACATTATGTGTACACAATAAATTCATACTGTATTGAACCACAAAACAATATTAGGTTCGTTAATTGATCTGAAGTGTTGTATACTATGAATATTGACATGTGAACAATTTAAACCAAGGACTCTCAGAATTTTTTATTTACTTGGTCATAAATATTTTATATCAATTAATTTTTGCCTATTGTTTGTAGAAAAATGAATGAATTCACTAATTGAGAGCAATTGATATACAGAATAACAGCTTAGATTGGTCTTAATATGCAAAGGATATATGCTTAATTACAAAACACTTCACTAATCTCCTGCACATATTGAAGAAAAACGTTCAATAGGGTGGACTCAAAATACACAAACATTCTTCATTTTAACTCTAATTTGAACATGAAAGCTGTATAAACAATCGAATTGTGAGACATAATGAAAAGCTCCCCTTCTATATAGAGGATTATTCAAATTTGCTTCCCCTCTAATAGTATTATTTTCAATGGCGCGAGTGTGTACTTCGGCAAGCCTTTCTTGCCTCAAAGTAGCCGATTCAGAATTTTTAGAGACAACTCATCTCTTAGCTTTTGTAGTCTGTTTTGAAACTGTCTTTCGTTTCTGCATTGTTTCAAACAATTCAATGTCTACAAATTTCTGTAAAACAAGAGGTGGTTTAGAAAAAATACGATATCTATATATTGTACATTGTACATTACTATATATTCTGTACGGCAAGTTATTGTACTTTTTACATTCTCAACCAACCTCATCTGTTAAAAACTTCCAAGCTCACAATGTTCTCTTGCCACTGTATATAAAACGGAGTAAGGACAATATACGACATTCTTTACCACATTGACAGTCTTTACTAGTTTGTTTATCGCTTTCTTTCAAATGTTTCACCAACGTTCACTCACGAACATTACAAGGCCTCATTCAAACCCCAATGAATTTCGCAATACTTCGAGACATTGATGAAATCAGTAGACCTCAGGCGTCATCCTCTGATGGCGCGTAGCTGAACTATTGACATTGATGCACTTATGAATTTATGATGTAAAGCTAGGCGAAAATGTCCAGGAAAGTAATCATTTTTTAAATAGATTAAGGCTAAATGTCCCGACACTAGTACAATTTGTAGACACCACGTGGCAGCACCAAAATAAGTAAAATTTACTTTATCGATAACGTCTAATCCAATGGTCCGATTTTCGATCTGCAAACGACATTTGACGCCTTTTTAAAATAGAATTTACGCTACGAAGCCCTTTTTCCAAACATCTAAAAAAACTCGAACTTGAGAAAAAATTTAAAAAATGTGTTCTTATTGCGCGATGGCGACATGCTTCGTGAATCTAACACCGTGACAATCATGCAAATCGGACGAATAGGAGCGTCGTAAAGTGAAATTTGGGGAAACACCTCGCCCCCCCTCCTCCCCTTCCGCGCCGTTGCCTCACTCATCCACCCGCTGTGGGCCCTCTGCCGGCGCGGCGGCCTTTGCCTCGCTTCGCCTCTTCCCATTATAATTCGCACTTCTACACACGAAATAGCACCCTCTATCTGCGCTCTGTGCCTCCCTGGCACCGCGCGCGCGCATCGCCAACACCTCGCTCTGCGCCTGGTGCCGGGTGCCTACAAGCTCTCCCACGCCAGTCGAAGCCTCTTGATGGCAGCGATCACTTACATAAAGTTACCCAGTTTGTTTGCAATGAAAAGGAGGACGAAAATATGCATGAAAAAAGTACAACATAAATAGTTGAAACATTTTATTATAACGAATAAAATTACACCAACTGTGCTTTCGTACCTTTAAATTATTTCTTTAAACGAGTATTTTTCCATTAATGAAAATTTTTGTCAATATATAATTTTCTAACAGTATATTGGAACATTGGGAGCAATAAATATCTTTCATATTGAATTTACGGTAAGTGCTGCAGAATTATTATCAACACTCAATCTTGTTTCCTCACTTGTCCAAAAACCTGAAATAATGAAGCTGAAACTATTGAAACGGCGGGAATTCCCCGTTAGACAACTGTAATGTATACGAAGCATCTCTCCGAACTGTACCGTCACGTGCCGTGTAACAGTCCAGTGCGGCATCTCTGAATGCAGATATTAAAAGATTAGTTTTAAAATATCGAAGAGGAGGACAAGTAGGAGGGCACTTTTCGAGGAAGGACAGAAGCTAAAAAGAAGGACTGTCACTAAAGGAGAACGATTCGTCACCTTAACATTCAGCAATCTCTCCCTTTCTCCCGGAATTTCACTCGCATGCAGCAAAGCACAAGAACCATTAACTTTTTTCTCATAATCTTATTTGTTTTTGTGTTCCAGTTGCACACTTGATTTCTTAGTCACTATTTATTAAACACGCGTTTATGCTTAGTTGATTTTGATTCTGATAGTGCTTCACAGTTCTGTCTGATTACATTAACTCCGATATTTCTAATCTGCCTTCTTTTTCGCACCGTTGCAGTTTACTATACCCACATTTACAGTATTCATATCGGTACGCACATGTCACGCGTCCTTCCACTATTCGCATGACAACAACAAAATATATTCACTTTTCACTGTTATTTCGTTGCTCTACCTTTATTCTACACTACTTATCTCTACTTAAAGTTCATTTTCGGATGCGATAAATTTGGATTTACAAATCGATGATTCCGCATTTATTCTGGCATTCATCTATCACGCCATATTATCTCGTGGCTTGTGGCAATATTTAAAAGTACGTATTGTCAGGACAAAGGCTTCAAATTCTATTTAGTAATTTTTTGTTGCGATATAATTTTCATACAAAAATCTCCAGTTATTTCCGCTGTAATGTAACCCAAGAGAATCAGTGCAACGTCCAATTATAACGACCGCTTTACCTCTGAGAATATCACCGCAGTGAAATGATCGTGTGGTTTGCTTGCCTCACGGCGGTAACTATAAATGACTCTTCATGGAGCTGCCTGCCTCGTTGTTCTAGAAGTCGTCACCATGCTCAAACTCATCCCATACTTGTACTTGTTGGGAATCGTCCTAGGTAAGTTCAAGTTTCTCGCGACATGGCGCCCATCAACGAACGGCCGTCTTTTATAAATTTGCGTATATTATACATAATCAGGCTCAATCAGTTTCAACTATCGTAATGAATGCACGTTTAGGTACAATTCTAGGAATATTATCTCTGTCATAGGATTCAATAGCATTATTTCTCTCCAAAATTAGTTACACCCATGAAATAAAGGAGCACATAAAACGATCATATAAAGGACATTATTCTTGCGTAGTATTATAAGATTCATCTTCCTGTAGTTAGTACCGTCTGTAACAAAACTTAGACGTTTCGTCAGTGATGGCTTCTTGCGTTTAAAAGAGGCTCTAGTTACCCTGCCGAAAATGAACTAGATAAACCCACTTCGCACATTAAAAGAATCGAATGATTTTTACAGTTGTGAATATTTCACCCGGAGATATTAAATGAAAGCGTAGGCTTCCGCGGCAGGAGTCAGTACTTACTAGGCTGTCCGGGTGACGCCGCGTCCATGGCGAAGGTGCCGACGTTTCGGTCGCCATTCTGCGACCTTCCTCAGGGCGTATTGCTTCCTCAGGGCGCTTCCTCAGGGCAATACGCCCTGAGGAAGGTCGCAGAATGGCGACCGAAACGTCGGCACCTTCGCCATGGACGCGGCGTCACCCGGACAGCCTAGTAAGTACATATTAAATGAATTTTTCGTAATCGTGGCACCAGCAATTCACTCGTTTCATAACGAGCCGTTACATTGGCCTCAATGCTTTTCTTCCTCACGTCCCTCTGTGTACGTCAAGGCAGGCAGGTTAAGGTGTCTCATTTCTCGATGTATTCTGAGAAAAGGCGTCTTAGAGGGCGTGGAGCTGGATCAGCCTTTGCCCAGAGTCGGTGAATTTGCGTTTTGCTGCAAATTCTTATGTAATCACGTGACCTCTCAGAGAACCTCTATTTCAAACTGCCATTTTGTAGCTCACAGTCACAGTGTAGCACTGAGATGCGAGTGTTTATTTGTCAAATAAACCAGCGGAGATAATTATTATTATTATTTACAAAGTACTAATATTTATTTTATTTTTAAATGTACATGTGTGCCATAATAGTTTTATATTTAAATTCGTTTTTACGATAGTAATAATAATAACAATAATAATAATAATAATAATAATAATAATAATAATAATAATAATAATAATAATAATAATAATAATAATAATAATAATACGACTGGTCCACGATCACCTATCGCCTCCTAATTCATTCCTATCATCTTTCATCTTCCATACCCCCGGGCTAACAACCATGGGGGATAAAAATCGGATCCAGCTAAATGCTGGTCCCCCCTAAGAATTGTTGCAAGCACCTGCCACCGCGATAATAAATAAAAACTGAGCCACGGTATATGCAGGATGCTTGCTTGCGTGGTCCTAGTCGGCCGATTAACGAAAAAAAAAACACGACTGGTTGAGTGAATTGCTTTTCTACATCATTTTCTCAATATACGGATGTAAATAAATGTCAAATTGGATACAGTTTTGGTTACATTCTTATATTGAGTATCATTGCACATGGTGCTAGCGAGAAAAGTATAAAATATCATTCGGTAACAGAGGCGGAACCACAACATTTTTTGGAGAGAAAATTTGTTACCTCTCATACATTTCTTACAGAACAAGACAGTTGGTACTCTTTTATGTTGTTAATTTGTTCTTGAAATGACGTTTAATCCTAATACAGAATTAGATAGTAATGAGATTAATGTAGCAATAGTTTTGAGTAAATTTTGTAAAATTACACAAACATATTGAAACTAGTGAAGGCACGGCTTCCGCACTCCACCAGGTCCTCCACACGTCTGAAATCTGTTTCACACAGTCAGAAAATTTGTTTACGAGGCGCTTATTAAATTATTTATTTTCAAGAGAAAGATAAAATCGATACATAAAACTTATATTACAGATGTATTACTGATAAATACATAACTTATTGACGTTCTTGGTTCAATACTAATGTGAAAGCTTCTCATTATAATGTACTCCTTTCTATTACAGATTATTACATTTTTTAGTTTCAGGACAATGCTTGAACTTGTTTTCAAAAGCAATGAAGATATTTTATTAACACACCAAAAACAATCACGTTTTTAATCCTAAGAAATAATATAGTATATAACAGGTTACAAGGATGTAGTAGCAGGGTAGGGGAGTTAGATAATATGAAAATCACTTCCAAAATGGGTCACGTCCACGAAAACTCGCCCATGCGCTTCAAATTCTTCGTGACTTTAATTAGAAAAGGCAAACGCTGAAAAAATGTGGGAATTTGGGGGAAAGGATACTCTCATCAAGAGAAGATTTGATTTATTACCCTATCGTCTTTTCACTACGCTATTACCAGAAGCATAGTCGATTATTATCACGTGGAAGAATAAGAAAACTAAATAAAATAAAATAATGTTTTACTTGTTTGCAATATCGTTATAATGTGGCTGTGCTTTCATGTGAACTCTGCTGATTGATGTGAAATGGTTTTTGACGTGATTATGGCCGCACAACGGGAATTAACTGACCTTGACCGCGGGATGATACTTGTGGTACATGCATGTCACATTCCATAATCATTTGAATTCACACAGAAAAATTGGACAGGAGAATATAAAACGTCTGAGTATAGTTTAATATTTCCTTCCTCCTGAAACGTTACAAAGAATGACTCTTTCCTTTTCTCCTCTTCAGCCCGATTTGCTTATATTCCTTTGACATGAAAAATCAGCGCCTTACGATGTTTGTATTTTGTAACGTTTATCCTATGATAATATTTAACTCCGTCGCCTATGGGAGGTCAATATGACCACTTGCGATTGAGGTGCTAGAAATGTATGTACTTTAATTTTATTGTTATTGAATATTTGTTGTACATGGCTCAAATACGTCAGCCGAATTGTACACTAATATCATTATTAGCAAGATACTTTCTTGGTACATTGTTTGGAAATTCAAGCATTTCTCAATCGCTGCAAACCTACATCACATCAGTCTTTCATCTGGATCGTGTTGAACGCTGTTTCGTGAGCATAAAGTTTGACAGACTTGTTCAACAACCCGTGTAGCAGAATGTACTGCTCCGAACGAGCTATTCGTGCAGTGAAGTTAATGTGTTCTCCGAGTTCGTTTGTATGTCTAGAATGCATCCAAAGGGTTTGTCTGCAGAAGAGGTCGCAGCAGCGCTAACAAATATTGCTTAAGATAAATTAAGATAGTAATGAGCTCTTGTCCGATAATTTTATTGATGATTTTGTACTTCATTTAGAAAAAAAATCTTCTGGTTATGATGAAGAATGTATTCCCAGCAATGAAAGAAGTACGTTACATGTTGGCAATGCAGACGAATGCAATCTAACAGGAAATTCTCATGTTATTCAACTTTTGCTTTCTTCATCACCATGTGTATCCACGACATCATCAAGGAACTTATTTCTCGTGATGGGACATTCTGAAACGAAGTTTTGCCGAATTTACATTTAATTAAACGCTTTCCTAGCCATAACATTTTGAGAGATACTCCGAGGACAACACCGCAAACAAAAAGAATTGTGAATTAAGAAAGCGTTTGCATTTCTAGAAAATTGTTGATTGAAAACGCTGTTATGAAATGTACTACTCCGGAGATCCTTAGGGTGTCCGGAAACAATAATTAACATAGGTCAGTTGCAGTACTGCGAACATTTCTGTCAATATATCTTTCTCTACATTATGTATGTACATACGTGGAAGATTCAATGGAAATAAGTAATAATGAAGATTTTTTATAAAGTAAAATGAAAAACGATTACGTCAAATAGAATGGACATTTTTGGACCGCCTTCCGCGGCCGGAGTCAGTATTTACTTGGCTGTCCGGGTGACGCCGCGTCCATGGCGAAGGTGACGACGTTTCAGTCGCCATTCTACGACCTTCCTCAGGGCGTAATGGCGACCGAAGCGTCGTCACCTTCGCCATGTTCGCGGCGTCACCCGGACAGCCAAGTAAATTCTGCCACCAAGTTCTCAAACTTAATTACAGAAATATTAATAAATCTAATCTAAATCTAAGGGTGATACATGGAGGAGAAAATCATGCAAGGACACATGAAGGTTGGCGTCGGTTAACATATCTCAACTGAGGAGAACCTCCCGTCAAATAACATACACACATTGCACGTGACTAATATACAGCAGTGACGTGTCCGAAAATACTAATGAAATCATTGCGTATTGGCAAATAAATGGAATTTAAAGAAAATTAGGAACAAATGACTTACGCGCACGAGTCCAACGTCATAATCCCGGTTCTTGTGATTGAACTCTTTAAATCTGTGTATTCTGGATACTTCATAGATGGTGCCCCCAAACATGAAATAGTTGCTGCCACCTCTGACATGGTAATGGAAAGGATTGCTGAGAACACACACACATATGTACTTGCTGTTGAACTCACCTTTGTCATCACACTACTAGTAGTCTGGGCTAATACTCACGTGGAATTCAGGCAGTGTGCTGCAGTTAACACCCAATGTTTACTGATGATGGAGCCTCCGCATACGTATTGAAAATACATTATCGAGACCTACAAGTAGTGGCAAAAATTTGATTTAGAACACATCTGGATAAAATATAATATTTGCATAATTAAAACATTTAAACCTTGAAAGGGAAAAAAAATATCTGTCGTTCTCTGTTTGTAGTATATTTTTCCTCTGTTCCTCTCTTAAGTATACGAGATTTTTAGACAGGAGGTGGTTACCTGGTAGGGGTGGTATCTGATCTTCATTCGCTCCCTGCCCTTAATCTACTGCCCGCCACCCCGAGAAATCGTCTCCGACTTATTATTCTCTTTGCCTTGGAGATCAGAGGCGCTCTCGAGATCATCATCAATCTGTGAGTCGATCTTGGCGTCCAGGGCACCCTGGACCTCGTTCGCCGCCTCAAACTCAGGGCCAACATCGGTCCACGGGGCATTTGTGAAGTTGCTTTGCATCTCGGCCTTGGTGTTGGCCTGAGACACCGGAGACACTTTGGCCGTGGGAGCCACCGCTGGATAAACGAAATAACTTGATTAGAGCATGCCACAATTCACGCGGACATTCGGACATCAACGTTGTTTTATCAGATGGTCCACACTCCGAAAACCATTGTGTGTGGAACTATTAAATAAATATTTTTTACGCGCCGTGCGTGAAACGCGGTTTCTCCTGCTTGTTTTTCGGGTGCGAAACACCGATTCTTTTCACAGTGCGTGAATCATCGCGAAGCGTGTGCGAAACGTCCGTAATGATTCGCAACTGTCTTTCGTCTTGATGACTTTGTTTATTATTTACAAACAATAGTGTCACGTCACTGACTGCAATTTATTCTGTTTTGTACAAGTAAGGCGTTTCTAGTTATTTGATATTTGATTTATATTCCTTTACTTGACTCAGTGTAATTAGCCCATGGCCAATTAAAAAATATTATGCACAACATAAGCAGGAAGTGACTCCAGCACTCGTCTCATTGTCGCCCTCGCTACGCTTCGACGGCAAACTCGACTCGCATGTGACTCACCAGTTTCACGACCTTGTTACGTTAACTTCTATCTTTGTGTACCAGCATTATAAGCGACCTTTTCTGTTACATCGCGAGATGGAAGTGTCAGTACTTATACTCGAGATCTTGCTTATAAATGTATAGTATCTTCAACTGGCGATGTTAATCAGTCCAATGAATACCTCTTCATCGAAGTCTCAATTTTTGGCAAAAAATACGCCTTAGCGATAGTGTACTGCCCACCACAAAACAGGAAATACTGAGGTCATGGGCAATGTAATTTCATTTTGCGCTATCAAATATAAAAATATATTGATGGTCGATTTTAACTGCAATCTTCTAACACCATTCCCACTTGTCGAGAAATTCAAGCGTTTCTTTTGCGAAATAAACCTTATTATTCTGCCTTATTAGATATCCGGGAATATTAGATAACCTCACTATCATATCAAATGAAACCGTGACAATAAGAGTTTTATTTCGGCAGCATTTACCTCCAACGGCTTATCTGTGCTCTACAACCATATTAATCCAGAACATTGTATATACATGAAAGTGAATACCTTCACGTGCTTACTGACGGAACTTCTTGATTGGCACATTCCAATTAGGAAAGCTCGCACGTGGCCCCCTCTCTGGTTAACGAATGAAATACGTGCGTTAATGAAAGAGAGATACCGCCTTGAATGTATTTCGTAACACAAAGTGCGAACATGACAAGATGCATTCATGAAACTGAGACATCTTTAACGCAAAAAGTTTGGAACGCACTTACATACGCAGGAAAATACACTTTCAAATTAAATATGATGGAAGTTTTAGAGAAGCGCTTCGTGCCCTTCTGGAAGATGTGTCTTGTCGTTCGTTCAATTACTTTCTCTAGCCTGTATGTTTCTATGACACGAGAACGCTTTTCCCTAACTTTGCCGAGAATGTATGATAGTAAAATGCACGACACAATATTTTAGTAAACGTCGTATTGAACAACGTCAGCATACGCGGTTTGAATTACTAGTGTTCTTTGTAATTGTGTACTTACCAAGTGCGATAGTCCACACGCACAAGAAGCTTATGTGTCTACTCATATCGACGGATTGTGTGATATATCGGATTGTGGAACAACGTACCTTGCATTCCTCTAAGGAGCTTTTATAGTGCTTTAGAGTGGATGTTGTAAGTTCAGGAAACCGCATAATACTTCTTTGCGGTCACATTCATAGATATTAAGTTTGTGGGTTGGGATGAATTTTTCAAGTTACAATGATTCTTTTGAATTGTACTATTGCACGTGTTCCTTTTGAAAAAAATGTCATAATAGGAAACAAAGTGTACCTTCTGAGAAAATAGGTTTCAAATTTGTTTCTGCACCGTCGCACATTTTAAGCCGTAAATCGTCTCTTTAAATCACAAATAATCTGATACACATGTCGTGACAAAAATGTCCATTTATTTCTTTTAATATCAGGTAACCCACGTTTTCCTTTCCTCGATAAGCTTACATGTAGAAGGACTTTTGGCGTTTTAAGTTAATAAAATAATTTTAATGACATCTATAATACTACTTTCCAATTCACGACGAAATTGGGAGAAAATTATATGGCATCCTGACATGTCTGAGGTGTCTATGATTTCATTTTATACCTAGGAACTTTGAAAATGACAAACGGCAGCCATGGCTAACAAATGTATAAATATCTAGATAAAAACCATCTGCTGCCAGTTGAACAAAAACAATGTCGAAAAGGTTCGTGCGGCTGTAAGGAAATCTTGATACTAAATAAAGTCATCTTGAATGATGTATGGAAACGAAAACGTAATATAAGCATGGCTCGGATTGTCTACCAGAAGACTATTGAAAGTTCACCACACGATTGGATTTTGAAGACCTGAAGATCCATCAATTCCACCCAGACTTATTGAGTTTTGCAAGATTAGTATGAAGTCAGGGATCAGTAGGTTACGGATACACAGCGGTAATGAAGTAGTAGAAACAAGATGTTTTCTGATTAAGAGGGGAATTTTCAAGAATATTTGCTATCACCTCCACTTCTTTGGTTTCATTAACTATTAGTTTTATTTCACTATCTAGACAGTTATCCAACAATCAGTCAAATAACTTGGTGTATTACTGGATATAATGCTCAATAGGGGAAGAAATATTTAATTTCAAATTACTCTGGTCAACCGGCGAACTCGTCTATACCATGGTTCTTTATTTCCTGGACGTCTCTATAGACTTATAAATGTTTTGTTCTTGTTCCAACGAAATATGACAGAAAATAATTTTATGAGATCGTAAATGCTCTCCACAGCTCTTACATGGTTGCAAAAACATGGACAAAATATCCACAATGAGAGTGTGACTAAAAATACGGGAACGTTTTTCGCTTTGAGACGACCAATGCAGAAAATGCAATTTGTCCACTCTTAATCCAGGTTTCATATAACTCCATTGTTCCTTAGTGAACAACTGAGATGCAAAATTTTATTTCTTAACCTTGTCGCCGCACGTGCACCGCATATCGTAAATTCTAACTTCGAAGAACCTCAACATGTTGAAAGCCGCGGCGATTCATTCCTTTGGCGAACGCAAATGAACGCGCAGCGTATTCTCTTCAATGCGTTCCGCTGCAGCAACGCAAGTCTGCTGTACATAACGTCCGCTAAAACGGACCACGTGTTTTTGCACAATTCACGTCTCAAGAAGTGTCTGGCGATTGATACATGATCAAATTAACACTAATACTATCAAACAACTTAAAATATTTGAGAAAATAACTTGGTGAGAACAATGACTTACATATGTTCTTCCTGATTTTTTCTTATCTATCAGGTAAGTACTCACTGATTCACAATTTAATAAAAATAATTTTAATGGCACGTGTAATACTACTTTTCAGTTCACTCAGAAATTGAGAGAAAATTATGGAGCATCTTCACACGTGACATATGTCTATCATTTCATTTAATACCTAGAAACGTCGAAAATGACAAACTGAAAATGCAAACCTAATATTGTGTTATTCCGTACACATAGGCTTCCGCGGCTCGAGTCCATGTCTTCTTGGCTGACCCGGTGACGCCGCGTCGCTGGCTGAGAGGCCTACGTTTCGCCTGTCATATCGCAGGCTGAAGGTACACCTGTCACATCGCAGGCTACCTTGCAGGTAGTGACGAAGTCTCACTACGCGGCGTCACCCGGACAGCTAAGAAGTCATTGTGTCATTCCGCCACTTTTCACATTGCGCCTAATGACAGAATTCGCACACTCAGTTCGTCACTGCGCACGGCGCTGCTCGAGTCATCGAAAAGAAGCCTCCGAGAACGAGGACGCCCAACAATTAAAATGTGCTCATCAAATATTGTGTCATGGAACAGCAAATTTTGATATTCTTGTTATGTAAAAGACGAATGTTTTGCATTCTATATAAAAATGGATGTTGGTATATCCGAGATCGAAGCATTCTCTCACAGTTTGACTGATATATACGAAAATTATAATTTCATAGGTTGCTTTTTTATTTTGTTTTTTCACGTAGATGGTTTTTATGCTGTTCACTTTGTTGCAACTCTCCACTAGATGGCGGTGCAGCAGAAGATGGTGTTTTAGTTAAATGCAATTCCCAGTCCACCTGGGATTCATTGTTGCTGTGCGTTGCTGTGTGATGGGGTTGAGCAGGACAGGACGAGCTGGCGGCGCGGGATAATAACGTGACGAAACTAGGAGCTGATCTTCGAGGCGATAGCGAGGGAGCGATTGTCATTTATTATTAGAAAATGATATTTATATATAAACTGAATAAAAATTAACAGACTAATTATTGAACCAAATAGATAAATTCCATAGGAGAAATTATAAGAGAATAAATTGATAGAGAGGAACCATCTCATACATAACGTCTCGTAAACCTTAAGTTTCAGCCCGCAGTGATATTCCTGATCCAATCGCGGAAGTAGGGAACGCTGGTAAAGAGTGAGGGCAGTTCAGGCCTGCAATGCTTGCCCCCCTGCACGAGCCCCACCTGCACCCCGTGGGACGCCAGGGGGCCCCCAGAGTCGCCCTTGCACGGGCTACCCCCTCCGTCGCGGTGCTCGGCGCAAAACAAGCGGGGGGTGACGTAGGGGAAGCAGCCGCTGCAGGAGTCTGGCGTCGAGACACTCAGCTTTATGGCCAGCAGATTCTCGGAGAACGGTCCATTGCTCTGCAAACAAAGTCCGCATCATCTCACCAATCTATTAGAAGCTCATTTGCTTGCAACAAAAACTTTAAGTCCGTTGCACTTACTGAGGTGCGTCCCCAGCCAGCAACGATCACTGGGGTACCAGGTTTTGGCAAAGACGTAGCCAGTGGTATGGGCTGAACGAAATCGTTATATTCAAAGGCTCCGTCGATCTGTAATTGTCATGATGGTAAGTACACCATAGAATATTTACAAAAACTTTATAACATACAACACTGATAATTGATGTACATAAACATGAATAATTGAAAGGTTTGTGAGAAACATTTGGTTAACGATGAAATTAAAGGCCATTGGAATTGGCAATGTTTTAATGCAGAGAAACTCTTTGTGTTTGGGGTAACTGCAAAACAGGAGGAAGGAATTAAAGAGCCTACTATACTGACAAATTTGAAATTAATCTGGAATTTAAGAACTCAAGTCTTACGCGCATGACTCCAATGTCATAGTCGTGCTGCTTCGATTTGTAGTCATCGTGTCTGTAGACGCTGGTCACCCTGTAAAGGGTGCCTCCCGATCTGCGGCACCTGCTGCCCGCGCGAACCCTGAACTGAGACGGAGCGCTGCGCAGAACACACATTTGTATATATTTTTGGGCTCGACAACGTCAACATGTTTCTAAACGTTTGGATGCATACTCACCCCATCGTGCAGTGAGCAGCAGTCAATATCCAGTTTTTGCTGATGATGGAGCCGCTACAATAGCTTGATTTACGAAGTAAACGTTTCCGCACAGAAACCTACAAGAAACAGCATATAATTTAGTCAATTATTACTAAGATCCAGTACCATATCCCTAAAATATATTTTTGGTATAATTAGAACATTAAAAATTATTGTTTAAATAATTTATTTGATTTTCTTTTGTATGACACTCAGCCATTTGGTTTTAATAGAAAAACTGAAGGGGTTGTTACCTGGTAGGGATGGTTTGTTATATTCGTTTCGTATCCACCCGCAATCCTTTGTCCTTCAGAAGGGGTGATGACCTCGGTGTCATTGGCCTCCTCGCTCTGGAGATCAATGTCATCCTCGAGAGATTCATCGGGTTCCACTGTCTCTTTGGCCCAATCATTCAGGAAGTGAAAATAAGTCCACGCCGAGTGCGAGTTGTCGGGTGCCACCTCGGATTCCGTGTTCACTTCGGGCTCCGAAGCCGCATCAGACATGGAAGTCACCGCTGCATTAACCAAGAAATGACAGTTCGTTAATTCATGAGGCAATGCTTACACTGACGATGAGATACATAATAGTATTACATGTTATAGATATTATATTTATCATAGGTTGATTATAATCTCATAAACATGTGTATTTTTGCACAGATTTGTTTATGACCTTTTTCCAGGAAACCTTCCATTTTCAGTACCTACCGACTGGAGTAAAAGGACGCCGAAGAGAACGATGTAGGTATAATGTTTGTTAAAATTCTTCATTACTTGAAAAGTTTTCTGTTTATTAATGCTCTAATATTTTTACATAAATAAATATCAGACTATGTATGTGCGTTCATTACTTTTAATGATTAAGAGAGACAAAATTTGAATACTATGTGATCGTATTGAATCAATGAAATCAGTATAATCAACAACGAGTTATTGTAAACGATCTCTGGCAATATGGGCAATAAAGGCGAGACGCTTTGTTGGGACGTGATTCATTCCTGCAACATCGAATTTTGGTGCTCTGTAAGGGATAACTATCCAGAGTTAAATAAGAGTCCCTTTCATATTCTTTTCCTTTTGCTTCTTCTTACCTGTTTAAAACAGGATATTCAGCCATGGCGGTAATCAAAACAATATAGAACAAGAATAAATCTCCCGAATGAATCCCGTGTTTCGCCATTTCGAAATTAGTGCCGAGTTAGATGAACTGTCTGCCACCAAACAAGCCCGTTCGTGTCACTAATTTTTCTGATCTGTCAGTATGTTTTATAGTTATCCTTACAGTTTTCCTCACTTTTACAAAAATTAATTTCAATAGCTAGGACAGTGGATAATGCAAATCACTTTGCAATACTTGTTTTGACACAGTAAGTATATAATAAAAAATGTATACATGATGCTCTTACGTCCAGGAAAATACATTTAAGTGTTAGTAATTTAATTTTAATGGGGGGAGAGGCGTGTTCCGAATTTGTTCCTTGAAGGGATTCTCGGTAGCAAAAAAGTTTAAAAACCACGGATCTAGATGATAGCTGTTCGCAAATTAATTATCTTCCGTAGTCAGTTATTGTGTCAGTTACCCGAGAAGACTTTTTTCTAAATTTGGTGAGTACGTGTTACAAAATTCAGGAAACGATTTTTTAGTAAAATTTGTTTTGCACAAGTACGCGATGAATTCATTGGGCTTGTTTCTACTGATGTACTTACCTAGGGCGACAGCCAACACGCAGAAGAAGCTCATAAGTTTACGCATGTCGACGGCTTGGAGGACAGCGTACCTCATAGCTCTTCAGGAGGACATTTATAATACATTGAGGTTGCTGTTGTTAGGTAATTGAACCACAAGAACATTATATTGCGGTCACATACGTAGATATTACGCTGCGGTTTCGAAAGAAATTTTAATCTCACAATGATTGTCATGAATTTCGCTCCAACTGAAATACTTGCTTATTCTTCTTTCAAAACATGCAAGTGTTTCTGTGAATCTTCTTTCATGGTGTTAAATGCTGATAAATATATCGTTAAGCTTACGGATATTTTTTATTTAGGTGTTCTTTTTAATTTTTTTTCTTTCACACTCTTACATCGTAAGAAGAAACAGTAATTTAATCACGCGCCATAAAACGGCGAATATTTGAGAAAGAACTTAAAATGCCAAGGCCTGGTAACGAAAGAATAGATAAATCTTATTCCTACTACAGTAGATTGCTTCATTTAACATTTTCTATAGTCAGAACACATTCTTTGAGGAACCTTGATGCCGAAAAATCAATTCACGACAAAACCACTCTCTGTCCGTCGGTCTAACCGTCTGTGGTCAACACTGGAGCCTAAACCGTACATCCTATTTTCTCCGAAATTATTATTCCCTGATTAATGTATATGAACTCGAGGCTCTTTGAATTGAAATGGTTATTTTGATTAGGTGGGTCCTTTATGCAAAGCCTCAATAACATTTACAATTATTCTCAAGAAGGACTCCAATTTGTTGGACCCAACTTTGTCCTCGGATAGAGAAAAGGACGTTGAAGTGAATGGAACAGAACGTACTATCGTTGACGTCCGCGTGTTTTTTCAAAAATCGAAGAAGTTCAATTTTTACTTTCTCAAATATATATGTATTGAGTAATATACGTAGTGTAGAGGAAGGTATGTAAGGCAAAAAACCGTCCATTTTTCGACAGAAAAATCCGTATTGAGGGCCCTGACACACATAAAGCAGATAAATCCTGTTGCAATATGCAGGAAATCACTTCCCCTAACACTTTATGTAGTCCAGTTTCACGAACTGCGGGCCCAGGGTACCGAAAAAATGTCTTTGCTTTCTCGCTATCGCTTTCGCAATAGAGAGAGTTTGTAATGCTGAGGGAAAAGTGGCATATTTTCTACAGAAATACTCTTTTTGCGGGGCCCTGGTAACGAAAACGTGGACCCATCCTGTTGCTTAATTTAGGAAATAAATTATCTCACGTGGTGTTATCAAACTCATGTATGCTGTGCCCTTGACACCGATAAATCGATTGACGGGAAAACATCTATCCCTCTGTGAACAAGGCTAGCGGCTAAAGTGTTCCACCGATTTTCTACAAAGTTGATATTTCCCTATCGATCTTACCGATGTCACGGCATCTTCATTTACTAACTGATATTTTAATTTTTCGGGGTACTTTACATGACGTCCCTGGGACAATTTCCAACTTTTCAAAATAATGTTGCAACTTTGCTGTTGGATAATGTGAAGGACGTTTAAAAGAATGGTGTATGTCTCATGTTCGTAAAAACCCTACTTTTTCAAAAATTCAAAATTTTTTCGGTGTCTTTTTACAGCTACATTATTAAAGATAGAGATTTTTCCTTGAAAAAATCTGTTCCTTAAAGATAGATTTTGAAATTCGAGTAAGGTCATGTACATTTTTTCGAACATTTGAGTACTTTTTTTGCGTAATATTGTCCTTCCCTTTTTACTTTTCCGTACACGTACGTATGTACGGAGTAATAAAGGGAAAGGTATGTAATGCACCGCGAAAAAAGGCGGATTTTCGGCAGACAAAATTTCATTTTAGAGCCCTGATAACGAAAATGTGGATAAATCCAGTTGCTAAATTGAGAAACAATCCTGTAACATGTGATTTAGCCAGAATCCTTGATTTGTGGATCCTTGATATCGAAAAACCAATTCACGGCAAAACGTCTGTCTGTCCTTCTGTCCGTCTCTCCGTGTGTGAACACCACTAACGGCTAAACCATACGTAGGATCTTTTCCAAATCGAAGAAACCCCTGTCCATCTGGCTCAAGTCGAAGCTTTGGGATTTTGAAACGCATTTTCAAATGTGTACAAAAAACAGCTCCAAATTTTGACTTAAATTTTCTTAATAATAGAGTAAAAGACAGTTATATACAGTTATAATGATATACCCTTCAAATAAAATTTGTTCTACATAATGAGTTCTATCATTAAGGCTATATAATTTTTCTTGAAACTCATAGTAGTTTTCGCGCAATATTGCGTACAACATGTGCAATTTAAAAAAATAACAAAACAAGATTTTCTCAATAAGTCTTCATATTTTTTTCTTTAGGTAAGGTTAATGCTAAATGCATTCTATGAGATGACATAAAAATCAGTTTGCTCTATTCTGTTTTTCAAAAATTATAAAAATGTAATTTATTTGACTTGTCTCTCACGTCATTAATATTTACTTTAGCGGCAATTTATTCTCGCTATTTTATTTATGAGTACATGTGCTTTAAATAAGGTCAGTCAAAGTTTCTCAAAAAGTCAACCGTTTTCTGTAAAAACTAGATCAAAATTCCGCATTTTGGGAAACGCTCAAACGCATTTTTCTACAAAACGCTCTGATTTTTTTCTTCAAATTTTCGTATGGATACTGCAAATTAAACTCTCTATGATGGCATAAAATACATTTTGCTGTAGTTTTTCGGTTTTAAAAAAAGTACCCAAATATATACAAAGATTACGCAAAGATACTTTTTGAAAGGCCTCTCTCGGCGTTAATGTGCTCATTTCCAGCAAATTGTAAAAAATATTGTGAGTAGATGTGCTTCAAATGACTAATGAAGATTTTCAAAAACTCAAAAATTGTCTGTAAAAAAGAGCTTCAAATTTCGAAATTTACGCGCTTCTAGAATGTCATTTCCTTTAAAACGTCTCCAAAAATTTCAAAGAAAATTGTCATTTAGGACGAATTTTTTACTATTTTATATGATCTTGTATAATTTCGTTCTACTATTAGGAAACTAAAAAAGTAAGTAAATGTCAAAATAATGACAGCAGGTAGTTTCGACTCAAAATAATAAGGAAGTAAATAGTACGAGTAAGTCTGTTTCTTTTTTAACACCATTAATTTTCTTTTGCAGAAATAAATTACTGTCTTGATACAACTAGTCATAATAGTTACTTTCTTTGCACTAGAAGTAGACGATACACTTCCCACAAACGTTTTTAAAACAAATAGATCATAAATATATTATAATACATATGTTGATCCACCTGTTTATTAATATTAAACATTATATTTCTTTTCAATCATCCAATTTATAAATATTAAAATAAATTGAGAATTCTTGTGGTTATATTGGTAACCGCCCTGCTGTTCACTCTCTGGAAAAGCGGTAGCCAATCGCTGCACCGCCTTCTGCTCTGCCCAGTGCTCGAACCCGCCCAACGCTCGCCCATTTCGTGTCGGGTTGTGGAGGGGTTATTGGTGATTGTTCGCGAAGTGACTGTGGTTAGTTTCTTTTTTCAGTGTTCGTAGTTTCTGGAACAAATACGTGTGACGTGTAAAAAGGATATACACTGCAATTCAAAGCCGTTTAATATTTGTGCAAAGTGAGTGAAAGAAGATTTAAATAGAAAATTCATATCTTTTAATATTTCTGCGAAGTGTCTCGTGAAAAGTTGATTAGCATTGAAGCAGATCTTCGATAAGTGATTTTACGACTCACAGGTATAAAGTGTTGTGAAGTGATGGGTGAGCTCTCAAGAATTGTGTAAATCGTGCTTGGTGCGCAAGTGTTAGGGCTCAAATGAGCCGTTGCGTTGCTAAGAAATGCGTGTGTAGGAAAAGTGCTTCTGAAACATCAAGTGTGTGGTGACGTGCATTTGTGCTTCGTAGCTGGATTTCTCAACACCGTGGCCTTGGTCTTAACGACGCCATCTCTTCTCGTCGTTCCTAAATTTTCCTTGTTCCCGCCAGGTGGTTAGAAAAACGTTTAAAATCCGGAAAGCGTAGTTGCACTCTTTTTAAAGTCCAGTAGTAACTAAGCAAACGTAAAGAGAAGTTTTTCATAGTCATATTGCATACCTTAATGAAAACTGTGATGGAAAAAATATGTACGCAAATCAATAGGACCAACATTGCGCATGTTAAAACAGTGAAATTATCAATCGTTTAAAACATATCATTACAACATTATTCTAGTTTTTCATAATTTTGAATTAGAAAATATGTGGCAGTTTAGTTTGAAAGAGTTTAATTCCCTGAAAATCATTTATCAGGGAGTACAAGCTTCCCGCATACGAACTAGGAATGTAGTAAATAGAATTGATTCAACAGGTTAGGATTTTAGAATATTAATAAATTACTAGGTTTACTTAGGGCATTTGCATATTGTCTTCAATCGCTCAGAATTATGAGCAGGGATAACGGTCTACAGTTCAGTTAGAGTAGGGTAGAGTAGATTCCAAACCACAGGGCAGGGTAGCATAGCACCCCTGGCAGAAGAGGAGCTACGCTTTGGCCTGACGCCGGTGGAGACTGGAATCGGTGAGTGTTCTGGGTGGAGCCAGTCCCGTGCCCTGTCCTATGTTCTGTGCCCTTCGCAGCGCCCGCGGCAGCCTAAAGGCGAGGCCGTTTGCGTTCCTACCCCCGACTGCACGGCGGAAGACGCAGGTCTAGTCACACACACACACACACACACACACACACACACACACACACACACACACACACACACACACACTCACAAACATACTACGTGAAGAGAAATAAGACTAAATATAAACACGAAAATAAACGGCATAGTATATATGCTGAATAGGATCAAGCTTCCTTACATGCACACATTTATAGTTGGGAGGGATAATTCTTCCTCGTGCAGTCATTGGTTCCGCTCAGATAATGTTAGATGGGGTATTTGTCCGCCTTTAGTTTAATATATTTCTGGGTTACTGCAGTCTCGTTTACTGAAATGTACTTATTTTTTCTAAACTGTGTGAATTTAAATGTATATACGTTATTGAAAGTTATAGTTAATGAAACATTGTTAAACTTTAATTTGTGTTGATTAATATTAATTTTTAATAACTTAAACAAAAGATCAAGAATATAAAGCCATTTTTGCTTGCATTTTATTTACATTTAAAGAAAAATGATTGTTCTACAAAGTTGCTTGGAATATAAGATGATTACCTAGTTCAACATTAGGATGGGCAAATGTAGGAAAGAGGCTGCAGAGCCCGGATAGTCTGTAAGAAGACTGTTTGCTTAGCCATATTATGGGATCCACTCCTGTGCTGGATTACCGCTATTGTATGCTATGCACTCAGTCATAGAGAAATTGGGGGACCTTGTCTGGGTGGGAAACTTATTGAGCTGCGAGATGGCATTACACCTCGCAATTTGCATTGATGTGAATGGCAGGTGACCTCCCTCTGGACTATAGAGTTCGTAGGTTGTTTTTCAGCAGGGAAGGCCACATGCCCAACTGTTGGTTTAGGAGGGACACGCCTACAAGGCCTACAGGGCAGGGTGGGTAGGTTAAGTGCTAGGGATGTGTTCCAATTCGATTTTGTATTAAACTGGCTTTAAAATGTTTACGACGTTCCTGTACACAATTCTTGCAATTAAGGATAAATCAAAATACAATAATGAATTGGAATACGCCTTCCTACCTTAAGGAAAACTGAAGGGCTGCCCATCGTTCAGTCGTCCTTGAGTGGGAAACGTTAGTTGGCGGACAGCACACTTCAAACAGGGTGGTATTTTTTCGAAACTGCTATAAAGTTCTATGTGAACATATTAATGAAATAAAAGTTTTTCTTACAGGATCATAAGTCCGCGTGAGGCGTGGCAAAATAAAAATTGTAAAGCCCATGTGTATACATGGCAAGAATACATTAATTTAAATTAATGTGAATAGGGTTATTTTTCAAGAAAAGTTTCTTTAACACTCTAATATGGACTAAATAAACCAACCCAATAAATTGTCGATATATAACAACTGTTCTAATTGTTCTTACTTTGTTCTAATTCTGCTTGTTTTTCAGCTGTAATTCTGCTTATTTTTTTAGCTCTAATTCTGCCTATTTTTCAGCATTATGGTATATTTCAACATGTTTAAGATAACTGTAAGAAATGTGGAAAAAATGCAATAAAGGAAAAACTATAAAAGTTACGCCTAAATTATTTCCTTACACGTGCGCTGGCGAATAATTAATCAGTACACGATTTACTGAGTTAGGTTTGAACTCTGTAGAGTATGTATTGATCTTGTGAAGAACGGATGTCTGTGCCAGTACCTTTTCTGTTTCAGGTTCTCTTCAATGCGATCGACAAACGTAACCATCTTAAAAGACTAGTAAAAAAGTGGAATCTGAATCTATATTGAGATAAGACAAAGAATGGAAAGAAGTGAGCTATATCTTGTTTCATCGGTGTGAAATGTGATGATAAAGACAGCGGTTTGTATGGTGACATGTGTAGGCCACTATTTACATTTGTTTTAATCTCACATCGTCAGGTTATTCGCAAATCTATAGTCAGCAGATGTATTTGTGTATTGGAGCAAAAATTTCTAGTTTTCAAATGTTGCCAAGTACACTTTATTGGTATTTTCATTAATATTTTAACTATGTTCAGGAAAAAAGTTGTGGTAGGGGCTTAGAAGCTAGAGAAAACGTGCACAATTTGTATTAACTACTAAAACCTGCCTTTGAAATTACATCAATTATTCACACGGAAATTAAACATAATTTGCAAAAATTTAAATTATATAAAAAAGAAAATTAAATCATAAATGAAAGATTTATTTTTAGAAAGTAAGAGTGAACAAAAATAAAATGAACGGATTTTCTTTTTTGTTGCAGGTCCTGAATAGTCGCTATCCATGATATACAGAACAAATATCGTAATTTCTGACTGGTCCAACTTCGCTTTCTCGATCTTCTCAACTATCTCTAGATATCTCTCCCCTCCAATTGACATTCTTGAAATCCTTTCTCACCCATTACTTCTAATATTTGAGTCTTCAGATGAAAATGGGGTCTTATTCTTCTATCCCTTCTGTCTGACATTTAATTTAAAATTAATTTTAGCTCTCCCATTCATTTCCAGTAGATGAACATGAGGAAATGTCTTCTGGGTATATTTTGTACTCTATTTTTTCCCCTGAACTACTAAATTTATCTTGTTCACCTTGACTACAATGATATCGTTTTGGCTATAGTGGCAGTATTCAGTCGTCAATCCTTTAAGGCCACATTCCCTCTTATTTTCCACTTTACTGTGGTATACTTAAATTTTTGTCTATTCTTAATGCATTGTTCCGTACTACGTCATGTAAGGAGAGCTTCTGTTAGATCCTTTATTACAATTTCTTATCCTGTTGTCTGTTAATATTGTCTTGAGAATTCAAAATTGATGTTCCATTACTTCTGCAATTCATTGAATAAAGGTCGGCTAGTTCACTACCATCTCTGAATTTCAAAATTTTGATATGAAACGAACTAGAAATATCAACTGCAATTGAAGATATTTTGTTTCTCAAGTTTATTAATTTTCGAAAAGATTTAGCTTTCCATTGCTGTTACGTTCTTTTTCGGATTATACATGTAGTACTTTTCATTCTCTTACAACCCATCCCAGGTTCCGTGTTTTCGAATTAAATTTGGTAATTCTCTACCAGAAATATTTTTTTTCTAGATTGTCAAGAAATTGAACTATTGAATCGCACAAGATGATTTGTTTTACAATTATTACAAACTACCTTTATCATATTCTGAGTAAATGTTCCTTCAGACTTCTGGAATAAGTTTTTTGGAGGAATTTCGTAATTTCATTTGGCGATTGTAATCATGGTTTCCCGGATTTTGAATCTGGCTGATCTTTTATAAGCTCCCGACTGGGGCGGTTGCCAGCTGGTGGGAGATACTTTGTTGGGCTGTTCTTGTAGGGGCAGAACCTTGTTGAGGCGGCTGGGGTGGTTCCCCGTTAGCCGAAGTCAGCTGCGGTTGTCACCCTCCAGCAGTGGAAGATCACCGACACTTCCAGAGCAAAAAACACACTAAACGTACGGGACTAATGAGTCAGCAGTTGACGCGCCCGGAATCGCTAACAATCGAAAAATTAAAATACTTGAATGATCCCCGGAACGGCCAAACTAGATCTTGCATCTGACTTGTTTACATTGTTCATTCCAGGCTTCGAAACTGACAGGCCTGACACGGACGAAATATGATTCTCACCACCCGATAACATCGTAACTGTATTTGTTTCAGCGTTAATGTGTATTAGTCGTGGCCGTATTCATTAAAGTACTTCTCATTCCCATAATACAGTGTAGGGGGAGTAACAACCAGCAATTCTGAATATAATTGCAAACAAATTTCTGGCGAATTGGATTTTATTGACTTTAAAATATATTATCCAAAATTAAATGGTCGAACTTAACAAACATTTTTAAAAACTTAAAAAAGTTTTAGGTCACTTTGAAAACATGGACATATGGCGATCACAGTGATTGTTTTAACTGTAGAGGGACTTGTATGAAGAACACAGGACAACACGCACACAGAAGCATCCATGCCGAGGCGGGATTCGAACCCGCGACCCCTCGAGCCAAGGCAGCTACGGTTCTTCAGCCTTAGAGACCTCGGCTATGCAGGAAGGCTTTTCCAAGCTGGTGAAGAGATGTCAGTAGAGATGGGTGGCAAGAGGAAGTGGTTAAGTGGGTTAATTGAAGGAAGGGATGAAGATGGGGGAGGGATAAATGGGATTTCTTTGTGGCGGTCTTACAGGAAGAGAGAAAGTGCTAAAGGTGAATAAAAGTAAGGATACTCATGCATTTACTCATGCATTCAAACAATAAATTTCTGTGCTTGGAGGAAACTAGTATAACTGAAAAAACTAAATTCGAAAATTATTTAACTGATTTCGACGTCAAATTAATTCAAAAAGACGAAAATGTTGAAAACTTTAAAACTTTGATTTTTTTCAAGGAAACTTGGTATGGGCAGATAGCATGGAAACCTTGTGAATTGGGAAAGTTCGGTTTCAAGAGACAGTTTCAATTCATTTTTTAAGTGATTTACATTATATTTTGAAATAAAACTTTTCAAAGGGTTTACAAAGCAATATTAATTCAGGAATCGTAGCTATTGCGCCTTCTATGGAGGAATTTTGCGTGACCCAGATAGCGTCCTAGAAATCTGTAATTTTTATGAATACAATAATCTGCTAAGAGTGCTTAAAAATCTATGGACTCTGGGAGAAATTTTTCGTACTTAAAATCGGAGTAAAATTGTATATATTTATTAGAAAATGTATATTGAGCAGTGTAACTTTCAACCAAAAATATAGAAAAATTTTTATAAAACATATTTTCGTAAATTCAGGTAAAGTGCTTCTAAGGCTTCAATGGAAATTTCATATTACTCATTCCAATAAACAAAATAACAAATGGGAAATTTGTATACATTTTGTAAAGTTTCTTGGTTTAATATATTGGGTTTTGCAGAAATAATTTACCATAAACAATAGTTTTCAACATAAGTATTAATGCTTTCTACATCGATTTTACGATGTAAAATAAGACACTTATGGTACAAAACGTTTTTCTTCAGCTCTTGAAGGTTTGTCTTCATGTACTACTGACGCGGGAAATGTCATTAGTCAAGGAGGTAATTAAAATCTTGAATTTCCTAAAATTGGTTCAATAGCTATTTGAAAAGATTAAATATTTCTCGATAAGTTGCTTTCGCAATTTTGTTAGTGTACTTTTAAAAAACCATTACCTAAACATTGATTTCCGAAAGGTTTTGAAATGGCATTCACCTTACTGTCATTCAAAACATTAACTTTGGATGTTAAAATGTTAAATTTCTTTCTACTCTCATTAAAAATTAATAGAATTGAATTACTTAGCATTGTAGACACAGCGCATGAATGCGTGGTACATTAAGAATTTTGCTATGTATAAAAGTTGATACATATGGTAGAATTTACTAATGTTCCGGAAAGAGGGAATGTGGGTAGGCTATTAATCTTGTGATAAAAATGGTTTTAATTTTAGTTGTACGACATTTCACAAAACTATTAATATGCGTTTTTCAAACATGTCAGTGATTTTGTGTGTAATATTTAAAAGATCTCTAGTTTTCCTGACATGTGTAACAATACTGCGTCATCTTCAAAGTACCTTGTTCTTATACTACAATTTTCCACAGGCCTTATTCAGTAATAACAAGAAACGCCCAAAGATAAATCACAGACGCTGATTATCTCTACAAATGATTGGATCAAACCACAAAGGTCTACTACGTTCATACAAAGCTGTGATAATGAGGTAGACACGCGGAAGGAACTTACCATGTTACACGGTGTTAGCAAGGCTCTAAATTCTGCAGGAGAACCTTGAGCGAAACTAAGCAAACGAGGTTAATCTTTTCAACACTATTGACACATTCTATACCTGACGACCAATAAGATTATAGACCTTTGGCTCTGGTGGTGGTGGTGGTGGTGGTGGTGGGTAATGAAATATATTAGTAATGCATGTTAAAGTAGAAGATAAAGCTGTGCAAGTGTACTGTATATTGCGAATCTTTACTTTTCAGTAAAACCCAACATGAAGAAATGTAAATGCATAACACGAATAAAGTAGCAGTATCTAAATACGAAGGTAATATTTAGAACTAACCCTCTTCAGGGGAGGATGCTATAGTTTGTTAAATTACTAGAAGACTAAAAGGTATAGCGCAGTTTTATGATGGTTTCTCTACAAGGTGATCTAAAAATCGCTTCGGTTCCAGCGTCAAAATCAAGCGAGAATGGTTTCACTAACCCACAGGGCCTCGGGAGAGGTTTTTGTCGAAAGCTATAGCAGCCTCGAGGAGCTGCAGTGCTGCCTTCTGCATCATAGGACGGAGACGGGCCTAGAAACAGACCGCAGCACATCCTCAAGACGACAAAGGAACTGCTCTGACTGAATGAACTGTTCTGTGGTCTGTGTTAATTGTTAAAATCTTGTTGAGGCAATACGGATCAGCCGAATCGGTAAGATGGTCACTACTACGAAACTAATAATTAAAATCAGAAACTCGTGTTAAAAAGTCAAAATTGAAAAGTCCTACAGAAGTAAGATATTAAAGATTATTCGAAGTACTTATACAATCACCTTAAATCGTCTAGGGTAGAGTTTTACCATTTTAATTCTTTCAATTGAGGTAAAAACTACAAAGAAACGTTAAAAGTCAAGGTTGCTGTAGAATGTATTTTAGGACTTCAACCCCCTTTCACTAGTTTTAAAACTTAAATAGAACTAGTAGTAATTAACAGTATTGACGTGAATGTATTCTCCCCCACAGCTTAAGAAACATTTAAGATGGATTCTTACTATTCGCGAAATGTAAGATTTACCGACGCACGCCAATATTATTATTATTATTATTATTATTATTATTATTATTATTATTATTATTATTATTTATTATTATTATTATTATTTATTGCTGTTAATAAAGTTAATAATAGTTGTATCGTGAAAGGTAATAGTCGTGAAAGGTGGACTCATGAGACTGAGTTATTATAAAAGACGCGCTTCTGTCCAGTTTAGAAGCAGTGAGAAGTCATTAAGTCTGTCTCCTGGCCATTTATTTTATTGTCCTTGTCTAAAATGTAGAATAATTGAATAGTAAAATATTTTTAAACGGTTCTGTGCATCGTGATCACCACAGCAGCTTTAAAAAAAATTATTTGTGCTAGTTATCATACATTCAATAAATGTTTGCTGTTAAAAATCATTAACTATTGCTGAAAGCATTTTAAGAAACTTGTGGTTAAGACAGTTTTGATATTCGGGATTTCGTTGTTTCAGATGGTTGATGTGTGTTTCAGATAAGTGGACCTGTGGTCTGCTTTGGTCTGCTACATACTACGTACTCGGCATCTCAAGGACAAGGAAGCAGCAGAAGAGTACCGACATAGTGCTGAAGGAGATTGAAGGTACGGGTCTTGTAAACAAGTATACGTAAACTTTTTAAAGTGTTGGAAAAGTGATTGCCGATGAATGATGGTACTATAAAACAGTAATAATAAAACATTCTTAAGTTAATGCCAACTAGTTTAATCACACATTAGGTTTTTTATGACAAGATATTTGCTTTGAACTTAAGTACAACGTAATGCAAAATTAACGCATTTGCTTGGAATACGTAAGATGTAGCGTTCAATTTTTCCTACTTATTCGACTTTTGCCTATCAACCTAGTTATTTATTTCTATCATACATTAAGTGTATAGCAGAGTAACAATCGTACGAGAATAGAAGAGATTGTGCTTATTAAACTGTGTAATTTGTTCTGTTGGTCAGATCAGCGAGATGTCAGTTCAAATCTTTCCATTACTCCTTTCTCACAGTGAACGACGCTTTCTTGCTCTCGGCAATATACTGTGGCACGTAAATGAAAGAGGTGTAAGCACATTGTTGGGGCTTCGGCGCGTTCAAAAATGGCAAAGCCAGCATCCTTTACTTCCAATTTGGAAAATGAGATTTTAGTGGACTTAGAAGAGTTTCAACAGACAATTTGACAATATCTCCAGTGGCCTTAAATATTGAAGCGACCATTAGTCTTAGTAAACTATACTTTCTCATAGTTCTGCCATAAATGGCTATTAAAACGTATGATCGTTGTTCCTAGTTCCTGGCCTTGAATTTCGAAGGCTGTTACTCTTGCAACGCTTGCGAATAAAGTAGGAAATAATAACGCACATTTAATTAAAATTTTCAGGTGAGCGTTGCTTTAGATCTAGATCTACAATGTATTAGGAGAAGACTCTACCTACAGGTGGTTCACTCGAAAAACAAATTTTACCCCCGTTTGCCCTAGACGTTAGGATCAATATAAATGGATTTAATCGTAATGGTCTCGTAGTGCTTCGTATAGGCATAAATTTCTAAAACCGACTTATCAGCAAACGTTAATAAATATTCGTTACCTTAAGATTCAAAAGTATTATACATTTCAATGTAACACACCCGTGATTAGAAATTATGATAAGACTCAAATTTATTAAATTGGATTTCGAGAAATAAATAGAAATTAAATTAGTTTCACCATTGTTCATTGAATAAAAACATATTGAGTATGTAATAATGACTCAGAATTTTGACGTAATTCTGTTTACATATTAAGAATTTTGACGTAATTCTGTTTACATATTAAGATGTTTAGTTATCTTGTGAGATTCAATGACGGACTGTTGTAGATTGCAGATGGTTTGACCTTTTTTGTTTCAGAAAGTACAGCAGCAGCAGCAGCAAGAGTCAGTCAGCAGGAGCAGCTTTGAATCATGCGGTGAAGATGTACGAAAGGAATAAAACTGAAAATGTATAATTTGTATTGAGCATGTATTTTAACATTGTATAAAAAGTTCGTTGCAGGTTTCAAATGTCAAACTCTTGTTAATTTTAATGAGATAGTTTTGACTAAAAATGGACTTCGTTATGAATATTTATTTTAAAAAAGTCACGCTAAATCGTAATGTTCGAAACGTATGAACGTAAAGTAACTGGAAAAAAGTAGAAGCGTTAAGAAATTTGCAACTACTCTACACTAAAATTTATGTACCTGGTGCCCAAGTTTGGTTTTTTAAATTGTTTGAGAGAAGTTTAAAGATGTGAAAAATGGTATGTTTCAGTTTTTGTCGTAAAAATCATTATTTTATGATAAATTGTATTTAATTTTGTGCTTGAATTGTACAAAAGTTTTGTAAGAGCATCGTAGTATCTTAATTAAATCATTTTACAATTTAATTTTGTATTACAATCTGCTGGGAAAATATGAGTCACTGATCATATGGAAACCTTTATTCCTGATCTTCACAAAGAATTTCTAAATACTATCTCTCTAAAGGTATAACAGTGTCCCTGACATCTACTTTTAAGTAAAATTTTTGTGACTATGGAGAATAATATTTATTTTAAAGTTTCTTGAAATGTTAATTGAAATTACAAAATTGTGTAAATTTGCAATTAATTTATTAATATAAATTTAGATTAAGTTCTGAATTTAAATATTCAATTTTTACTTTTACATAAACCAAAAAATCTGAACAAATCAAACAGGAATGGAAACCGTGAAGATTAGTAGTATTTTAAATACACGTTGTAGTAGAGCAAATTTAATATATCTTGAGGTGTAAATTAAACGTAAATAAAGTATATCAAATTACACTTGATATTCATGTTAAATAAACATCAATGTTGAATTGTGAAGTAACATGTGAGATCGTAATTTTAGTTCTAAAAATTTCAACCATTAAAAGTTACAAAAGTCGTAGTTTTGATTTCGATGTTAAGTTGCGAAATGGTCAGGAACTAAAAATTAAAGAGATCACAGTACTGTCGAAGAGGAATTTACATTACCGGCAGCATGCGTCGTAGATTAACAAGGTATATTTTGCGGAACAAGTGTCCATAAAGTTTCCTTTTTTTTCTGCGAGGCGCGTTACTTAACGCGTCAACCCAACGTTCGTGAACATGGGATCTAATACACTATTTACGCTGTGAAGCATTTTTTTCAAAAGTTGCAGAAAACCATTTTTCAAGTTTTTGTATTAGTCAAGAAATTTAAAAAATATAAGCGTATAGCAGGATGGTGACACGCTTTCTGAATACAGCGCAGTTTCAACCGTCCAAGTGTGATGAATGTATGCGTGTAAAGCGAAATTTGGCAAAATGTCCCATTGTCCCCAGGTCGTGCTGCCGTCTCCCTTCATTATTTGATGAAAGCTAAAGGAGTCTTTAAATTAAATCTTACTTTTTTCCTATTAGTTGTGTGGTAATCTCTCCATTAGTTGTGTGGTAATATCTCTCCAAGTGCGTACTTTTGTAAAACAATTTTTTCTATTATTAAAATATATATTAACGAGCCTTTTATTTAAAATTTGTGTGTAGAGGTTTATCAACAATACCAGTTAAAATCGAAAGTATTAGTGTTTAGAGTGCCTAACAAGCCTGCTGCATGCTCCATAACGGCCTAACAAGTACGCTCCATGGTTAACTTCTTGTCTCTTGTAGTCTGCTGCTCCATGAGTTACAAATGAGTTAAAAGTTCTTATGAAAGAACCTCTACGCACAACAGTTTTAAATATGTTAAAACTTATGATAATGAAAAGGATTATAAAAGATTTGGAAATTTTGTATAGCAACAAATCGGAAACCCTAAGATTCTTTCTTATTACGATCTTTTTCAAGCAAATTGTGTGGAGCATGGAACACGTTGAAAAATGTTGGAATTTGAGAGGAAGGTCAAATAATTCGTTCGATCTTCCCTTAGATGACCTTAATGACTTTTTGTTTCATCTGTCCATGAAATAGACCCTGCGTTGAAATAAACGACACTGCAGGTTCTGGAAACATAAGCTCCTCTCTCCGATGATGGTGTTTTTCCACAATGCACATTGCGAAAAAATCGAAAAATAGTTAATGCAAAGCGTTTGGCCTTCAGGCTTTTTGTCGCCACTCGGTAATTAGAACCCTTATAACGCCCTTAGTGAATTATTAACTATTTTTTAACAACTAAATATTTCTCCGCAATGTAGAAACTTTTTTGTAATACGAATCTTCTAACATGACTCAACTCCCCAAACCCTTGTGATTACCGACCTAGAAAATCATTCCCCAATTTCCTTGAAAAAATGTACATCAGCAAGTAGAATCATTATAAATAATTTTCTCAATTTTTGCCAAATTTGGCATTTTCAGTAATGATTTTAAAGCATGAAAGTTGTTTTTGCAGAACTAATTAGCAACAATAATAGCGACAATTTCCCACCTAAACGTTTTTCATTTATGTTCGTGATATCGTTTTCCTGAAATTCGTGGTCTAATAAGTTCGCAGAAAATCGTATTTCTGTATTAATTGAAGAGTAACAAAATTTCGTTTGTGGCAACTATTTAGCCCGAAGAAATGTATAATTTCTTTGGTAGATAGTTTTTTTAATTTAAAAGGTAATTGTCATTATGTATTGATAACAAATTGCAATTACTTTGACATTTAAGACTTACGCACATGACGCCAACGTCGTAGTCAAGGGTATTTTGTCGTAGAGATAATGAATGTAGAGTCTGGAAAGTTGATGGCGGTAGCCCCCCCGAGATATTATAGCGGCTCCCTGAACGAACCGTGTGTCCATACGAAGCATAGCGAATGCTACCACAAAATTTTTGGAGTTTACAACCCATCAATCAATGAACTGAGCACAATCCACAAAGAAACGTCATCCCGATATATTCGCAACTCTATTATATTAGATGACTTTAAGAAACTTTCACCCCGTTGGGTTTTTTGAACCATAATGCACAAGACCACGCTGTTGAAAATATGATCGACTCGGCGCATTTGATCCAACTTCAATCAGAGTCGATCGTATGCTGGGAGTAGCAGCACAATTGATGGTAACACGACAGTCTGATAAACGCAAACGTGACAAGGCGATCCAAGTTAAAACTAAAAGACGCAGTTGAGGGATGTGAACCTCAAGCATTATTCTCGCGAGTACAACCAAAAAGTACGCACGCTATGAAACTACGCCTCTCACGTTGAACTTTAATAAGGCAGACTGGACAGGGTTTGAGAAAGCATCAATTGAACTTGTGGCATATTGCACCAAAAATGAGAACCCTTATCTGTCCGTAGCGGCTTTTAAAACAGGCATCATGAATATCAGTAAAAAGTTATACCAAGAGATTGCGCCAATAACTGTAAACCGTTCTGCAACTATAACTTAACTGCTCTGCAGAGAGAAGGGGTGGCATGACCCCTCAACGTTTGTCGTGAATCGGAAGTCCGCCGGGTCGCGACGCGGGCCATAGATAAGACTGCGCTGTTACCGACGCTAATTATTTGACGCGCCTGAGTTACGCGAACCAGTCTTGGCATCGACGAAGCATCGTGGGTGTTATGTGGTTTCGAGTTCGTCTCAAACGCCACAATACATGTTACCAAAATTACATCAAATATTTTCTCTGGAGATCACTATCACATCACATTTACCACACTTTCATTCTGGGCGTCGCAGTACTCTACATACACTCATGCCAAGTAAGTCTCACTTGCGTTATAACTTCCATTTCGAAACTGATCTCAGTTTCGTAAAGTAGTTTGTCTTTAGATAATGAAAGTGAAAAAATTGCGTTCATGTTCTCTCTCTTTATGACATAATGTTTTCTTTAATGAATATTTTGCTCCATTGAGAAGTTCTGCGCTAAGCGTAGTGTCTGGCGGCTAAGAGAGCAAAGGAAGGCTCTCGAGGAGAATCCTTTCTCACGAGGGCAGTCGATGCGCCTTTTAAAATGAAGCTCGGCTGCTGTCAGCGGCATCTGGATGCGCAGACTGTCTCCCAGCGGGGGCTCTTCTAGCGATTTGACAGATCTGAGGAGGAGGGAGCAAGTTATTTTGTTCAGAAATGAGACGTGATTGAATTGTAAAGAATCTTTTCGATATTTCTCAAGCCTTTTGTCTTAAAGCTTGTAATACAATTGCAATTATTTTAACAATAAAACTTTAATAAATTGTTTTCACTACATATTCTTCAGAGCCCAAGAGACGCGTTTTATAAGGAAAATATGAACACTTTTAAATATTAGTAATTTATGGAAGTTCCTACTTTTCCTCTTGGTCACTGCGAAGAAGCGCATTGATGGGTTGTAAATTAGTTATTTTCGAACAAAAAAATGTCCACCACACACGATTGATTGCTACGGGTTCAATGAAGTGAAACCAACGCTTGTGTTAAAAATGTCTACCCGTGCGAGAGAACACCATTTGCAATTCAAAAGAGGAAACATAAAACTATCGAGAGGCAGGAACGGAATAATAGGAAACGCTGTTTTCCACCCAATCGTCAAACGCATTTTGTGATCATTAAACAATTACTCTTTGAAAACGGCGGTTCCGCCCCGACCCGCTTGATTGATTCGAGGTCTGATGGATTTGCCCACCGCGGAAGAGGCTGTTGCCAGCGTGTCCTGTCCATTTAAGTGATTGATTGGCTCTGCTACGTTGCCCGACCTAAATATTCGGAATACGTACATTAGGATAGTGTCTCGCTCACTCGTTAAATGGATAAGGCAAAATTTATGATTTTTCGGTCCATTTAGGTGGCATATATCTCAAAGCATTCATAATCTCTCTGAAAATAAAATTTTATTTTAAATGTTGTTACTAATCAGCTATTACATTATAGTAAGCAAACATCAATGATATATTTTATTTATATTTTTTGAAGACCATATGTTCTAAAAAGTGAGATTGGAAATAAGGGCTAGTGGTACAACTTTTTTGTAAAAGCTCTCAGTTTCCGTGCAATTTCTACTTAAAGTTGCTGCAATTTGGAGAAATATTTTTTCAGAAACGTCTTCTTTCTTTAATTTTTTACTACGTAGAGTAAAGAACGCTTAACATTTTTGAAGACTTGTTTTCGTTGAACGTTCTGAATTTTCAAAAATGACAAAAGCTAGAAATAATGCTAGAAAGGGTGTGCTCTTGTGTGCGTTAGGGATTGTAAGTGCCTCCGTTAATTAAAATTGACAATCTGCTGACTCCGTTAATTAAAATAATTTCATCTGTTTGCTTGAGTGCTTTCTTACATGAAATATAAATGTAAATATGCGGCGAGGCTTCCCCACGAAAAGCTACGATTTCAATGTTTTGAGGGGAATTGGAGTGAACAGCCTCCCTTTATGTGACGTCATCGAGGGCAGAGACTCCGCGCGCAACGCTTCTAGCATATGCGATCTTCACTTTTCCCATTCTTGTCCCATCTTCTCCCCTTCAACACAGTCTTATACTAGCATGCATTACACTACGTGTATGTCGGGAGACCATCCGAGAGGTTAGAGAGAGACGTAGGTCGAACACTGCCCCACTCGAGAGATACCTGGAGGGGGAAATTTATCAGATGGTGATGTGTAGTTCGTTGCCAGGTCTCGCAATAGCGCGGGGACGAATAATGTGCTGAAAATTTCTCTACACAAACACGACTAGTAAACATAGGAATTGGTGAGCCTGGAAACTAGTTTAGTAGTACCTAAAACCTAAGCTAAAATATCCAAGCTCTTCTTTCTCATTAACAGAAATTCCTCACTGCTAACTGAATCAGCACAAATATTATACAAGTCTATAAGAAGGTCTACCAATTTGCGAAAATGTCAGACGATACAAAATGAATATTTAAGGCAGCCACTTAAAGCTCCATTATTCATACCAAACTTTGAAATACACAACGATCTTTAAATCCCTTTAATATAATATATATACTAAAATTTCCACTCTCTTCCTCCTTCCTGCCCCAGCACCTCGACTTTACACCTGGACCCAAAAGGAAACTTTCCACTATCATGCACCATCACTCACTCTAATCTACTTCTCCCACAACCTGATGCAACCATTCTAATACTAAATTGATTTTACAATTGATAGGTACGCCTTAAGAATCGCACTCGCCACAGGTTGTCCCAGGAACTTATGTTTTTTCAATATAAACTTAAAATTTCTGAAAGGCTTTAGCCAAACAGGTAGGCAATAAATTAAAAAAACCTATTTTTATAGTATTTAATGATTTTTTCACCTTAATACGTATTGTAAATATGTTTTGAATAAAAAGGTATCTGCAGAATTTACACCTACAGAACTGTGTTTCATCCACATGGTGATCATGCCAGTTCTCTTGGCACAGGGTGTCGTAAAGTGTGTTATTACTAGGGGGCGGGTTATCACTAGGATTTTGATGACCTAAAATATTGCCAAAAATGATCAATAAAATGATCTGAAAATGCTATAACCATTAAAATGATATTAAAATCAATTAAATGAGTGAAAAATGCAAGAAAAAATGACGTAAAAGGGGGAAAAATTGCTCATTACTCGAAACAGATTAGAAATGCAAAAATGAGTTATTTCGTTTCGTGATAACATAAAATGCATTTCTGTATTAAACGGCATTGTTCTATAGTGAAAAAATGGCATTTCATTAAAAAGCGCCTTCTAGTTATTACGTATGTTTGAATAATATTTTCTATCCCAGTAAGATGTCTCAATTTTTTAATTTATATTTATATTTGTTTTGTGTTATTAGTGTGTGCTTCAATATACTTGTTAACAATTAATGATATATATTGTTCTAACCGTATTGTCAATGTATTTAGCCCTGAGGATGGGTAAATTAACCCCAAAACGTTGGCAAAATGAAATAAATTGTCTTATGTTTAACCAAAACCCATTAACAATAAAATGAATCCTTATTAATTATCATTTAGAATGCAGAGTTTGTACGATTTCATGTTTTATAAATATTCTTAATTTCTTTTGATGCCTAGCTTTTAAATAATAGGGATACAATGAAGTTTCCGATTCTTTAGTTTTCAGCACATACATTTGTTATAATTATTATTCGATTTTTGTCCAACTAAATAATTAGGTAATAAAATTATACATCCTTATTATATCAACATCATATTTCGTGATTTCGAATTTCTTAAATACCATAGATAATGTATTTCTACATTCAAGCTGCTTTGACGGCCAAATGCATGCAGACTGACCGCATTGCATGACGATCTGAGTAGGGACGTTCATTGCGGCAAGCGCCTTTAAACTCCCCCGCGTCGAAGGTCGGCTTTAGGATCGCCGAGGTGGTGCCGCTGCAGTTGGCGGTGACATTTGCTGCAAAGACATGGAAGGCTCGTTTACACAGGGAAAGCTGTTGCTGACAGTATCGGGAGCCCTTTTAACGTCCCTGTAATCGAAAGCCCGCTCTGCTAATGTCTGAAAATCTAAAGCATTGACTGCTCGCAGAAACTAAACTGAACGCAGTTTGTGTGGCATTTACAACAGATCTCCGGACTCCATTGACAACTATTTCATATTACTGGTGGTACACAGACTTCATAATTTCATAAATTCAACTCACTACATTAATTAATATTAATTTATTATTACTAAACTACACATCTTTCTAACGAGTGAAATGTGAAATTCGACAGAATATATATATATATATATATATATATATATATATATATATATATATATATATATATATATATATAAACATTAAGCACATGATGAGATGGTCTCTTGTTTTTCTTGCGAACTTAAATGTAGCCTCAATATATGCGTATCTATTCTCGAGCTGTGTGGGATAATAAGAAATTTAGTTATTTCGTGAACAAATACATCGAATCATCGTCTTACGTTTTCTTCCACTGGTGAGATGATTCCTTTACGCGGGGCACGAGAAGAGATGAGCAAAAATCAAAAGCTCATTTGCTACAGAGAGACAGAAACAGGGAGACAGAAACAGAGACAGAGAGACGTAAAAGACCAGAAAGTACGTGCTATGGTAGCGCAATTAGTTTTTGTAAATGTCGCAAGCGTTACGTAATTATTTAGGGGCGGGTTGTAGGGGGAGAGGGGATATTTAAAATACTTCAAATTTGCCTTACGTAATTTATGGATAACTTCAATGGCAAACTGCGCCCGTATCGACGAAAGCGCAATGGCGCGGCCATCGATGACAAAAACTGGCGACAGGTTCAGAAAGCCACTGTTGTGTCCACCTCCACCCGAAGGTGAGGCAGTTCCAAAGCAAACATTTGTCCTCTGTAAACGTGAAGGCAAACAGGGCATTACATAGTAATTATCCCTGTTCCTAGTATGACAAACGAGAAACTAATGAAATAATCATCGTACATTTTTTGTGTTCTACAAATTGAGCCTAACTATTACTGCAGACTCTGTACTACTTCACAACGAAAGAAAGAAAGTTATGTAAAGCTGGCAGGAAATAACGGCGAATTTTCGGGATAAACACTCCTATTGTTGGACCCAGTAACGATAAAGTGGATAAATCCAGTTGTTAAATTTAGAAAAAAAATCTGTAACACATGTACTCATGTTTTGGGGGTTCTTGATAGCAAAAATCAATTGATGGAAAAACGTCTGTCTGTCCTTCTGTCTTGTAGTCTGCCCGTATGTGAACAACGCTAGAGTCTGAACTTTTTATTCCATTTTTTTCCAAAATTGATATTTTCCAATCAAACTGGCTGATCGCGGCGCCTTGAATTTGAAACCGATATTTTAGTTTTGAGAGGTACTTTGCATGAAGCCCCTGGAGCCTTTTCCAAATTTAAAAAAAACTCAATCGTTTTTGAATAAGTTTTGTTGTTGGATAGTGTAAAGGACGTTTTAGATATTGGTACAGGTGTCATTTCAAAATTTGTTTCTCTTAATGAAATCTGTTTCTAAAAAATGGATTTTAAAATAAAGAATGTACAATTTTTGTAAAAATTGAGTTCTTTCTGAGTTATTTTGCGTGAAAATTCGTGCGAAAACGAACGTGTATTTCAGCACCACTAGTTTTTAAATGACAAGGCGAATATCAATGGCGAATCAGACTGGTTTTGGCGCTTTTCAAGGGAAGATTTTTTTCCTGTTGTACTTATTGTGTGAAAAATAATACATTCTTATTCATTGATCTGCAAAACCTTTTCTGTAGTGAAATATAGGAAGCAATTAAATTTTTAACAGGGATTCGAATTCTCTCTCCAGAGTACTTTATTGATAACATTCGAACTCATTAGCCCCGCAATAAAAACCTGTTCATAATGAGAAAGCAAGGGGACGTGGATAATGTTCTAGTAAAAATATCTTGGCAATACTTTAATACGCAGACAAAGCAATATTCACAAAACCTACTTTTTTATTAAAAAAGAACACATGAATATAGATGTCATATTTTTATATTTAAAGGTGTGCAGAAATGTTGTGTCGTAAGAATTTTATGGTTTTCACGATAAGTTTATTCAAATAGATACGTGAATTTTATTGATCATATTATATAACCATATCATATAACCTATTCTGGTAGATTAATATTATATTACTAGCTCAACATGGCAGCATCGGTATTTTCATATTATAATATTTAATTGTACTATGCAAGTTCATTACAAACACATATTTTAAACATAAACATCAATTGAGACCTATTCCGGAATATGGGAACATAGGCAAAATGGCCCAACCGTAAAAACGTCATAAAAGATTTTATGGTTGTTGAAATGAATGGGTGAAAACCAGAAGGTATATGTGACATTTTTATAAATTCTGAGAAATCTGTTTATTTAAGTCAATATTACTGTAAAGACGTGGTGCTTTGTTTCATCATTAACACTTCACCGTTTTAATTGTTCATTAAATCCACGAAAATACATTGCTCCTGAAATATAGCCTAAAATAAACCTATTTTCTCATAATTTATAGAATGTCCTTTATACCGTTCTGTTTTTACCCATTCATATTATTTTAAAAAGGTTGAAAGTACCTTTTACAAGCTTATTTTTAGCACACAATATTTAGCACAACTTTGTTTTAAATAAAATGAAAATTTTTAATTTTTATGAGGTTTTCCTTAAAACATGTTATGTGACCTTTTCCCCAAAATACCCGCTGGTTCAATAAACAGCATGCTGTTATTATATTACAACAATAGTTTATTTTAAATAAGACAAAAATAGCTAATAAATGCTAATAAATACGTGGTAATACATGTTTAGTCCATGCAATCATTCTTATTAATGCTCATTGAGGATGAATTCTATCAATTCACTGTCTTCATCTGATAGGGATTTGAAAAAGGACCGAACATCATTTTGTTTCGCATCGCTGACTCCAGCAGAAGATTTAAGGTCGATGTCTTCCAGATCTTGAATGTTACTTCGTATGTAAGAAAACGGGGTGTATGATGGCACGTACGAATTAGAGAATAGCAGCCGGCCTTAGACATTGTACTTCATCGTAACTTATTCCATGATTGTGTATTTTGAAGATTTTGAGTTTCGCTCAGAAGAAAATAAAGGAGAATGATGTCTCCCAATCTTTCATCAACTCCATGTCCATAGTAAGTTCAAAGGCAGATGGATTTTGCCGACAAGTAACGATAGCTCCTAACCAAAGATTTGAAGATCCACTTCTGTAAAAGTTTTATTTATTTTGTTTCGAACGAGTCCAAAGTTACGGTCCAACTGTCTAAAGGAAGGTATACGTATAGGATATAAAAAGTATTTCCACATTGTGTTCTTTATCGAACCACAAACAAAATTTTATTCATACTTTTTACTTTTAGGCTTTTCATATCCATATTTAAAATGCTCTTTAAAAATTTTAATGTACTTCACTTAGGGAAGTTTCAATATTTCATTGTCGTTTCCTTATAGTTATCTTGAAAAATTGCATATAATGTCGTTATATTAAGATGTGGGTTTTCAAAATATTTCAGTTTTGATTTATGTGCACAGTAGTAACCGTAGTCACTTCGAAATAGATGCAGATGGTTCCTCATTAATTCTAGAGCATTGTCTTTTAAATTGTGCTATATTTATGATCGTGTGTTCAATGTATAGATATTTAATCCAATGCAATGTCTTTTTATTTGTGGGGTAATCTGTTTTAGAGCATTGTCTTTCTTGGAAATCAGTTCCATTCAATATTTTAAGTTTTTATTAGTATAAGCGATTCGCCTCTTTTTATACATTGGTTCCATTGTAAACAAAATTATGTGCGTACACATACCATATACAGGTCCACAATTAAATACTCTACACAGAACAGTGCACACTGCTTAAGTCTGAATGCCAGCTGTACAGCAAAACAGCTGAGCAAAGGCTTACAAATATTGTTGCCAAGCTGCCCATATTAGTTATATCAGGATGAAATTTTCTCAGGGACTGGAGTATAATATGGCGTTTCATTTGATTTCTGAAAGAAACAAACACACAGACTATGTGACCTTAATTTAATTGAATATGCCTCAATTTAAAAAATAAACCCGTAACATAAAGTTGTCGAAGATGTCCATACCCGATCATAAAGCTACATGAAGCAGTATTGATAAAAAACGTTTTTGTTGAAGAACAGAAAGAATTAATTCCGTAACACGGGGAATGTTGTGGGCGATCATTACGAGAATGAAAAAAGAGAACGCGAAAAGAAATTTAATGAAAGAATTATAAAGAAAATAAATAAAAATATAACGTGTTATCACATTATTTCATTCATTCTGATTTATTTGATATATATTAGTGCTTCTTTAATTACTTTTATACCGAAGACAGTAGAAAAATAATCACAATTGCGCATTGCTGGAATGTCTAAAAAATATTCTTCACTCTTTTTGCAACAGGAAAATATTAATTTATTGCAGTTATATTTGATATATAATCAAATTTGTATTTAACAGAAAATAACTATGATATGTGCGTTTCAGACAGAAATTTGATCCTCTCACACAAAAAATAAGAACCACTATAATGTGTAGGTACATATTTAAAATTAACAAGATGTGAAAATTAACCACTCATAAAAATAAGTACAGTGAAAAGTTTGTTAAAAATCTAATACTCTAAAAATTATTGTATAACTCCGTAACAGGATGCTCAAACAGATAGAACAACATTGACGTATACATACTAACACGAAAACTTCACCTGTGGTGTCTGCCAATATTTCGTATACTTTTAATTTCCTTAATTCTCAATGAGTTCAAAAAACCATAAGTAATTTTGTAATACAGAGACATGTTCAGTTAATTTACCATTTATATTATTAATAAACAGGTAATAAAACGAAATAGTTACATAGAGATGTATAGGTATTGTAAATTAACAATGTACTTAATAAATTATCTATAACCATTCTAGATTACATTTAAATCAAATTCTTTACCTCAAATTCTATGTGTACATTAAGTTGCATGTGCATGTGTGAGTCACCAAGCGGGAGTTGGAATAGTGGACATTGGGTCGCATGATCGATGTGTGTTTGTTTGCACCTGCAGCTGGTGCACCATGCGTACTAGCGAAGCCCAGCAACCTGCCTGTCACCTGGTTTTTACCAATGCTTCTGCATATGCATGAGTTCTACCTTGTGTTTTTGGGAAGCGAGAAACAGTATCCCCCTCTGAACGAAAAATGTTGCGAATTTGTCGACAAGTGGAAAACATTTTTAGTGAACGATTTGTGATTATTTTATTTTGAGAACCACAATTCAGATGAAACAATTATGAGTTCGAGAGTTTTTGCCTCCTGTTGGATTGGTACGAATAAACAAGACATCACCACATGACTCGCACGACAGTACATCATTTCGAAAATGCCATATTTTATTTTGAACGTTCGAGTATTTGTTTGTTTTTATCTTGTAAATGTCTACCGACTTGATATAATAAGGCTTATAATTATAATAATTATAAACTGAATCATGACTTGGAAATAGAAATACATAATAAAATTTAAATTAAGTATCAGAAAACATCTCAACAAATATCATCAAAAATGGATATAAAAATAAAAGATCATATTCTTAGGACCTGACAACTTCCTCTGTAAAACAAAATTGCTGGTATGCATAAATAAATTAAAATGTATTCCAATTGCATCTTTTAAAGTACAGTAGCCTAATTACGTTCCACAGTGAAGAATATCCAATGGAGGGACATCTCCCATTATATTGAACATAAATCTAGTACTTTCATTTAATTTGTTTTTAGGTACTTCACTGAAACATCATAACGCCTTTAAGACGTAACTGCAACAATTACTTTGTTTATACATAAACTGTTTGCTGCATTTACTAGTCATAATTAAAAAATGCTTAGAAAAGGAATATTATGCATAAGTTTTGGAACGGAGGAAAATGTAGGACCACCACGGGGAGTCTGAATTTTCAAAGTAACTGAAGGACTGAAAATAGGGGCCACGTCAAATAACAATATCGACAGTATATAGCATCAAACTTTACAATTCTCCGTAAACGCAATAGGTCCATTAACTTTATGAGTTCACCGAAGATCCAGGAGAATAAGCTGATTTCCAGCCGTCTGGTAAACTTACGTTATTTACAGAAATATTAAATAATATTGTGACCATTTGTTTTTCATAGGAAAAGAGAAAAAACGTGGCTCATTACCACAGAAAGTAGATTCGGAAGTGGCGCACCTAGTGTTCGAAATAAACTACAGGATACGCTAGTGTACTTTGAAGGCGAGGTGACGGTCAGCTTTCGTGGAAATTTTTTCTATGAGAAGCAGCAGAACGGGCAGGTTGTGTTCCGGAAGAGAGCATATTGACGAATCTGGGCACGGACGACCACCGGTTTCGCTTCAAAACTTTCAAAGACAAAACGAAGAGGTAATTTAGTTTACTTAAATTTAAATTATAAAAGAATAGCAAAGGCGTAGAAGAAAGTCCGTTAAAGAAAACAAACATTATGAAATAAAAGTGGAGAGCACGTGTAGTAATTATGAGTGTAATTGACACGTATTTTATTTTTCCTTTCAGTTTTATTTTTCCGTTACATGTCTTGTTTTTCGTGTAACGGATATAATCCAGAAGAGTACATGATGGTTATATCAAAGAAGCATTTCTTCATATGGTTGGTGGAATGAACAATCCATTGCACGGTACTTGGGTCAGTTTCATTTCCTCCTCGCATATCAAGAGACTGGAAACGAAATTCCTTGACACGCGGAGCCGCATGACGAAAGGTGATCCAGAACGCGTAAGTCGAGACCGAGGCAGCGAGGGCAGTAGGCGAGGCTTTTTGAAGGCCACGGGACGACGCGAGGAAGACGGCGAAGCTTGTGTAGCAGATCCTCGTTTACTTGCCTGTAACAAGTAAGAACAATCCAATAAGGGCACAATCATTCAAATTATTCAAAAGATAAATTAATATACTTTCAATTATTCAAAAGACAATTTAAAGCTATGTGTTACATAATGCTATGACAGGAAATATTAGCAGAAAATCTTGTCAGTGAAAATGTACGCTAAATGTTAGCTTTTAAAGGATTGCGTTGATCTCTTTCAGGAAAACATTATTTGAATTGTTACGTGTGTTTTACATGAAATTGTAAATGAGCCGGAAAGGTAATAAGGAGATTATAGTATATTTTGTTAAAAAGATAGATTTGTTTGATATGAATGAGCGTGAGTGTCCTGTTAATACAGAGAATCAACATCCCTGAGATTTCAGGAAGGCTAATAATTCTTTGATACAGGTTTAAAAGCAGAATAAGGTTTATATTTGGCGCCCAACTCGGTGTCAACAAAACTTGTAATATATAACCCTTTTATAAGGTTACAATATTAACTAAAATTATCTAAAAAAGAGCCCTACACTGCGCACCACCGAGTTCAATAAAATCAATGGAGAAACCTCCGGCTCGCGTCGTTTACTTTTCCAGTGATTTTATGCGTTTGCGGATCTCCCAAGCATGAAACTTTAACAGGTATTGAATTGAAAAATAATTAACTTGATCCGGTTCCCGTTTTGGTTTGAATACCGATTCAAAATATGCGTTGAATGAATTTAATTTCGCTTGATCGTCATGCTGTGGTGCAATGTCTGCGACTCGAATTTACTGAATTTCTTCGACCATTCTCCCTGTCTCTGCTGACATATTTATAAAAGCTTTATCGTTTGTTTTTTCCTGCCTCTGAAATATTTTTGAAAAATAATTCATGCGCAACTTTCTTTTCTTTTTCCAATATCCTGTAGTTATTTTTAAACGTTGTGTCAGCAATGCTGCGATGTCTCTTATTTAATACTACCCTTGTTTTTATTTTTAATCGCCGTATTGTCCCGTTAAAATATTCAGGATCAGGAGAACTTTTCAGTATTTTGCAAGGAACGAACGTATGTAAAGCAGTTTTTACGGTTGTTTTCAACGCTCCCCACTGTTCCTCCATACTATCTTCTGTTCTCAGAAACTGGTCATATTTTTTTTTCTCAGTCTACGTAATCCTTCAACGTTTCCGTTTGTATATTGTCTCACTACCGTTCCTTTCTCCACCGATCACCTAATTACGTTTGTTTCTACCATCACTGTTTTGTGGTCGCTAATTTCCTGACTTACGTCGAAAGAAAAGAACATTTCTGCAGGATTGAAAGAAAAATATCACTTAGCTTTTGAACATGGTTGTATTACATAGTCAAGTAGACACCCCAACTTCCAGGGGCCTCGTAAGGTAAGGTGTAGATCGTCTCGTGCTAGATCTTTAACGGCTGATCTCTCAACTAACGGCTGGAATCTACAAAGAAAGCAACTTTATCGCACGCCCTCAGAAAGCCTTGATTCAGTCCCCATATTTTTCGAAGGGGAACATCATAACGGTACATAATTCCCGACACGAGTATTTCTGCATTGTTATACTTCGTTTTCGCTGCACGACCTGGCATTACGTACTGGTTTATCGTGTCATACGCGTATTTGCTGTTTTCGCACATTTCTGCTCACAAAAACAACCACCATTTCAATTTTATTGTTTGGTTCACAGTGCTCTACAAGCTTTGCCATTTTTTCAATGTCAATTTCTGGAAAAAAGTAGACATCAGCACCTTTTTTTCTGCACACTCCCCTTCTGTGGCATCGAATCACCGATCACTTCCACTTTACCACTGTAGGGTGCGTCGGTTTCGCCCATTTCCGGAACGGATATTGACTTAACTTGTCCCTGTGAAATGTCTTGTCCGTGTGGCGTGCCCGTGTTCTGAATCTTCAGTGTCAACTCATCTACATACCGTTGAGCAAGGATAAGCCTTTCTCTAATTAGCAAAACCCTTTCTCGCTCCTTTCGCACTTGCCGCACTTAGGAACTGCGTCATTTGTAGGAACTGCATACAGCTTCACTCGACTGAATTATTGGAATAGAGGCAAGGAATGTCGAATACACCCGCTCAACACTAGCCCTTTGCGTGTATCCGTCCGTATTCGAAACGACGCCGCGTGGCCTCAATGTAGGCTCACTCTGGCAAAGCTACCCCCGCCAGACCGTTTGCTCGCACTCAATGACACTTTCACTTCCGGAGTTCCTTTGCATTCGTCCTCCCCTGACGACTACCCGAGCCAGACTAGATCAGATATTAAGGCAAATTATCAAAATTCATTACATTTAGAAAGTAAATAATTTTATTTTTATATTTCTGTTGAAAGTAATATTTCTTTTTTTTTATTTTCGATCAATGCCAGAAGAATGGACAGGCAGTATCCTAACAAACGAGCCACGGACTGCACGCGATTTACTTTCCTCTTTCTTGTCCTATCCTCACGCCTTAAATACACACACACACACATACACACACTACCACATATGCAGGGAGATTGGTAGGGAGCTTAGAGCTTGTCCAGGCTGGGTAGGTGCCCGCTGGTGGGAGATACATGTTGGGGAAAACCCCGCTAGCCGACAGTTGAACGGCGCCGGATCTCGCCATGCAGCGGGGGAAGTATCACCGCCACCTCCCGAACAAAAACATACACTACACTTGCGGGACTAACGACCTTTGTAGTTGACGTGCTATCACTGTACTGTATCACTAAACAACCAAACAAATATTTTTTATTATTCTTCCATCTCGAAACAGTTCGTTGAATGTTAAGAAATGTGCACACCTCCAGTAGGGGAAGATCAAGGGGTCGGCCATCTTAGCTTTAAAAATGATTTCTTAATTAAGGTTCGTGAAAATTATTATTTAAGTACAGAATATGAAACTTCAATATTTTACTCATACACTCTATCAAAGCTCTTTCATTTTAAAGTAAAATAATATGTTTATATGGAGATTGTAACAATTTTTAACAATTTACATATCTGAAAAGTGGAGGGTGTTTTCGGACTACTTAAGAAATTATGGTAAAATAATTTTAATGAAGTATTAGGCTTCGCTGTTATCTCTCCTTTCGCCAGTAATTATATACAGTCGCCTAGTGTGCTCTTGGGCACAGAAAATCTTGCACTAGCCTCTCTTATCAAAATTTCTTTTAAAATAACCATCACAATGGTTATCTTTATATTATCTTCTCCCATTTCACACGAATTTTACCCATAGTTTTCTGAAACATGGACAAAATCCACATTATAATTCGAACATTACTTCCTAACAGCATACATACGAGAAATACGAAAAAACGAAGAAAACACGAAGTAACTGTCCGGTACCATTCGATTGTACTTTGTCTGATTCCACCTGAACGACCTTCAACCTTAAGAACAATTCAACATAGACATAAATTGTACAAACGACCTTGTACTGTTGTAACGTAACAAATACATCTCAGTAAACATACTAGCCACAGTAGAAGATGTATAAACTTACCTTAAGAGATGTTTCAAAGCTCCGAAGTTATATTCGTACATGGACAACCTCCAAAAAACGTAACACATATCGCACTAACCAAGCTGCTTGATGAACTCACACAATATGTCGTTTGCAAAGCTAATTCGCTTCCAGGAACACACTGACAGTGTGGCATGTGCTATCACCAGTGCCCGGTGCCCTAAACTACTTTTGTCCGACACCACTAGCTGTCCGATATTACCTGTCCTTCTCCTAATGATGTTCACCGTTATACATCATACAGTTGTAAAGAACTTCCTGCAATAATGTTTAAGAAATATTTGTATTTCCAATTCTACATTGCTGGTATTTTCTATACCATTGTCTACAAATGAATTCAATATAAATTAATTATTTTTCTATTTCCATCAATCGTTCTGTAAATCTCCATATTGCACTTCTCAACGAAACATGGAATATCTTCACCCAATTCCCATACTTTTCACCCACTCTTTGAACATATAAAATCTACTAATAGGCCGAATGTTTTCAGATTCTTGGTTTTGTTTATTACTATATTTTTATACTTTTTATTCAACACAATATATTTGTATTTGTCTATCGTATTTTCGTGGACTTTTAAATAGCCTCAAATTGATATGTTAGATTATGGTTTTTATTTACAAATTATTTGTAGAGTTTCATAGGAATTATTAACTTTTGGATTAGAAAATAGTCATACAGGACAAAAAAAGTATAACAAACTTTCATAACGATTCACGCTGAAATGGTAATTCTTGCCAAGTACCCCGGATGGGAATATTCGCACCATTTAATTCTCAACGCAAAGTAACTAGGATCATCAGACTTCAGGCGGTTCTTTCTCTGAGAAGCAAATGAGCTCATGAAACCCACCATCATAACTTATGTCGCATTTCTAACTGTATAAAGAGTACTCAACGTATTTTACTAGTGGCTTAAGCGCAGGGCGATGCCAGACATTCCTACCATGCTGCAAGAAGATGAAACATTCACATGGGCAATATAGCGCCCAGCACAAAACATTGCGCTGACGTCTAATAGCGTGCGTGTGTGTAGCCACTGATTTACGATTCAACTTCACCGCTCTCGTGTAGCTCTGACATTTTTATTCAAAACAACCAAATATTTGCATTTCACACAAAACCAACAGGAATTAAATATAATTTTATCATTGCCTGGTTCTGACAATGTATGCAAATATATTTTCTCATAGTTTTCACTTTTATCTTTTTATTATATAAATTATATTTTGGCAACATTCTTCCTTTCATTTTAGTTGCGAAATGTTGCCAGAATATAACTACGTTCAAGAGAGAAATAATAAATCTGAATAAAAAATGGTACTAGAAGTGTCCACTATTTACAGTATTGGTATCTAATTGTGTAACTTTGAGGTCTGTGCCAAAATCAATTATTTTGTGTATTGAAACGAAGCAATGTATGATGCAATGTGTTTCTTTTGTATTGGTTCAATAGTTGAAAAATATTTGCCGTGCAGAATTACATTAATGGATGTCTTATCAGACAAGGAAGACTGTTATGGATACAAACGAAATGTTTGATGTTTAGTATGACAAGCCATAACAAACATGAAATCGAAAGCTTGGGTTGGTATCAAATAAACGGTAGCAATTTCTAGTAAATTTGCGGAAATGTTTTAATTCAATTTCCTACATTTCAAAATAACTCCTGCAAAACAACAATTTTTAGTTTTAATAATGTGCTTAACACAACACCTATAGGAAGACCTTGAATGTATTTCAAAGATTTACAACTTTTATTTACCTCTTATCATTACTTTCTTACTTCTTAGTATAGTAAATGGCTTTCTTTTCTACACACTACCCTTTTTCAAAGTACACGATTCGTTTGACTTTTGTTATTTTTAAACTTAAATTCCCTTTGTGTTAATTTGATCCCAACTGCAAAATGAGAGTTTTCTGACAATTTTTTTGTGATTAGCCGGTGTGCATGACGATTTAAGTTGTAACAATTCTTAGCAGCATATACCTATCGGTAGAGTTTATCTCAAAACTAGCATTGCCGCTGAATCTGAGACTGGCCAGAAAGGAATCGAGTCTTGACAAAGGCGGACTTTAGACCCTTACCTCGATATACCAAGGCCAAATTCATCCGCTGTCTGGAGGACAATTTAACCAGCAACAGGCAACCGGCACACTGGATCAGTAGTTTTCCTAGATTTCTCCTATAAATTCCAAGCGCATGTCACAGCAGAACCCTAACAGGCGCGCCATGGACCAAGCGATGTTTCCTTCCTCTTCCTTGTCCTATCCTCACCGCTTACACTCACAAGCACTACACTACCACGCATGCCCGGAGACCGGTCGGGAGATTAGAGCTTGTCCCGGCTGGGGCGGTTCTCCGATGGGAGAAATACCTCGAGATGAAAATCCGAAGTGTAGGTGGGAGCCGGATCTCGTCATGCAGCCAGAGAAGAACACCGCTACCTCTGAGGTGATTAGTCCCTTAAGTAGTATTTGACACATGTTTAAAAGAAGTAAAGGATGCGCAAAATGCTCCGAGATGACTGATCAATAGCAGTCTTTTGCAAAAGTCTTCAGAGAAGTAAGTGGACAGCCATTTTATTCACAATATTGGTGCATAGAAAATAAGAGTGATTTAATTAAATATATCACAAAACGGAATTAAGCAAAGATTTGTGCGTTCAAATATATTCCTGGCCAATGGCAATAGCAAATGGAAATAACGGTAATGCTGAGAGTGTGAACGTTATTTATCTTTAGGCAAGCCACTTGCCTTGATCACTAGTTATTTCATTTCTGTGAATAGAACATATCCTAAAATAGATTGCGGTTCAATACCAAAAAAACGCATATTATTATTTGTGATCAAAAATATACTGGTACTTCTTATGGTTATAAGTTGACACCGTACATCCAGTTGTGTCTGGGAGTGGCATGTAATAAATTATAAGCGTTGATTCATTCCAGGTTCAAAACATCAACATAATCATTGCCCACTTAATGATACTAAAATCAGATTTTAATTTCGACCTCACAGGTTTTTGAAGAAAGCATATTATATACATTTTTAATATCGTCGCTTTCTGCATCTCATTGGAAAACAGTGATCTCTTCAGAGATACAAATATTTGCTAAAACTCAGGGGAGTTTATTTGTTTCCTTTTATATCCGGAAAGGCTCGTTTCAGTTTTTGAATTCCCACTGCAGAGGCCAGAATAGTGCGACTCGCAAGTAATAAGCGTTGTCCTCATTCACACCACATTCCATGCCACCTCACCACAAACTTATAGTTTTCGTCGTCTGCATTTGAACGAAGTATATCTTCATTTCGACGCTACTTACTAGTGTGCTTACTGATGTGGTTCACTACAAGGTTCTAAACAATTTGCAATTTGTTCACCAACTGCTCTGAACTAACGAAGTATTGGAAGAATATGACTAAATAAACTTTGGTACACCGTATTGTGCAAGTACTATTCATCTTTTACGTCCTAAATAATTGCCTCTATGTAAGTGAAATGTTGAAGGTAGGAGTTTATTTCAAGGCACTAGCCGCTCTTGCCGCGAGGTGCGTAAACTCTGGAATGGAATTGCCTGCATTTGAGGAAATCACCTATCTTCGTACAGATATCAAATCAAGTCTTTATTTGCCTCTAATAAATTTTTAAATATCGTTTTCGTTTTTTCTTAGTCGTGATTACAATCCCTCACCTTTTCCCGCTTGAGCTGTTGCTGTCGGACCAAAACTTTTTCAAAAAGTAACCTTAAGAAAATACAAGTAGTTAAAAATAATTTTTTAAGCTGCATAATTAAACCATTATGGTTCGTGTCAATTTTAGCGCAATGTTGAATAAGACATGGGAAATTTTGAAAACAAATTGTTATCTCATAAATGGCTCCAAATGATTTCTTTGAGCTTTGTGTACGAATTTACTGAATAACATGGTAAGACGAGATTCTCACGTAACCTTTGGAGTTTTCAAAAACTACACCAATGTACATTTTTGAAGTATTCATCCCTTAATTATGAACGTTTTTAATACATTTGGGAGTATACGAACTTGAAATGATTTTTTGTGAAATTTCTCGAAAACATATACGACTTCTGTTAAAAAGTCCAAAACACCCTATTAAGTCCGTTTTCAAAAATGCTTAAACGACATTAAATCAAAAACGGCTCCAAATTTTCTAATAAAGATTTGCATATTAAACAGGTAATGCACTTCTATTTTCTTTAAGTCATATTTCCAAGCTATTATTACGGAACAGAAAAATGAGGGAATGTGAAAAAATGTACGTGTTTTTTAAAAAATATTTTTTTAATGTTATAACAGTAACATGTTTACAAATTGTGCTACTAAGGGATTGAACCTTGTGAGTCGGGGACTTAATGCAGGTGAGCCCAACTACTTGAACACTAAATCTGTGTATTCAAAACCCGCGTTTGTCATAAATATTTTAAGTTGGGTTTATAGCGTTTGGGGCATTGCCAATCTATAATGTATTACGTGTGTACTCTAATCCTTCCATAATCCTTTGGCCCGGTAGGCAATTTGTGTGCGACATGCGTGTGCAATTTGTAATTGAGGAATTGGATCCCACACACACTATAACGGTTCAAGCATCGGTATTGGAACAAGGAACACATGGGCAAACATGGGAAACTACAAAGCCGAGATAACTCTATGCGATGTTGAGGAAATGATTTGCAAATATGTATTTCACTAGGAAACTGCCCAGAGAAGTGAAAGGTTCCACGATAGGTCCTGGAGGATGTTTTACTCACACGATAGCTAGCCTATAGGAAGTGGGTGAAGAAACAAATTAAAATATAGCCCACATTCAAATGAGTTGGAAATTAACTAGTACGAGAAAGACATATAATAGCATAACTACATTTTTGAGTATCGCAAAATCCACAATATTAAAATCTATTGTAAACGTAAAAACATACCGGTGCCCGGCCGGTAGTATATAGACGGCTCTTTACTAGATTGTGTTTTGAGATTGATTGAAATATGAATTATACGAATATGAAAATATGTGAGCATAATGATGAATTTTAGAGTTAACATTACGTTACAAAAATTGGCAAGTCATTTCATGTAGACTAGAATAGACCTGTGATATAAATGTGGAAATATTAATTGTTGGATGCAGGAAGATCTCGTTGGTAATTTCTTAATTTTTTGATTACTTCAAAGAAATAGTATTTTTTAAATGATTAATAAAAACGAAACAATGTCAAATTAAAGAATTATTTGTATTATTATCTTATCTCAAGATAATATCCAGTAGAATTTAAGAAACCAAGTCAAGAAGAATAGCGCGCGTCTACATATGTTGAGAAAGTTATCGTTCGTTTAAAGTTTCATAATTTTTCTTCATCTTTCGCGTTTTTAAGTGTGCTTGTGAAGAGACCACTTTTTTGGATGATCCCTTGTTTTCCTCTTATCTCCCTTCACTCTTAGACCATTTAACGTAGACTGAGTTTGTTCAAGAGTAACCAATTCTTTAATTTAATGTAATGATAAGAATTCAATTCAGAATTTAGAATGTTTGAATTTTGTTTGGAGTTTCAATTTTATATTCTCCCGTTAAATTTTTTTGAACCTTATTTGAGTTTCAATGGCCAAGAAACTTTATCTGTTCCAAAGTCTGAGACCTTCTCCGAACGCAGGTTCTCGCAGAAACTTTGAGAACGTGCTTAACTCTGTTAATGATTTGACTAGCGCTCCTCATTAAACATTAGAAATGTGGCAGGGCTAATTCTCGACCCGAAGCAACCTGCGCCCAGGGGAGCCAGTTGAGACCACCATTTAGAGTTTCGTTAACTCCTGCAAAGTGGTACCTGAGGGCTCGCTCAGGTGTATTAGAGTTTCCAAATGAACTATCTGCGCCGGAAGGAAAATTACTTGCATCATGATCGTACGTCAGCAAATAATAACTCAATCACATACTCAAAAACTATTATTGATCTAGAGACTACATCCATATATCACACACACTAAAATCGAATCTGACATTCAATAAATACATAAAATACATTTTTGAGGATAGCCGTTATTTATTTGTAACTTTCGGCGTGTTTGCTTAGTGCAAGACATCTCAGACATTAAGGGCTACTTCTGTAATCTGATTTGGATATATTGAGAAAAAATACATCAGTCTATATTTAGGTCTACAATTTGGGTTATAAGGATACAGATACCATTTTTCTTCCTCATTGAGCTTTGAAATCAATCGATTCATGGCCTTCACAGGTAAGCTTCTTTCTACGATAGTAAAGCCTCATTGGAGGTTTCAGCTGACATCCACATAATCGTAGAAATGCAGGAGCGAGAGTATGGACCAGCAAAGGCGGCTCATTAACTGATGTCACTGCAGAGACTCTGACTGGGAGATCATAGGGTTTGAGTCTCGACGGAGACAGGGTTTCCGACATCAGCTAAACAGCTAGGTCGAATTCTAGCGTTCTGTCTGGAAGAGAATTATCGCTACCGACTGCTCTGATGGGTTGTTTTCCGTGGTTTCTCTAAGCAACAGCAGGCGAACGCCAGAACAGTACCTTAACAAATAGACCACGCGCGATCTTTCCTTTCTCTTCCTTGACATATCCTCACCAACTACACACACACACACGCACATGCGCACGGCACTATCACACTTGTTTAGAGATCAATCGAAAGTTTAGCACTAGACCCAGCTGGGCGGTGTTCCGCTGGTAGGAGATACCTCTACGGGGAAAATCTATACCTCTACGGGGACCCGTATTAACTAAAAAAGTAGGATCGACATGAACGAAGGACTCCACGAGTTTGGAGTCCCATTGTTAAAGATAGCGCTTCAATATTCACCTGGAAATACATGGAGGAAACCACGGAAACGATCGATCAGTGCAGTCGCCTCAGGAATTGTCAATGACTGTTGTAGCATCACTTGACTCGGGTATCCAGAAAGTATAGAAAGTACTTTTAAAACATGCCACTGCCAGGACTCGAATTGCGGAGCTTTCGATGTATCATTGGATATAAGACATACGCAAATCCACTTACGTCTCTATTAACGAAAAGAATGAACACTATTGTTTTACGTGATTACATTAAAATGATAGGCAGTGCTTAAATAAAGATTTAAAAGCTTTAAGAATAGATTTAAAAGGAAAATGATTTGAAGCTGAAATTGAAAGTCATATGATATTTAATTTCCATTACACTCCATTTTTTGCCATAAAACTGTATATATACTGTCTGATCAAAAGTATCCGGACACGTGGCTAAAAATGACTTGCCAGTTTGGGGCGCCCTCCATCGGTAAGGCTGGAGCTGAATAGGGTGTTGCCCCCCCCCCTAGCTTTGATAGCTTCCACTCTCGCAGGCACACTTTCAATCAGGCGCTGGAAGGCTGTGGTGTGCTGCACTGAAGAGAGGTATTGATGTCAGTCAGGTCTGGCACAAAGTCGGCGTTCCTATACATCCCAAAGGTGTTCGATAGGATTCAAGTCAGGACTCTGTGCAGGCCAGTGCATTACAGGGATGTTATTGTCGTGAAAGTGGCGTGCTCGATCGTGTTGCAAAGATGCAACCACCATCCTCGATTTGCTCTTCAACAGTAGGAAGCAAGAAGGTGTTTAAAACATCGACGTAGGCTCGTGCAGTTATAATGACACACAAAACAACAACGGGTGCAAGCCCCCTCCATGAAAAACTCGACCACACCATAACACCATTTAGGACGTGTCCGGATACTTTTGATCACATAGTTTATAATATACTTTATTAACATTATAAACCATATATCACACATTATATTTCATGAGTGAAGAAATCAGTGTACAAATTAATCAAAACTTTTTGACGAAGGAGGATTGTCGCGCTTTAGCAAGTGTTCTACACAAATACGTCTAGATAAGAAAATAATGTACTCCGATGCAGAAAACGTCTTTAAGCTCGGCTTATAATAACTTTAGATGACTACCGTGCATCTGACGATATCTAGTAATTAAACTGTAAATACTTCAATCTTATTCCATGACTGTTGAAAGAGAATATAGCCACGTCCGACTGTGGAATAGCCCCCCTTCTGAACCCACATGAACCCCCCACCCACTTTGTGACATGGTCTGCTGCAAAATATAAACATATAAATGGGTTACTAATAAGTTGTTTATTTGTACTTGCTTTTACTCAGGGTGATTTAAGCTCCAAGGGTAGTTCTTCAGTCAATCCTCCTACAAAATTTCATCAAAAACAGTGGAGTCGTTTTTGAGCAAATAATTGTTTAAACAAAAGTTAAAATTTTCATGTATTTCACGCAAAATAACGCGAAAAATTTTCAAATTTTTCAAAAATTCTACATGACTTTATTTCAAAATATGTCTTTAAGGAACACATTTTATAATGAAAAAATATTTATCATTAAATTTTAAGTTGTAGGAAGATGCCAAAACATTTTTAATCTTTCCATTTTTTGAAAAATCAGAGATTTTAACGAATAGGAGACCTTCGGTATTATCTAAAACCTTCTTCAGACTAACCACTATCAAAATTGAATCAAAATCGAAGTCGCAATTTTTTTGAAAATGTCTCAAAGACTTCACATAAAGTACCCCAAAAATAAAATATCGATTTTAAATTCAAGGGGCCGCGACTTCAGTCAGATCTATTGGGAAATATCAATTTTGGAGAAATTTGGCTGAATGGTTTATCCTATAGCGTTGTTCACAGACTGACGGACAGATGGACAGATGTTTTGCCGGCAATCGATTTTTCGGTATGCCACAAACCAGGGATTCCCAGGCGTTGGAGGACTTTTTCTAAATTTAGAAAGGAGATTTATCCACTTTTTCGTTACTAGGGCCCTGTAATAAGAGTTTTTCTGCATAAAACTCACCTTTTTCGTGCAGCATCACATAACCTTCTCTTATTAAGAAATTCCTTCTAAAGCGCGAGTAAGTAATAATACAATAAAATATTTTCTTAGTAACCATAGTAATAATAATTGGGAAATGTTAGTTCCCAAGAATTGAAAAATTGCATCCTCCGACAATTCCAAATACCAACGATATATCAATAGTATGCTCTGTCGTAGACCTGGAAACAGCAGTAAAAGCTGCGCTGTCATACCCAAATTGTCCCTTTTGCTGCTCGATTTCCAAGTTCACAAGAAGTGTATCCTGTCCAACAGTGTTCCAAAATAATCATTTCTCTGAAGTTCACGGTGATGCAGAAAAATCTCCTGGTGAAAGGTTTTAGGATTAAATTCAAATATGATTTAAATGATAAACTTGTTAATAATAATGTGTAATTTTATTTAGGTTGTTCGTAAATATGAATGCAATGTTAAAATATGTTTCGTTAGATTTTTCAATTTTATTTGGGGAAAAGTGAGATCATAGGTGCAAATTGCCTATGGTTCAGAACAATAGAGCCGCCGTTTGATCGTAGTAGTAGCAGCACATCGACATTAATTATAGTAGGATGCTGTTAGGTCCATTTTGGCACTACAATGATAATTGTTCGACTCCAAATTTTCTTCTGAGTAAGGAAAGTCTTTTAGTACTTCACGAATTTATTGTTATAAATCAGTTTTTGTTAAAAAATTTCTGAATTATGTTACACTCAATCTTTAAAAATTCATGTAAAAAGTTGACTTGAAATATACATAATATATTTTTTCTGTGGTAGCATTTTTGAAATTTTCTAAAGTAAAATTTTTGTGATATTTTTTGCGTTTAAAAATTCAAATGTTTGACCAAAAATTTAAAAAACAAATTAATCCATTATTAAGTATTTTTTTCATTCCATTCCTTTTTATATGGCACAACTTTCTTCGGCATACAAGTATACGAAACAAATATGAAATAAACTAATATTTTATAAAATCGGGGTAAAAAGGATAGAGTGGATGTGAATATTGGCAAATCTTAGTTTTTATTTCTCCCAAACAATCCACACAGGTGGATCAAAACATTTGGAGGAATTTTTGTAGCCTTATTCTGCTACAGCTTTCTTCTTATTATTATTATTATTATTTTCCCGAGAGAATTACAACTTGCCTTCAATCATCTCGAGATGCATTCACAGAATTAATGCCATCACGGAGCTCTAAAATTGGTCTAAAATTCTCCCATACATCAAAACGAATTAAGAAAGGGCAGTTCCAAGGTTCAATCAGTGCACATCGATCACACAAGAGAAATCTGCAGAAATTCAAAGCGTGTCAGTTGAGAATTCTCAGTCTAAATCACGGGAGGGCCTGGATCCCCCAGGCCTCGCCCTGTCGCCGTCCGGAGGAAGCGGCGTGGGGAAGAGCTCCTTTCGAATCGCGACCCCCCCCCCGCCCTCGCCCTCCCCGAAGTCAGGTCGTAATTCGATTACGGAGAAGGCGCCCCTCAGAAAACTCAAATGACTCGGAATATAATGAGATTCTGGGCATTAAGGGCGCCTCCTGGCTCATCCTTAATTCTCTTCTTGTCTCTGCGCTGTGGTCCCGGACGCGGAATTTTGTTATTCGGTTATGGAGAGACAAGGGCGGGATAATTGCTACAAGATTGTCTATTCCTTCTTCTGGCAGATGTTACTCCATTGCGAAGCACTTTTTAAAGCGAAGAAACTACACTTTCGGCAGGAACCTGAGTAATCGTAATTTTCGTTTGCTACAATCAATTGATTCATATAACATGCCTTCTTAATAAACGCTACCCTTACACGAGTATATATTTTCAAGAAGGCAGAAAGTCGCTACACATGATGTACTCGTATTTGACAATTTCTCACGACAATATGCAATTTCGTAAAAAGTATGTCTTCCTTATTTTAATGGATAGGGTATGAACGTATTATAACTGGTATACCAAGGGTAAAAATCAAAACACAATTCGTTTTTGGAAGTGCTCAAAATGTTTTGAATTTTACAAATACTGAACGTAATAGAATAAAAACTAATGGTTCTACAACAGTATGTACTTTGTGGTTTTATCTGTAAAAATACGTAATAATATAACATTCCAAATTGTAACCTTCGAATTCTTTTGTCGTATTGTTAAAAATTTCAACAAAAGAAGAGCGAAAAAATCGAATCTTCAATTTTGGAGCATTTCAACAACGATTTCTAATTTGTCAAGTAATATAATTAAGACATCAATTTTAGCTTCGTATAGAAAAGTCAAAAGTCGCAGTCAGAAAATGGGGTGTTTAGAATCTCTATGATACGAATAACTTTGAAGTAAAAGTCTTTAATTCGAAGTATTATATGATGGCGGATCGAACTGAAAAATATATTCTTCCCCCAAAATACTTGCTAGAACCGCACCTTTATCTCAGGCGCCGCAACCGCCGAACTGGTCGACTCGATCCGATCGTGTTAGGTGGCTCAGTGCATCGCCTGATGTCTCTGACCCGGAGGTTGTCGAGTTCAAGTGCCGACAGGTCGAATACAGCTTCTGAGGACGAGAATTGTACCGACCAGCTGCACTGATCGGTATTACGTATTTTTCTCGATCAACACCAGGCGAATGCCGGAGCAGTACCTTAACAAATTGCTACCAATCGCGTGTGATCTTCCTCGTTCTTTACCTATTCTCACCCTTTCTTTCAATTACAATTACCCTTATGCGCCCAATAGCTCCACACATGACAGATCAGTCGGCATTGAACAGCATGCCCAATTGGGGCGTTTTCTGCTGGCTGGGGGGGGGGGGGTCTGCGCAATCCGACGTGTGGGCTGGCGTCGAATCTCAACATCAGCGGGGGAAGACCAACACGTTCCCAATCCGTGAAACACATTAACTACTCTTACGGGACAAACGACCATTGTAGTTGACACGTCTGAAGTCGCGAAATCAATCAAATTAATAATCGTGATCAGCGGCCCAACATCGGAACGCGCACTTCAGTTCTGGGAAGTTTCCTCACCCGTTCTGTTGGGTCTTTTGGGGCTCGTTTAGGGATCTAAACGGTACACATTTGCTCGCCTTTTCTAGTATATTTATAAAAAGTTACACGATACAGTGCAAAACACTTATCTAAAAACCTTTCCGTTGCAAACTTGAGTCTGATTTGTTAGTCGCGTGAATTGAATTTCCAGACCCCTTCCGAACACAGCCTGATAGATAACTTTAATTCACAAACATACCTCTCACACACGATCAGCAACAGACGACAATAATACACGATCAGCAGCAGACGGCACTCTATACTCTGACTTCTTTGATGTAAGGGTTAGTTTATTGGGTTGTTATTCCAAGTTCTCCGGTTCAAATCCGATCGTGAATTTTTAAGAGCAAAAATCTTTGGTACACTTTTCTTCGGATGGGAAGTGAAGCCGGCTGTCCCATGTTGCAAATTTACTGCATGTAGAAGATTATAAAGCTTAAAAGAATCATTTGATCTAAATTCTAATAGCTTGTTTTCTCTCCCAAGAAATAACTCTTTTCGATGTCAGATGAATTGATCGTAGCAAAATTTGAGTGGTCAGGCGGCAAGGGTAGGTCTAATGGCCCAAGCCTTGCCACGTAAAAAAGTAAGGTATAATAGAATTGAATGTAGTTTAATTGAATATTAGTGATCTATAGCAGCAGAAAATACTGCCGAAGAAATCCACTCAAATTGGTTCTTCAGAATATAGCAGGTAGGCTACCCAAGAACAAGAAAGAAAATAATCTTAAATAATCATGCAATAAATAAAATACTATTTTAGGAAAAACTGTTGTCAATAACACTGCCATAACACGAATAGTATATATGCAGAAAAAAATATTTACGTACTAAGAATATAAAAAAATAAATTTCAAAACGCAATGCCTAAATGGCAAATTTGTAATGATAAAAGAGTTCTTCCTTCGAGACTTGCTGTCACATAACAACAAAAGCTGTGTGGTACTGATGCAGTGATATACTGAGTATGATAATTTATTAAGTACGTAGTATGTAGTATGGAATAACACATCCTAATATTTGCATTTTTACTTCGAAAACGAAACCGTTGCATTTCTTTTCGAATTTTCTCCGAGTTTTTCTATAATTGTTGGAATTTTGAATGAAACCTCTCTCGTGGCCAAATGTGCATAGTTTCCTTTTAATTTCTGCGCGCTTTGTAAATGAGAAATATATACGTATAAGAAGATTCTTAATATACGTATTTCATTCTCAGCACCCCCACCTCTGAATCATGAATTTGTAATTAAATGTAGTTGCTAACAATAAAAAAAATGTCATTACTAACACTTGCGTAATCCTGTATGTAAGCTTTTTAGATGTTTTTACGAAAAACTAAGAGGAAATTGAATAGAGAAAACCGTTTCTTTAGGTCCTAAGTATGTTCGTTCCTTTCGATCATGTCACGTACAGCATTCTCACGAAATAATTCGAATGAGATTTGAAGAATGGATTCGTTGAAGGCGAGCACATAATAAGGTACATACATAAAGCGCTAGACATTAATAGGTATTACATAATCCCTGTGAAATAGCACGTAGGTTCAGAGCAAGTCGGACTTCCACATTCAATTGTACTTCACAAAAACGGCAATATGCTGGAAACAAAAAAAAAAGATATCATTGGATGGCACAATACGGGGGCAAGATTGCATGTTATCGTCTGTTCAGGACCGTGCAAACAAATTATTCGAGGAGATTGAGACTCTCGTATACGACCACAGAGAAACAAGATCACAAGACCGTTTCTCTATAATACCACTACACCGGAGTCCACTCAGAGGTACACCGAAAGGTGACCAAAGGAGAATGATACCTGACACGCGGGATCGAAATGACAGTAGAGGAGGCCGATCGTGATAACAAGTGATACTGGATAACCCTGGCGTACGCGTCAACACGATCCGTACCTGAAGCTCTGTCGGAATCCAAGAGGCCGGGATGGAGGTCGAGAGAGGGCATGTCGGAGGAGTTCTGGAGTAGCGGGCGGTCGCGTGACTGGCTCTCGAGTAGGCGACCCGCGAGGAGGTCCTCGCGGCCGGCCCCAGCGCTGCCGGACGCCCAACCCCTCTCGCTAATTGTGCCGTCCCCGAGGGCACGGCGGGCAGCGCCAGCGGGCAACTTTGTGACTAATTATTGATGGGGATTAGCCGCAAGAGAACGGAGTTGCGGTCGATAGTGACTGACCGTCATTCCACGGGTACTCTCCCTAAGTTTTCGTAGGCTTCTTGAAGCCTCTAGAGGATTTCGGGTGGAAATTGTGTTTAACATTTTGGGTAAAGTCGAGATGAATCGATCTTGTGAAAGAGAAGAGCTGGCAATCTCTTACTATAAGCGGATTGAGGAACAGACACGAAATGGCAATGATCAGTGACACAATGAGTAATATTTCTATTTTTCTATCGTATTTTCTATTTTGTAGGTGTAGTTGCCAGCTGTCTTGATGTCCTTTGAAGATTTTTATTGGTAACGAGTAAAATATATTTGTACTCTTTTATTTACAGTTATTTATAACATATTCCAGTGATATTTTAAATACATTTCGTCAGTATTGAAAGTTCATAACTATACTTGTGATATGACTCATCGGGTTCTGGAGCACGGACACGCCTCTTGAGTGTGCCATTGGCAATGATTATTGACTCATGCGGTAAGTCGAGTAAAGCGGGTTTCATGAAAACCTTAATGAATTATCAACATATGGTTATAACAGTTTCACATTTATAGAGCCTCAAGTTGATCGGAAAATATCAGTTTTTGGGAAAACCTTCCGAATCGTTCAGGCACTAGCATTGACTACGGACGGTCTGATAGACTTGTTTCCATAATCAATTTTTTGGTATCAAGAGCTCATAAAAGGCGTATACGGTCTATTCGACGTATTATAAGTAATTTACTACATGCCGAAGCAATACTGATCAACGTGTTTGATATCAGGAACCTACAAACGACTTTCTGCCCCAAAATCGCCACTTCTCGCTGCAGCTTATATCTTCCCCTATCTACGTAAGTAGAATGCGATGAAGTAAAAATCCTCGCACTTACTTCATAGGTACTGAGATCAAAAAACATTTATTTAGATTTGAAAATAAGTCATTGCTTTTGATCATGACTTCGTGAAAATATACAGACACACAAAATACCAGGCGATCGAGTTAAAACAGGACTTTTCTTAGGAAACATACGTTTCAAACACACAAAATATCAAATAATCGATTTGACAGGACGTCGGTTAGTCAGTTGAAAACGATTCATGGAAATCTAATTCGAGAACTGCGTTCAACTTGTCGCGTACAACGTGTAAACTTTTTGGACAGTTTGAGAACCGGTGAAATAACTTACAAATGCCAACTGCTGTGTTCTGTTATATTTTGAGTAGAGAGTTAAAAACAAAAGGTTCCCTTAATGACATACACAATTTAAAAGCAAAGTTTTGCTTATTAAAGGATATTTTATCGTACATCCAAATGCCTCTGGTGCAAAAGTGGAAAAGTGATGAAAAACAGTGATGGCAATGAAGTAGATCTATTGAAAGATTGGGAAATGATGACAATAATTGAAGTATTTATTTTATCAGTAGTAGTTTGTCTTCAAGAAGAAAAATAATATTAAAACATTTGATATGAAGAGTTCTCTTTTTTATAAAAAATGTCATCTTTTCCACAAGGGAAGTTTGGTAACCGTTAACACAAATTCCATACGTGCCTAACGGGATTTGAATCCCAGTCTCGGTGGCAAAATGCGAGTCGATACACCACGTGTAAACTTGAGTGTGGAGTTTTCGACACAGCTGCAGCTAGACCAGCGATATGAAGGACCGAGCCTGATGTAACTAGTCAGTGAGCGTCGCCCGCTTCAAAGAACGAGAGGGAGGGCAGAAGCTTCGCTGTTAAAAGCTTATTGTCCATCAAGGAGGCGCATTAACGGCCTTGACTGTCTCGGGCAGGGTTAACGACTTCCATAACGCAGGCTTTATGGGCATCTTGAGAGGGCTGTCCTTCGCAGATAAGAAAGAAGCGGCCGAACACAATGTAGCCTTCGTACAAGAAACGATTCGCGTCGGAAAAAGCGATAGAAAATGGCCTTGTGGACGGATAAGCGGTGTTTAAAAAGAAGTAGGTCATGCAGCGCTACAAGATGTGAATGTAACACTACTTTGATATGTAAGATATTTAATACAGGGAATTCATTTTCCAGGTCTTCATGGCTTTCATTAATAATTAAGTCTTCACCAAATATTTCATTTGTTTTAATTCCTAGTATCTTTTCATCATAATATTTTCAGTTTTTAATACATGGATTGTGTTCGGTTACTTGTTTCATATAACTTTTGCACAGGGTGAATTTATTTAGAAAAATACTTATTGGGTATCATATCCATTTTCATCCCTGCAAGTTGAGGTCTCAATAGTAGAATAATTTTGTAATGAAGTGCATCAGTGAATAGTGTGATGAAGGTAGAAAGTAGAACTCCTTTAAGTTAACTCCTTAAGACTCACAATGTGAAACAAAATGAACATTTACTAATTACATCTCAAGACCCAATGTGGATATTGTAAACATTAATTGGATAACTCCGGAATTAGTCATATTCGCTCTTATTCGTAACGTCAAAAGAGTCTTGTGTAAGCACGCTAAACGTCTCATCTGAGAAAAGCTTGTGATGAAACATTGTGCGTACTCTATTATACAAACAACTCCAGTGTGTTGGCATATCAAGTGTCACATTCCAAGTTGGCTACAAAATATCATACATCCACCCACCTACTCTGCACTTGGTAACGTTTGTGAAGAACACAACTCTAAAACTAAAGCAGATGGCTCTTAAATTATTTTATGGTTGTTTTTCAAATTTATTATTATCTTCCTGTTCAGCATATATATTTTTATTGTGTGTTTCAAAGACGAGAATTGATTCATAACGACTTTTGGTTTATTTCCTAAATGTAAGTGCCCTGAATGAGTGCGTTATATATTTTTTTTATTTTTAGGGAGCAAAATGAATTGTAACTAAAGAGAACATTCGAAAATGTGATTATACTTTTGAGGTTATACTATTTGAAGTGAATTTGCTGCTATATTTTGGTGGTCTAAATTACTTGAAAAGCGTTAATTTATACGTAGGTTCGATTCCGCGGTACGTCAGAGGTTGAAATGTGTGGATAAAGAATATGGAAGGTGGATGCAGAGAGTGATGAAAATAATTCTTCGGGCAGTTCGGTAATGTGTTCTTTCATTGTAGGAATTGTGTGGCAGTTCATCATGAACGTGATTGTTCTAAATTAACTATGGAGATTTAAAAATGATTATTAGCGCTTCATTGTGTATGGTGTGTTCAGAATGTTTAGATTATATTTAGCAGCATTTCCCCGTATCGAGAAAGATACATCATTGTAGAGCTAATTATCAGTTTTCAAATTGTTACCGTCATATTTTAAGGGGGATTTTGTTAATTAGTGCATAGAATTGTGACATTTTGGTGTTTAAATTCATGTTCTGTTAATATGTTTTACAATTTAGTTATTTAACTTGTGTTCCGCGACAATTGGCTGCTTTTTGGTGTGGTATCCAAGGAATATTTTCGTTGTGAGTAAGTAACTGAGGTGGAGGGTTTGGTAGAGGGTTCACGTTTCTAAATTAAAAAGATTGCTTGAGGGTATGCCGTTTCTTGTTCATGTTAAGGACTTATCTAGTAGGGTTGTGACTTTCTCTGGTATGGTTATATTTATATCTTATTACAATATAATTTATGATGAGACATTACAGTCACATTTGCTTTTTGCTAATGCAGGAACTGATGGTTATGAGAGGGAGGTGGTTGGGACGAGTGGTGGCCGCCAATGGTGGTTGTTACACTCTCGTTGGTTGAGGATTAATCGGAAGCAGCGAGCCGTTGCTACAATACATTTTAAGCCTATGGTTCGCATACACCAGTCACATCACATTTATATTTATGGTATCGCTTTGTCTTAGTGAAAACATTTATCCATCCGTCTTATCTAGAATAATTTTAATTATCCATTTTTTAGCCCATTCAATGAATATGTCGAGGTCTTCTATTAAGTTATTTCTAGCTGTGATTATATCCTCTTGTTTTGTAAAAACGCAGTGACGTCAGCGTAGAGTACTATTTGCAAGTCTATTAGTTATGAATATTCAGAAAAATATAAAATGAATAATGCCGGGGAAAATCGAGAACTTTGAGGCACTCCTGTAGGAATCTTGTGTAAGGGTGATCTGGCACTGTTAGTTTTGACTTGAAACTCTCTTTTATTTAAATGTTTTTAAACCATTTGGTATACGTAGACTGGAGTGCCTATTTAACATAGATTGTAGAGGAGGCGTTGATGCCATATTTTGTCAAAGGCTTTGGTTATTACTACTAATATTGCAATAGTGTGCTGCTTGGTATGGAATCCTCGCGCCATGTATTTGGTTAATCGTAATATTTGGTGTTACGTGTTGTAGAGTTGTTAGATGTAAATCCAAATTTGTATCTGGGTTTACTTGTGTGGCTGTAGTTTGGATTTCCTCCAGTTTAAGGAAAGACAGCACTGTTGCCATTTTGCAATTGTTGAAGTATTCTAGTTTGAGTGATTCCGTATATACTGTTTAAATGCCTACTCTCAGGTAGTTATTTGGTGCTCTTAATACTTTGTTTGAAATTGCATGTAACCTTCTATTTCTCATTTCTTAATTTCAAGTTTAACTTCCCAAAGGGAGGTATATTTTATAATTGGTGCTGTGTATAGTAGTGTCAGATTAAATTTATCCATTTTGTTATTAAAATGTTTGTTTTTGACTGGCTTTGGGGTTTACAAGTTTTCTAGGTAGTGAACTATAAGATATGTGTTTTCTATATCGAAATTTGCTATATCTATTCCTGTTTTAATTTGTGAGATGTCACGTTGTTTATAGCAGACCAGTTACTGTATGCCATGCCGACGGATAAATTTGTTTTAAGAAAGTCTGAAAGCTTTCATATCTATATTGGTCTATATTTGTTTAAACTATTATTGTTAGTTTCTTTAATTGTCTTTTTAACTGTGGCCGCCGTTTCAATGGCCAATAGCGTCTAAGATTGTGTTTACTTTTAATTAAGTTTATATTATATAGTTTATATAGTTGTGTTAACGAGTTTGTTCTTTCGAGAACTGTAGAATTGACAATGGATCCTTGTATGTTGATGACTGATCGTTTGACATCTTGATCTACGTCATAAACGTATTTTGAGTTCTTTGATGTAGTTATTTTTTAAAATTTCTCTGAATTTAAACCAGATAATTTTACCTTTTTGCTGCATGTAAAATGACGATATATTATAAATTTGAAGTGACATGGTTATTGGATTTTATTCCAGTCGAGTTCTGAAAATACTTTTTGAAATATTGCGAAATCAGTAGTTTTTGTCTTAAGGATATCCAATACGCCCAGAATTATATTGAAGTTGTAAAGTAATGAATGGATTCTGTTGGGGTCAGAATGTTCAAATTGACGGTGGTAGCTCTCTTTAGTACCTTTTCCCCAAGCGTTGTTTTTTCTATTAAAATCACCTACTAACATTATATTATTGATCTGAATATATTTTTGGGAAATAGTTTATGAGGTTGTTTGTAAGCTATTATTATGATTGTATGTTATTTAGTTTTATGACTGTTGCCGTACTGTCTACGTTGATGGTCCTAGGACTATTATTAATTTGCGTATTTTTTATCTCTTGCTCTATTATTTCTAATCCTCTGTGGTCGTCGCTGTGAGACGGTCGATACAGTAGATTGCAGAAGTCGGGTACGGAAAAAGTAATTTGTAACAGTTGAGTTTCTGAAATATAAGCTACTGTTATATCTCTATAGAGTTTTTAGGTAGAATTGATTTGTTTGTTATATATTGTTGTTCTTCTTGTTGCCCATTGCAATCCCGTACAGGGCAAGGGCCTCGGGTGGTCGGGTAGGTTACACAGTGGTGGAATTCCCGAGCACCTAATTGGGGGACTTCCTTATACAGGCGCTATTTGCACACAAAATAAGTAACACTATTCACTTTGTCTCTGTAAAATTTAGTACTGTTCACTTCGACTTCACTACTTAAATCTAATAAGGTAACACTTCATCTTAATACTTTCTGCATTGGCACTTATCAAGTTGGTGAGGAGTTGAATAATCTAGTGTAAGTTCTTTGTGTTGGATTTAAACATGGTCTTCCCTTCTAACGGTCCTTCGCCGAGGTAGCCCACCGAGGTGGGCCGTCCGACCAGCTCTTCTTTTCTTCTTCTCGCGGCCGACGCTTATGTTTCCAAGTCTTGGATCACAAGCGGTATTTCGGCGAGTCCAGCGAGTATGCGGAAGTCGCTTGATGTTACCTGCCTAACGCCATTTCAGATGTCTAACAGATGTCTAACATGCATAAGAAGTGTGATTTCCCTTCCGAGGTATAAATATTAAAAACCATGTTTGTCAATGTCATCAGCCGGAAGCAGGGTCGGTTTCAAAAGGTATAAAGAGAAAGAACATTTTCAGTTCTGTCAACATAGTATAGTAGTTTACATACCAAAGGCGCAAAATAAGTGATTCACGCACTAGTAGAGTGTGTGTCGTCTGAGCTACGCCCGTACGGCAAAGAGACGAGTGTGGCTCTTAGTCAAATTCAAAAAGGTCACACCAATACAGTTTTATCCATATCTTTTTAAGATTCATCATTATAATCATTATTTTGTGAATTGGTGGCAATAACATTGAGAGCTATAAATCAATAACGATATTTTCTTAAATATTTCAAAATAACTCTGCAGTTTCATTGGCATAAGAAACAATTTTGGAAGAAAATCAGTTCTAAACTAGTTAACATAGCACTATGAGAGGTTCGTAATCGTTATCAAAATGCACTGATATAACACTTTTCTGTTTCAAAATTCCATGCGCTCAAGTTTTAATTTCAGCACAGGTGAACGTACTGTAAATGTATTTTTCAAACATGTAGTGCATGTGCTTTTAGGTTTGGCGAGTCAAATTTCTGGTAAGACCAAAGATGTCCAAAGTGCAAAATTATCAGCGGGCGTAATGGCGTTTAGTATGACCAAATATTTTCAGGTCGCACTTCCCTCCATCTGTACAAGTTAATTATGGGGCTGCGGCTACTGCGGCAATGAAAATGAAACGTTCTAGAGCATAATCAACGCATAATTTCCAATGCATGCTCCTTTGCTAAAAACAGTTCACCAACAAAGAACTGTGCGAAAAATTGCGTTGACGGCAGTGACGGCGGTGGTGGGTGTGGAGATGGAAGGGGTGGCAGTGGTGATAGTGATGGATGTGGTGGTCATAGAGCTGGTGATGATGGAGTAGGTGGTGACAATGGCAGTGATGGGGGTGGTGGAGGGGGTGTCACTAATAATACATAATATACAGCGGCGACGAACGTGTTCGAGGAACGTGTGGTGGGGGAGAGGGGTGACTACCTCCATAAAAATATTTAATTTCCTCAAAAATAAAATTTTGAATAGTCCCCTATAAAAAATTATGCCAATCCTCCTCTTGCACATTTATCATTAAAAGCAGGTAGCCGGCTGGTGGTGTGAGCGGAAGTAGCTTCGCGTCGGGGTGTGGGTGGGGGGCGACGGCAGCGGCGTGTTCGGTCGTCGAGGCGCTGCCCCGGCGCTTGTTCGCGGTCGCCGCTGTCACCCACACGCCCCCCACGCCCCACACACCCCACACGCCCCACACGCCCCACACACCCCACACGCCCCACACGCCCCACACGCCCCACACGCCCCACACACCCCACACACCCCACACGCCCCACACGCCCCACACGCCCCACACGCCCCACACGCCCCACACGCCCACGGGCCACGGCGTGCTCGTTCGCGTTGTCTCGACTAGTTTATTTATCGATTGATTATTTAGTGTTTGCGGGCGCGTCAATATTATTAATTCATTAGTCCCGTAAGTGTAGAACATGTTATATCCTAGGAAGTGGCAAGGTTTATCTGCCGCGGGATGGTGAGATCCGGCGCCGACCTACAAGTTGACTTGGAGGGATTTCCCTCTTCAGTTTTCTCTTACAATAGGGCCTCAGCCGGAAGAGGCGTTTAGCTCCCAGCTCGTGGGTCTCTTGGCATGAGCGGTAGTGTAGTGTATGTAAGCGAAAGTGTGAGGATGCAATGGGAGAGGATGGTACAAGGATAAGGAAATGCCAGCATTCGCCTCGTATGGGTCGGAGAATCTGCGGAAAACTTATCAGAGCACCTGGCGGCTAGAGTTCTGCTCCTGACAGCGGATTAACACGACCTAGCTATGCATCTTGTTGGTTCGGTGGAATAACTAGTAGCTTTTGCGGCTGTTCTACCCAGGTTTATGGGTTCAAAACCGACTCAAGCCGTCGATTTCTAAGGGCGAAAAATTTATTCGTATTCCTTCCTCCGGAGTGGAAGAAGAGCTGACTGCGTCATGTAGATTTACTGCGTATAAAAGATCTCAAACCTGAAAGAAACCTCTGAGCTGAATTCAAACAACGTGTTTCGTCGCTCGCGTCTTAAGATATCCTTCTGATGTGATCGCAATGCAATTCACACACTGGTCGCTCTCTATCGGACTGCAAGGGAAATGGTTCCACTTATTTTATCATTAAAAAAATACTTTAATGTTGCACCCGAAATCACACAAATATTCTCGTAATTGCTTAGCTTATTTTTGTAGCGTTTGCGACAAGCACATTAATCTACATGCATTGCAGGTGGTCTTTATAATGCAGATGACTGTGGTGCTCCAACTAATTCCAAATGAATGGAATTGACAGAACCAAACAGATTTTTTCCCCAAAGCGGTTGGTTTTGAATGCCGTCGGAAAAGGTATTTTATGTTTACCATGACCTTTTCCAGGGATGTGAATGAACGACTTAAGCACATTGAACGAAAACATTTGACGACGGCCAACCGAACGTTCGGCTAAAATCCGCTCCACAATGACCAACACCGAAATCCTACCATAGAAGCTTTAGTTGCGAACACGCAGCAAAAAATTCTGTCACACCTATCTCATACATTTCTATTTGATGGAATTCTTCGCATTGCCGCTGATGCCCTGCATCTCTGCCACTTCATCCATCACAATCGAAATAAATATTCCTTTTCATATTTCTTACTTTCCGAATAGTCCGTTAAATTATTCGCTAAGCAATTTCCAAAGCTAGAGGCAGCTTCACTACATTACATATCCTCGCCTAGGCAAAGAGAGAAAGCCTTCCGTGCCATAAGCCGCTTGCTCCACTCGTCGTGAGGATAAAAAGTGCGAGAAGCGCGGGAGGGTAATTTCTTATCCGCGCACACTGCCTCTTCCTTGATACATTCGCTGCCGCCGCATAAATAAAAAATTTCCGCCGGTTAAGCTTCTGAAAAACGGGCGCGTCTTCTGTAAATGGGCGAGCGGGGCGCCGCGCCGGCAAAACGGGAAAGGCGGAGGGAGGAGGAGGTTCGGGGAATGCGACTGAGGCGAGGGGTTAATCCGCCTAATATGCGCATTGCCATCTGCGCTGCTCCCGGGTTTCGAACGGCGGCCCCCGGGCAACGGGGCGTCCTATGACAAATGGCGCCGCCGCCGGTGAAATACCGTGCAGTTGGAAACGGTCGACTCGTACTTCATGCTTCTTGCAGCGTTGCTCACTTCCACACTGAGATGAGTTTATATGGCCTCGATTTCGTGATTGTAAGTGGAATTTTCAAGCTGAATGTACGATTTTTCGTGGGAATACTAACTTTTAAATCATCCTGCATTCTGACCGAATAAAAAGGTGTAACGTCAAATTTCTTTGTATTATGTCTTCGGCGATTTAGCATAGCTAATAATTCACTTTAACATTTTTTTTTATTTTTATGATTACGGATGGATTGTTTTTTAACTCTCGGCGAAATAATTAAAAGGAAAATGTTGCCTTAGACGGACTATACAGAAGAAGTGTTTGATCTCCCTCCAAGGAGATAACCAAACTAATCGAATGACAATTTTTGCCAAAACAGACACTAAAGCATCTTTATACTACTTTGGAATAATTTTCACCAGAGTTTCGTTTTTTTATTTATTCAACAACTGATGTGTATATTTTATTTGTTAATTTGGTTAAAAACTTCTTACTGGTATTTTCAGAATCAGTTTGCGAACATGATAGTATAATTGGAATCACATATAAATATTGCACGATGCAAAATATTAATGAATATTATATAACATGGAGATACGTATACACGTTTGTTAATGGTAATTTGTAAATATTTGATATCCGAAACGAGCGACAAGTGGTGCACAACGTGTAAATATTTAAAAAGTCACAGAAGTATTTCAAAAATAATCTCTGTCGTTCAACACGCATATCCATCAACAAACTCTCTCGCTCTCTTTATAGAATAAAAATCAATAAATATGTGCACAAATACATTATATTGCATCAGCAACAAATCATAGCAATTGGGATTGGAGTAATGCAAAAGAAAACGTAGTGGGAATACGTCGGCACGTAGTGTCTGTTGATTCAAGATCGTGCATTACAGGTGAACCAGGTTCCTGTTTATGTCGAGTGCAAATCCTCCAAATAAATTCCAGTCAAAGCTGCCACGTACATTTTCAGAAGTCCTCTTACGACTTTTCTTTCCCGATGCCGCGTGCTGCTGTCTTGGATGTAGTGTGTACGAAAACTGAATGACCTCAACAACTCCTCTCTAAGGATAAAAGTCTTATGTGAAGTCCACGTGAAGGGCGCGAAAGCCTTACCTGAGATCCCCAAGCGCAATAACGGGTGATTTAACGTGTTCCTCTCCGTGCGTAGACGCCAAAGTATTGTCAAATAGTTAGTTTGAAATCAAACTGCAAACAAATGATGTCATAAAGAAATTGAAGAGAATAATTGAAATGTATTTTATGTGTCATTTCAAATTTTCTCTTCATAAAAGATTTGGAAACGTAAATAAAAATAATTCATAATTAAAATAAATACAATTACTCGTAAATAGGTTACGTTTTGTCACAAGGAGTATAAATATCAACGTATTCTTTTCATGATTGTTTACAGTAATTCGAATGAAAATTATGATTCTTATCTACTAGAATTTAAAAAAATTAGTGAAAGTGTATAGTGTGGAATTCAAATTGAGATTTAAAGGAAATATGTTCACGTATAAAATACCCTTTAATTTCAGATCGGAGAAGACACTCACTCTAAATTAAAATATTGAAAGTTTCATAAATAAAACTTTTGTTATAACATATCTATAATGTATTGAAAACAATTATATCATTCTAAAAATCATTTACACATACCTATTAGACTTTTTTGATTTCAGATGCATATGTTAATACTACGAAGTAGATTAGAAAGACTATGACTTCTTGTATTTGTTAATTTTCTGTGTGCTTGCCAAGTCAGATATTCTTCAGGCCACTGAAATATCTTGGGACTTTGTATTTCCTTTGTTGATAAATCCGCAGTAAGCTCACTCTTCCGGGAAACAGGGCAGCAGAGTTATGAAATAAAGCCCGAGGAGTTTGAGGGAGAGCAAAGATATTTTCGGGTTGGCTGAGAAGGAATACTTACTCACACTTACTCTCACTCACTCTCAATCTCTCCCTCCCTCCATTCCTCCCATCTCTCTCTCTCTTTCTCTCTCTCTCTCTCTCTCTCTCTCTCTCTCTCTCTCTCTCACACACATGGACTTATACATTTTCTTAGGACAGCTCGGAATGCTGTCGGTGATAGTCGGTGCACTACTTACTCTGATAAGAAGAAGTTCATAGCGAATTCGATTCGTCAATAATTGCGTGGCACCTGAAAATACCAACAAACATTGACCACCAAGTGCATCTGCGTTAATTTAAGCACTGCATATTTGGACTGCTGTTTGCTGGCTGATGAGGTCCAACTGCAACACTTCTCACTTTCCTCCAAAGGGCCGGGCGGCGCTCTGCCATGGAACACTGTCGCCGTATAACGATCCCATATTTCATTCAATGATTATTAACCCTCTGCTTCACTCCGTACGTAGTACTGTAGCAGCAATTAACTAAAGAGGAAAATATTTATGTAGGAAATAAAGTTTTATGTTCGCTTCCGTTTTGCAAATATGTATTGCCGGTCTGCTAATCATTCTAAAACATGGAGTTATGTTGTATGACTGTTTTGTCAAATACATAAGACTAATATAGTTTCGTATCATGAATCAACTGGCATGATCTCCCAAAGAGTCGCCCAGTGATATCTGCGTGTTTTTAAGAGAAATACACTAACTATACTGCGACCGCCCACCCTATTCTTCGCCCCTCGAGCCCCGCGCTAGGCCACAGGTTACCTCCCAATGAACACTTCCCCGCAGGTCGTGCGCCCTCCTGCCCTCGAGTTTGATTCTCGCACAGGTCGGAAAAGTCGGTAGCTCTGCGCTGGCAGGGTGGCCCGGAATTGAATGGGAAGGTTACCGAGGGGGCACTGCGCGCTCTGGACCCGGATACCAGACTGTCGACGTACTTGTGTGCCGGCGGGAGGGGGGTACGGATAAAGGTAAAAATCGTAAGTGCCTACCCCGAGGTGAATGCCCTCTAGCGGAACAAGTAATTTTGTGAAGTGGTAGACTACTCAGGGTTTCTGTCATCGAGTTATATGCGCACTCACTTTGCCCATCTACTACATCTGATACAAGTGACGGTACATTCGAAGTCACTTGCAGGGTGGTAAGCTCCAATTATCTGTACCACCCTAGTTGGGAAGCTATAATTGTTTTTTCAATCTGTGAATGCAAAAAAAGTTGATTTCTGATTTCTAGCCAACTGTGAAATTCACAAATGGGATCCTTATTGATTCACAGGGTCTGGAAACGATTGCTCGATTTTAGAAGTGAAGGTTTTCAATTTCCTGAATAGTGAATGTATTATAATTTGAAATATCAGTACATAGTAAAACACTAACAAAACATTCATTTGCAAACGTGAACTCATCTGGATAGCCTGCACAAACCCCTGTGCGTTAGTGACTAATACGATTCTTGTATGATTAGTGAGAATATCAAACTAGGCGTAAATTAATACAAGAACATTTCTCGTTCTGTATTTTGTACCATCTATAGTGCATCTTGAGTTTATTCAGCTAAATCCTGTACATCTTCCTTACATGCTCAATTGATAAATATTTTTGAATATCTACACTTAATTATTAACATAACGTTATGACTCTTACTAAAATTACTTACTATAATACTTTTGCTTTAATACTTTACACTTTTACTTTAATACTCGTCTTAAAAGTATTAATCGTACTTCACCTACCAGCACTTTTATTTCATAAATTTATTTTGACTCTCAGTGCCAACATTTACCAAGATTTATTACTAAGAATCATGAATAATTTTAGTCCTCCCACTGTGTAAGATTCTACACATTTTAACACGAGCGTAGATCACATATATTTGAACTAACTGACAGCAATCAAATCTTGTAAACAGTTTTGTAATTCAATGAAACGATGTAGTTGCAGATAATCTCAAAATCACCACAGTGATACTCGGAGAAATATCCAACACAAGACATCGCTTTGTGTTCTTATGTTCGTGACATGAATGTAATAGAATCTGCCGCCTAAACGTAATAGGCACATTGCTTATTTGTAACCAGTTCAGTCCCTACCTATTCCTTTCGCAAAGAATGATACAGAGAGTGAACTGCGTCGACCTTACTTACTACTTACGTGGGCGACTGGTCACGTTAGATTCATCGTGTCTCGCCAACCCCCCCCCCCCCTTTTTCCAGCCGTGTCTGCTTCTAGGTTCCAGCACGTCTCGAAATTCAGGTAGTCCAACTCACAATTGTACTCCGGAGAGGATAAAATTGAAGTTGTTAAGCGTTCGGTAGGAGAACACTTAACGGGACCCAACGCAATGAACTAAAGAATCTTTAGCCTGTTTTAAAAGTAGTACAAGGGAGTAAAAGAAGCTCGTTCTGAGCTCCTTCAAGTTGCCACGCTTCCTGGCACCACCAAATGTCTAACGAAATGCAGTAAGTCTAGCGCAAGAGTACCTCCACCAGCTCGAGCTGTTGGGGAAGGAGCTGGGTCTCCGTGGAATGCTCCCGCTTTGCTCCTTTTCTTTCTCGCTACCACGTATCGCAGTAGGGAGGAAGGTCATCAATGCTGCGCGAGAAAAACTAGCTTTGTTTGTCCGTCTGTAAACAATGCTAGGACAAAAACCGTTCTGCCGATTTTCTCCAAAATTGATGTTCAGCCGATTTGCTCCTATAGATATGGCTGATGTCGCATCCACTTGAATTTACAAGCTATATTTTCATTTTTGGAGGTACTTATATTTTACTTATATTTTATTTGCTGATAAACGTGAAATAATTTTTTGCAAATAATGAACCTTACTTACCACATTCTTAAAATATTATTACCTGCATTTTTTTGTGAAAAAGTATTTTCTTTCTTCATAATCACCTTATTTCTCAAAAGAGCTGCCTCCATTGCCTTCCGAGGAGGCGCAGTACACGTCGCGTCGGCTCTCCAGAGCGGAGGCGGCTTACGCAGGGGCGGGCGGCAGCGCATTCACGCGCCTTGGCGCCGGGCGCGCGGCCGCCGCAGATGGGTTGGCGAGCGGCGACGGCCGGGGGCAGCGGGGCGGGGGCGGGGCGGGGGCGGGGCGCCCGAGGCAGGCCTCTGGGGCTGGCGGCCGCTTATCGCGCCAGCGCCGCCGGGCGATGAGGGGGCAGGGGCGGTGCGACCCATCGCGGGGGGCGGAGGCCAGCGGGGCCGCAGTGGGGGCGAGATGGAGGAACGTGGACGCGAGGGCAGACGTGCGGTGGAGATGGGGCGGGACAGATCGAGCGAGTGAGGTAGCGGAGTGGTGGGGGCGGAGACTGGTGGACTCGGGGAAAGATTGACTGGTTGGATAGAGAAGGGTCGGTGTATGGGAAGTGGGGTGGGGGAGTGTCTAGTCAAAAAGGTTTATTGTCCTAGAGAAGCAGGTTTCTGAAGGGCGTGGAAGAGTGGAGTCATGGAGACACTGGGTCATGGATGGAATAGGTCGTGAGGGGTGGGGTCGTATAGGGGTGGGGTCGTATAGGGTGGGGTAGAGTAGGGTGGTGTTGTGTAGGTTAGTCTCGTGTATGGTGGGGTCGCGTAGGGGTGGGGCCATGTAGGGGAGGGGTGTGTGAGGATGGAGTATGCAGGGTAGGGGTCATGTACGGGTGAGGTCGTGAAGGTGAGTGGTCGTTGGGGAATGGGTTCGTGGTGTGTCCGGGTGTCCTGGAGGGGCGGACTCATGAGCGGGAGGTGTCCTGGACGGACAGAGTGTAGAGGGGCGGGTATTGGAGGGGCAGTGAGGGGAGGGGTCGTGGGGGGGGCGAGCGGTGGTGAGACCGAGGTAGAGATTTGTGCACAGGGAGAGGGCGAGTACGAGAGGCGGAGGCTGCGAGGGTAGATGGCGAGGCTCGTCCTTCCGTGTGTGTGTGTGTGTGTGTGTGAGGGGGGGGGGGCTGTTGGCAGAGGCGGCGCCGTGCGTCTCGTAAAGGCGTTGCGTCGACGCGCGGGCCAGGAGATAGCGCTGTCATCGGAGGCGCCGGCCGCGATGGCGGTGGCGCCGGGCGGTAAAAACTCGTGATGTGATAGGACGTCGGAAGGGAGAACCAAGACGCTCGCCCACCGCCCTTCAGAAGTAGTAAAGCGGCATTGAATCGGTGTTTGTAGTATTTCGCTTCTTTATTAGTTTATAAAATTCGGTTATGCATCGTACATTCTATTTTGTGTGTTAAAATAATTATTATTAGGTCCTATGAATAGTTGAAACGAACTGGTAAACTAGTAAAGAGTTGAGTGAGCAGAAATATACAAATGAAGATGTTTTAGGTTTCGTACGCTATGTTCTACGTCTTTCATACGTGGTGTAATGAAATATAAGATTAAAATGTTAATATATATTCTTTGCCATGAGGCTGCCAACTTCCCAGCACTTTTAAAAACCTCCTTCCTGCCAGATATGATTTCAATTTTTATCAAATTCCTGTCCACAACTCTCATCTGAACAACCAACAATATCTATTCATCCATCGTAACATTCTCATGCACAGTCAATTTGTTTCAGAAATCCTTTGTAATATTTTTTTTCTTTTCAAAATCTCTTTAACACAGATATGCTTATATTATTCATCATAATACATATTTAATTCCTTCATCATAAATAAGTACGTTTACTTCATTTCTTACCATGAATATCTTTTTTCATCTATAATCTCATCTTCACTGTGCCTACTTTCCGAAATTATTCCTTTCTAAAATTATTTCTAAAACGTATTGAAGGGTTCACTCTGTAATACCACTTTTACCCAATGTCAACCACTCATTTCGTATTCCAATCTATCTTCCTTCGTATGTATATCCCTACACCGCGTGCTCCTAATCCTCCCTTTCGCATTTCATTTGCCACCATACACTTTTCTAGACTGTTTTCCCCCTTACTGATTCAAAACTACTCCAGAAATATAAACATTTAAAGTGAAACTTCAGAGAAACGATGGGTGCTTCGCCTAGTTCAGTCATACAAACAAGTAAACTAATATTATTCTCATATTTCCAGCACTGCAACATTTCCTTTTGTAATGTGTATCGTTACCTTATGATACTTTCTTTGCTCTCTTTCTTTCCAGTCAATATTTCGAGTTCTTGGTGTATTTTATTGTATGTTTCTGCTGACACAGTGTTGACTGATTTAGCATTTTTCCAGAAGTGTATGTGCGACATGCAAAAAGACAGTTTGTGGCCATAATATTTTTTCCCTATTCTCAACGATACATTTTTAACATGTGAAACTAAACACTTGTCATGTCAAAATTTTTCAAACTAAACCCTTTCAGAAAATACACAATTTCCTGGAATTGATCAGTTGCAAATACATATTTAATAGAATGCATTAAAAAACTGTGATCGCTGTATATTGTAGCGATACCGATTTCCTCATACAAAATTTCATAAGGCTGAGGGCAGTTGGGAGAATAAACATACGGCGTTGCACGTGCAACCTCGCTTATCGGACAGCCATTTGCGCCCCCGGCCCATTAAGAAAGTCGTTATAAGGGTCAGTCGTCGAAAGATTCACTGAGAGGCACGTGTTCGCATGACCAGCTGCGAAATTTCTAGAACGCCCGCTTACATCCAGGGAATCCCAGAGCGATAAATTCTTTCACGGACAACGCCTGCCTTGTGCAAGCATGGCCGGTGTTCTAGAAGGAATAAGAAAATTTTGTACGCTCACAGTGACGCAAAGAGTTGAAACTTCCTTTACTACTCCCGTCACGACTGGTTGAAATAGCGTAATGCGCCATTTCCTTTGGCCAATAGCGACGCGACTATCATAAGGAGCTGGAGCATACGAGAAATTGGGTGGGGGCAAAAGTTAACTTGATGCGATTTCGACTGATAGAAGATCAGAAGAGAAAGTGCAGGGCATCAGACGGGGCCAGAGCTTTAGACGTGGAGCAGTCGGGAGAGAAAATTCTCTGGGGGGTTAACTATTCGTCGGGGAGAGACCAGTGTGTCTCTGAAAGACTTGTAATTTTTGTCAGACGGAGCCTGAGTTCTAGGCTGAGGGCAGTTGGGAGAGAAACTTATCTGGGGTGGGAATTATTCGGGCGAATGTGCCTATGTGGGACTTATATTATTTTACTGCGAGTTTGAGCATTGAGCCGACTGCAGGAGACAGAGAAAATTCTCTGGGGTGGGAATTCGCCGTGATGAGAGGCGAACGTTTCTCCGAAGGATTGCTAAACTGTCCGAAGTTGTTCGACAATTATTATAATGAGAATCAGAGGTACGCATAGTTAATTACTACGTTCCTGAGATTGAGATCGCCCGGCCGCTCCAAGTCTACCAGTTACTACGAGTTCTACCAGTTCCGCTTCGAGTTCAACCAGACTACCAGACGCCGTCAACGCAGCCACGCGCCGCCCCTTTGGTGACGTCACGACCCGACCGCCAGCTGTTGGCCCGGGAGGCCATCGACCTTCGCTGATTTTTTTTGAAGGACGACAGCCGCTCCCCTCGACCGTGCCGCGCCCTCCCGGGCGCGCGGAAACCTTCTTCCAATCGGTATCATTCTAGGGCATTCGCCCCTGTGTAAAATTTTGTAATGCGGTGCCACGCTATGGCACATCGATTTGTAACTTTTGTATTTTACCATTGTAATGTTAATTATAATTCTTCCTAATTTTTAAGCTTTACTCTGAATACTAACTTTTCATCTTCTTTTCTTTCCACCTAATTTTCACATTTCTTTATTCAATTTGCTAATGTAACTTCCCTGGGGCATTAGATTTGATTGCCCAGGAATAAAAGTAATTTTTACCAGTGATCAAAGTGTTTGTTTCATGTTACCAGTATCTGTTTAACGATTCCTTCCATCACCGACTGAGCTATTAACCGGGCCGCTTACCGGGCGTTCTCTCACGAGGCGACCGGGGGTGTTACAATATAGTAAAAGTTGACGAATAAAAATAACAAAAGAAGACACGTAGTCATTAAATTGCCTTATGTCCATATTCACAATAAATGCAAAATTATTTTAGGATGAGCTTGTGAAGAACTGTTTTTGATGAACATACTTAATTAAGAAAAAAATTATCTTCAAAATTTTAGTAATATGAAGCCGCCGATAAAATAACGAATTTTTACGATTTTCTAAGAATCAGAGTTTTTAAAGAACATGAGACATGCACCATTCTTTCAAACATCATTCACACTATCAAACAACAGTTCATACAAAAATATGCAATCCATTTTTTTGAAACTTTTGAAAATGTTCCTGGGGATTCATGTAAAATACTTTCTAAAATTGAATATTCGTGTTTTTTAAATTCAAGGTGTCGCAATATTAGTCAGCTCAAAGGCAAAATATCAAATTTGAAGAAAATCGTTTGAACGGTTTAACCGCTAGCGTAGTTCGCAGATGGACCGCCAATCGATTTTTCGGTATCAAGGATCAATAACACATGGATTCTGGCTACACCACATTTTACATTTTTTCTACTTTTAGTCATTGGATTTATCCACTTTTTCGTTAGCACGGCCCGACAATGAGAGTTTTCAGTCGAAAAGTCGCCACTTTTCTCAACAGCATTACACAAGTTTCTCTTCTTAAGAAGTATCTTTTTAAGGGAGAGAAAATAAAAATGAAGAAACTTTTAGTATTCACTTGATATAAGTGGCGACTTATGAGAATTCATGAAGAATCCTTTTATTAAATGGTTAAAGAAATAGCCGTAGGATAAAAGAATTTACATCACTACTTTTATTTCTATTATTTATTTACATACGATTCCGTGACATGTCATCCCAAGAACAGAACTGTTTCGAAATCCGTGCATTCCAGTGTTTAACACGTAACTATGTAAATTGAGTGCATATATTAAAAGCGTTGTGTGCTTTTGGCTGTACGATTGTATCAGCACGTTATGCGCACTGCAACATAAACTGTATAAAACGAAATATACGAATATGAAATCTCAGGATTTTACAATTAGACTTTCAGTGATAACAGGTAACATCCTGAAGTTTTTCTGTATTTTAATACACTAAGGGTTTTGACTCCTTTTGTAAAAAAATTGGGTATTGTACATCCAACTTTCGCTTCGTGTCAACAATAGCTGTCCAATTAGCCGACGTGCACCGACCGTGAAAGGAATTGCACGACGCCTAGGGAACAGGATCTATCTTCAGGTCGGAGGGACTCTCTGTACTTGTTGCCTCCGCTTGCAGCGCTCGGGGCCACGGCCTCCCCCGCCGCCCACTTCGCCTCCTCCGCCCCGCACCTGCAAGCCGCGATGCCAACCGATGCACAGCCCAGACCCCTCTTACCATTCATTTCTCCATCGTCGCTCGACACTCCGTCTTCGTCTCCACTCTCACTCCCACTCTGCACCACCCTCCCTCCCGCCCTCGACCCATCGCAACCCTCAGCCCCTCTGTTGCTCCGCCTACAGCCTCGCATTCGGCCCCTCCCACAACTCCGCCCTCAACCCCACCCTCGGGCACGCCCTCAATCCTTCCACCGCCCCATTCTGTTTTCATCCCAACTTCACTCGCAGTCGTCCTCCCTGTGCCCTCCCTTCTCGGTTGCACCTTCACCTCCCAACGCCTCCGCTCTCCCTCCCACTCGCCCTCGTCTTTGGCCTCAACTTCCCCTGGTTTCCGCCTCGACATCGCCCCCACCTCCTTCTGTCGCCTTCCTCGCCCGCACGTTTTCTCGCGTCACCTACCCCTGCCATCGGCGGCCACGCACAGAGCTCGTCCGCCCCCCACCTCCCACTCACACCCTCCTCCTGTCTCCAGGGCTCCGCCCCGGGCCAGGCGCGCCCCGTCGGCGGGGCCAACGATCCGGCGATAAGAGCCGGCCTCCCGGCCCGGGGCACCGCGCCGCGTGGGCGCTCGCGGAAGGAAGGGCGGGGAGGGGCGGCGGGGACAGCGCCTCCGACGGCGGAAGCGGAAGTGACGACGCCGGCCCGGAAGCTGCGGAGCGCGCCACGAGAGGAGGGGAGGGCGCGCCGGGAGACGCACACTGGCCCGAACAGGCCGAAAGGCGCGCCCCGGAAAGAAAAGAAAGAAAAGGGAAACCTGAATCTGAATACGCTTGCCCTATCGCGGCTTTTTATGCATAAATAACGAGATGATGAATGATTCACCAGGTGAGGTGATAACGTTTTGTGATAAAATATGGTGTTTTTTAAACACGTGTAAGAAAATAAGACTCTCTTACATTCTTAAAAGAAAAAATATTTTAATTTTCCTCACAATAAACAATGAAGCCTATGCCTTAGGGTGCGTAACATTTTGTAAATATAAGATGAGAAAATATTTTTCTTAATTTAGAGTTTGTGTAATACAATTTCAAATAAATTAAGTTTACTAACCGACCATGCAATGAAGCTGAGCACGAAAAAACGCAAAAGCTATTGAAGTGGAATCTTGTTCTCAACGCATGAAAGAACATGCTACAAACTTTTTTATTTCAAATTTCTCGTTATCAAAATAAATCCTGTAATAAAAATAAAATTTTGAAATCACTGTAGGTATAGTGGGTATAAAGTTTGTTATTTATTCTTTTTTTTCAGTAATTCCTAAAATGTAAACATGTTTTTGGATGGCTAACTGGAAAATGTCTTTAAATATAACACAATCTTGTTATTCTTTGAAGATAAGCTGTATTTAGTTGATTATAATAATGATTTGAAAAATTAAAATGTACTTTTTAAAATTATTTCACTATAACTATAAATAAATTTCAACCTATGACCTCCCACAAGTAAACACAATTCCGGTCACGGGCTTCCAAGTACGTATGTTGACCCTAACAATACCAATGTTATTGATTCTGTGTTTTATGAGCAAGGAAATTCCGGATCCAATAACTTCAATTGTGATTTAATTGATGTTTTCGACAATATTGCTAATTTAATGAATTGATTTACCTAATAATAATATGCATGTGTGTACATGTGTATTTACTTCAACACACGAGTATTTTGACAAAAAAGAGGACCGACTATCTTGCATTAATATTTGATTGAATTACAAAACCTATTTCAACGCTGTTGTTATTTTATTACAATTTAATGTCATACAAATACCAATCCTTACACACAATGTAGATTTATATTAAACTATTTACACTATATATAAAATACTATATAAGCCAAACGTAAATTGACAGAAAATTTTTATTTTCAAGTCAATTTACCCGAGATTTTTACACACAGCCAAAGGCGCTATGGTGACTGAAATATTAAAAGCATCTTGCGATGAATTGCATGGTAGTTTCAATAAAAAGTACAGCATAAACTATATAATTTATTTGAAACTTCCTAATAAGGAAATTGAAAATAATTAAGAAACAACCATCGCGAGCTTCTGAAGCTCCCCTTAAAATTAACAGGGCCGATTTTTTTGTTGACTGAAAAACAGATGCTCGCTGGGAAGCCACAGAGCAGTTCGTGATGTGCGCGCTCGAGAACTGCTTGGTTCGCGTTGATTGGTTTGGTTTTCGCGCGCGCGCGCGCGCGCGCCTACTGCTATTGTCATTACTCCCGTTTTTGTGGTGCTTGTTTTTCTCATGGGAGGTGGAGGTGGACTTCCCCGGCGGATGGTGAGCTCTTGCACCATCATGCACATGGGCGTTCGGACACATGGTTTCGCCATCCAGGTGGTTACCGCCCCAGCTGAGACAAGCTCTGAGCTCACGACTGGTGCCCCGGCATATGTGAGTGTGTGTGTAAAGAGTGAGAATAGGACAAAGAAGGGGGGAAAAGCTTGCACTGCCCGTGACCCGTTTATTGGGTGATTGCTCCAACATTCATTTTGAAATAATTGGAGAAACAACATGAAACTATAATTCTTCTCCAGAAGGCTTCTGCGTTTGGCCTAGCAATGTAACCCTGTCGAAAACCCTGCCCTCGTCGGGGCTCGAGCCCTGGGCCAACCGGTCCGGACGACATGTTGAAGCCCTGGCCGGCGGCGCGTGGTGTGGGAAACGGCGAAGGAGGGGCCATTGAGGGACCCGCTGAGAGAAGTCGAGTGCGGGGGGGGGGGGGGAAGGGACGACGCTCTCGGCCGTCACGAGGCGAAGGCACACGCGGATCCGGACAGGAGAACGCAGGCGCGGACGAGCGGTGGGCGCAACGGGACCAGATGGCGGAACCTCAAATGACTTCCAACTGGGTTTCCAAGAAGCACGCTGAGGTTTATCACTTCGTTGATTTCAAAATCAATGTCTAAATGACGTAAAATAGCATGGGGTAGCCAATACGACGAAAAAATAGCATGGGGTTTCAATATGATGAAAATGTATTTATGAGTATGTTGCCTGGTGGCGTGAAGCCTAGAAGTTTAGTCAAAGAAAGTTGAAACTAGGATCTGTGTAACAGATGGTGTGGTTCAAAACAGAATGTAGAAATGGACTTGTGGAGTTCTTGAAATTTAAACAAGGAATGGATTGCGTAGACTACAAATATTTGTAAATTTTATTTCTTGTTCTCGACCTCTCTACATCAAAATAACCTGTTGCTCATCCTGTGTTTTACGTAACAGCTTTTGTCTGAAAATGGAGAGGTACCAGAGTTGTTGTAAATGAAGCATTAGATTGATAGCCAGGAGTATCGACATTGTACATTGATATGCCCAAAGTACCTTCAAAACACAAATAATTTCCTAGTTGATATTGCTAACACTTATAATTAAATCCATATGCAGAATGACTTCTTGTAAAAACACTATTCGTTTCGTTGTGTTCCACAACTTTTTATAAAGAAAGTTCCCTTGCAGTGGCAGCAAATGATCTGCTTATATATTTACTTTCCCAAATACTTTTGTATTTGGAATAGATACTACATTGTTTCAAATATTGTAGCATTCTAAAATTATTATCCAAAGTAAGTTCTTCAAATATTGATTATTACTTAAATTGTTGGGAGTGAAGGGGGCGGGAATGAAGGGTGAGGGAGTGAAGGAGGAGGGAGTGAAGGGGGCGGGAATGAAGGGTGAGGGAGTGAAGGGGGAGGGTGTGAAGGGGGAGGGTGTGAAGGGGGAGGGTGTGAAGGGGGAGGGTGTGAAGGGGAGGGAGTGAAGGGGGCGGGAATGAATGGTGAGGGAGTGGAGGGAGGGAGTGAAGGAGGGAGGGAGTGAAGGAGGGAGGGAGTGAAGGAGGGAGGGAGTGAAGGAGGGAGGGAGTGAAGGAGGGAGGGAGTGAGTGAAGGGGGAGGGAGGGAAGGGGAGGGTGAGAGGTGAGACGCGAGCGCTATCTGACGCGCTGACGTGGATACGCGAGCGAGAAGAGCAGAAAGAGCCGTGTCGTTCCGTGGCAGTGGCGGGGAGGGGCAGGGGAGGGGCAGGGGAGGGGCAGAGGCGTTATCGGCGCCGCGCCCCAGGGGCCCTCGCGTCAGCGCTGTCCTCGCGCCAGGCGCCGCGCGTCGCCCCTTCCAAAGGAAGCGCCCCCTTCCGCGCTGCGGGTCCCCCACCCCACCCCAATGGGGGCTCAGGCGCGGGGTCGTGAACGGATCTGGAGATCGCCTCGTCCACAAGATATGATACGCGGAAGATAACGAAGAATGCCATTTTCGTGGAAGGATGCTGGCGAGGAAGCTGAAATCTATATCAACGCACTTTCCCTCGCAAAGTACTGAGACGGTTTGCTGTTCTTATCAACTGTACGCATGATGGATTAAAAGTACATAAATATTACTATGTTTTTGAGAATTTTTAGATTACAAGTGGATCAGAGGTCAACAAAATGATTAAGAAATAGGTATTTTCGAATAATATGGTAAAGGAAATAATCGTCCTCAAAAGGTTTAATAATTTTTATTATTTATTACCCAGAGTTAACTTTCGGGAAACACTTTTCCTATCCTCAGTGTGTCTCTAACAAGGTCCTTGCTAGAAACAGTCCTTAATTTTCTCTCTAGTGCTTTGAACCATACGGGGCAGCATAAAGCAGCATCGATGTGACTCCGCTGCAGAGTGTGACTCTTTGGGTTGTTCCTGGGCCTCCGATGTTAGACACTAGTCTTGATAATATTGTCATATTTTGCTCCGTGTTTCTGCTGGTTTCTGTTACGTGTTCCCGGAACGAATTGCTGTAATCTAACATTACGTCCACGTATCGTATCGCCTTGCTTGGGTTAATCACCATGTACAGGAATTAAATGCCTTGTCTTCTCCTTGGTCCCTTAAGGATAGTGGCCTCTGTTTTTAGTGGAGGTAGGGTCAGTATATTGATTTGCATCCACTGATTGATTCTTCGCAACGATTCGTTTGAGTTGTTCTGCAACTTCAGCCACCAGCCTTAAGTCGTCCCCGAAACCTATCAATGTGGTTCCGCAAGTCAGCTTAAGGTTAGGAATTCCGTCATAAACACATTCCACTAGAGTGGCCTTAATACCGACCTCTGTGAGACGCCTGCTTGCGTTTCCAAGTTTTCGTTATTACCAAGTTAAATTGTTCTTTTGTGGAAGTAGTGCGTTACCAAGGTTTCTAGATATTGTGAAATATTTCAGTCCCTCCGCAATGATGTACCATGCAGCCGTGTTGAAGGCATTTTTCACGTCTAATGTAAACAACAACCCATCTGTCGTCGGTTTGGTTCTTGATGCCCATCACACGTTCTACAGCTTGTGTGGTTGATTTGCCTGTCCTGAATCAGTACTGATGGCATGAAAAACCTCTGAATTCTTCTATTTACTTTCCAGTCTTTTCTTCATAAGGCCTTCGCACAGTACTTAGTGAGTTTAGGTTACAGATTGGTCTGTAAGCTGTCGAGTCTTGCAGTAGCTTTCATGCTTTTGGAAGTAGCACTGGCTTTGCCATCTTCCATGTCGTCGAAAATACGTGATTGCGTAGAAGGGTGTTCATTGTCTTCAGGATAAATTGGTGATCTAGGCCTACAGTACTTTTTACTGCTTCAGGCAAAACGCCGTCCACTCCTAGAGCTTTTCCTGATTTAATGTTGTTCGCCAGTTCTGTTGGTTCTGAAGGGTTCGGCGCTCTCCAACGACGAGTGACTAAGGTATTTTCTGCCCTTGAAAAGAGCTTTAGTGCTGTTTCTCTTTTCACCTCTATAGACTTTTCGCCTCTCTGGTCTAAGTCATCACACCGTTCTTGCATACTTTTGGACAACTTAATGAGCCGTACCAATTCACTTCTGGCTCTTTTATATTCATCTCTGAATATTTGGAGATCCTCTTCTCGTATTGTCCTTTTTTGCGACATCGTTAATTTCCTTTATTTGTCGAAACATTTTTCGTTGCTTGATCGATATCGACGTTCCAGCAATATGGTACGAGTTTTTTTTGTTCCTGATCTACAACTGGAATTCAGGACGTGAACCGCCTTTTCTACCTCTGACCCTTGATCTTCATCCATCCCTTGTGGGATGGTGTTCAGTTACTGGCCGCCCCCAGCCCACTCTTACCACGTGACTCGTCCGACAAAGAGCGGCACGGCGCGCACTCGCGCTTCAGCGCATTCTGGCGGTGAACAAGCGCTTTGTGGGCGGATGTGACGCAAATTCACGGGGAAGCTTCTTCGCCGCGACACGCGGCGCTGCGCGGCGCTCCGACGCGAACGGTCTGCGCCAGCGATGTGCGTCTGCGCGCAAAGGACCGTAGTCCACGCCTACGCGAAACAACAAGTAAACAACGTAGACGACACGGAGACAATGGTAATCTATGTACACATCTGTAATATTTTTTGTGGGACAGAGGCGAATCTACGAGGGCCAAGCCTCGCCCCCAAAGCCAACATTTATTTATAGTAATTAAATATTAATGAATTGTGCATAATTATTGTACTTAATTAATGTAAATCCATACTACATAGTGATTGGATCACATCCAAACGAGTACTACCATAATGAATAAACATTTTTTCAAACTTCAATTTAACATTGTTTTGCTTCAAAACTATTTAAGCCGCGGGTGTCAGGAATGGAATTGCCTTCCCCTGTAAAATATTAACCGGTCCGCGTCTCTTGCGGGGGAGTATAGGACATGATCAGGGATCTGCACAATATGTCTGCGCACCGGGTTGGTGACAATATAAAATACGTCTGCCGGAAGCTGTGGGTTCGTCACCAGGATTGTAAATTAGGACTCGCCTACATATCGAAACGTCGCGGGGTTTTCTTTGATTTCCGTCTACAGTTGAAATCTTACGCGAGAATACGAAAACAAGCTGATTTTGGAAACGGTGTTGCAATTAATTTATAATGCAGTGGCAAGTAAAATTATACTTAGGAATTCTTATGTAGTTATTTATGATACGTGTACTAAAAGTGACATTTTATCTTACGAGTAGGCAGTGTTGAGTCACGAGACCAATAGGTCGTGTGATTTAATTCTACGAACAAAGTAAAATCACCTTTAACACGTGTGCGCATACTGTTTTCAGACAGCCTTACAAATTTTCATTGCATTTTAATTAAAATATACCAATAACTTCATAATTCATTAGGGTCTGTTGGTACCGATGTGGTAGGTGAAAGCATTTTGTTTTCTTTGTTACATTCACAGATTTATCAGATCATTTCAACCACCTTCCCACTTTTAGCACTAGTGACAAAAATTGGACTTTCAACATGCTATGAATGCCTTGAACAAGAAAATTTACTAGTGACTGTTTCAAATAGTAATTCAACTCGTATAAATCAGTTGGCTCTATTATTATTTATTTTAAGTTGATAAAAAATAACTGGAGTATTGATGGAGGAAATATTACTTCTTGCTCTGCTCTTGCAGCCTTTAATAGTTATTTAATAAACAGTGTAGTTTATAATCTAATATCTTGGCAACAGATTATTCTCCTTGAAAAGTATGTCATCCACAAAGAACTAGAATCTCTTTCACGTGCCTTTATTAGGATAAGGTCATTGGCGCCATCTCCAAGGTGTCCAGCCCTCTTCGCTCCCTCTTCCCTCCAATAAAATTAGGGGTAACCCACTCTCTCCGAATTAGGCAATAATACTGATAGTTAAATAAAACAACGCTGTAAAGGAAATATTTATAAAATACGCAGTCTGTGACGATAAATCAGATTAAAGTAATATGTATGCATTAAAGTGTTAGTCACAAAAACACACCAGATTCAGTGTAGATTTTCATGAAGAATGATAGATCCTAATACTTTAAAAACAGTTTAAATGCTATTTCCGGTCGTGCATTGTAAACTGACTGTCACCTCACCGCAGACCTTGAATTCTCTGCTACAGCGCTGGCCATTCCCTCCTTTGTTGGTCTCATCGGTGGAAGTGCCGATAAATTGTCTGTGATGAAACCATACCACACAGGAAACGAATGCCACACACTATTTTACTTTAATAGTGTGTAGTGTTTTATATATAGTTTTCATTCAATATATTAAATCTTTTGATAACTTTATTTTCTTTGAACAGTTTTGGCCAAAAGTATAACCACGGCTTGCAGCCTCGTAACAACTCCCTGGAACTGGCTCGGCGACATAATAACCCCATCCCCCCCTATTTTCTTCGTGTTGGCGCCTCTGGATGAGAACATTTTCTGGAGTGAATAACAGAGTTCAAGAACTTTTAAACTTATTACTTAATTTAGAATCAAAATTACACAGTTTATGAATAAATATATCATTTAAATAAATTTCAAAAATATTCAAAAACTATTAAACGAGGTGGGACGAGCAGGATGTGATGATGCTGGACAGAGGGGCTTGGTGTAACGCTAGGCGGTGATAAGCAACACTGGGGGAGAATGGAGCTGGAAAGTGAAGCTGGACAACCGGTAAATGAGAGGGAAGTGCGGCGTGTGCAGGGGGGGGGGGGGGGGGTAACGCGATGACCTCGGGAGCGTTGGGGTCAAACGAAACTGGAAGACTTTCAACCGAACAATTTAAAAATTATACGTAACATGGTGAAACATCGTTACCGTGGTTTCAACATCATTTCCAATCATTCGTTTTGTCTTCTTCGCACACTACGTTTCCACAACCGTTTCAACTTCAACCAGGCAATTTGGAATAGGTGCGTGGAAGGAAATGCCTCCGGAATCCCGAACCTTCAGCTGAAAAGCTCGCCCGATTTGGAGTCGATGGATCACGCCAGACAGCGGAGCGTCACAAGCATTGATGGATGTGCTCTCACCACGCTCCGACCCGGAGTCCCCAGCGAAACAAATGCGCCTCGCCACGGAGCCTCCATCATCCTGTATTAATGTCATTCATTTCTAATAAACGGTGGCAAACAATATCAATAATTCACAATAGTGACTAATATTACACAACAATAATAATTTGCGTAGCACTAGTCTTCTTCTTCTTCTTCTTCTTCTTCTTCTTCTTCACTTCAAGGAAATGTCTATGAACTTTTCCGGCTTCTAAGAATTCCACCTTTTTAGGGGTCTTCCTGGATCTCTTCTGCCTTGAGGCCTATTCTTAAACACCTGCTTTGGAATGCGAGTCTCTTCCATTCTTTCTACATGTAACCATTCCTGTCTGTAACATTGTACCTTGTCATTGATTGTTTGGACCGTTAATTCTTTTCGATTTTTTTCATTTCTGAGTTTATCTACTCTGGTACATTTTTACAGATCTCAAGAATTTCATTTCAGCAGACTGTAACGCATAGCAATAATGGGAATCAAAAATAATTTACTAATACCTTAGAGCGGTAACATTTTCGAACTACATCCATTGTGTTTGTAAAGATAAAGAAAAAAATACAACACAATTTATAAGCATATTTTTGAATTTTATCAATTTTTCGCCTCCATATAAAAATATGTTCAATTAATCAATAATAGTAATAGTCAATTGTGAAGCCCTCATTCAATTTTAAAATAAAGCATTTCCGTAGCCGTGCTCTCCAGAGACAGGTATAGACGTTTTCAGCGACACAGCCACACTAACCACAACGTTATCAACATGCCGCAAAACCGCTGTCTGAATCAAGGTCAAACCACATGCACTTCAGTTCAACACAATTATTCTGGTAAACATTCACACAACATTGCGTAATAAATTGTATTATTTTAATTCAAAAACAACAACAATTTATTTCAACATTGAATATATTTAATATAGTTTTTCTTCAAATATGATTATACTAGATGAACTCGTGCGAACATTCGGACTTTGTAAATTATAGTTTTAGAAGTTAAAATAGCTTCATATTGAAACCCAGCATCGAACGGCTAGACTTTCTCCTCTCTATATCTATATCCCTGTACTTTGAACAGGTATTTCTAATCGTTTATTAATTAATACAAAATGGTAATAAACAATATGAAAAACGTTTAGAATCAGTAAGGAATCGCACTAGACTGACCCGCAGGTAAATATCTATAAAATCAAGAAGCAAGTTAGTTAAACAAGTTAGGTAAAAAGAATAATCGTACTTTGTATTACCAATTGAAGTTTAACAGGAACTCTGTTTTTATTTTACACACGTAGTTAATCAAAAATCAATGTATATTAGATTGATTACAAGTCAACAAATATCTATGGAGAACTGTTGACTTAACAGTAGACTAACTGCCAAAGTGCCAGACTATTACTGCTAACGACTGGAGAGCAAACTGGCTGCCGTTAATTGGCGAGGGGTCTCCTAGTGAAGTGCAGGGCGCTGCACTGGCTGGAGCTCCTCTGCTCCGGCTGTTGGGCCGTCGCGTCGGTTCGTGTGATTTGTGCGGAGTTTCCGGGAGAAATTTATGTTGCACGAGCTGTCCGGCCCGTTAAGGGCGAGATACGGGCGCCGGGCGCGGCTCCGACCGCGCTTGGCAATTACCTGCTGGCGCCCTACGCCCCCTGCACTGGGGTATTCACCTTCGCCTGCCCTACGCCGTTCTCTCGACTCTTCGCAGTGCGCTCGACTTGAGAACTCGCCGTGCTGGGATTGCTGCGGCTCTGATGCTCATAGTTGATGCAGAAATATAACAGCGTCATTCTTAGCTAACACCTGCCTATGGGATGTATAAGAATTAATGATTTGTTAATCCCAGATTTGTTAAGAAATGAATCTGGGATATTTTCGATTGCCTTATAACTATTGTCTAAATATACTTCTCCCAAATTGAAAAAAATAGATCATATTTGCTAGATTTTGCTTTAAGATCTGAATCGGCAATAAAAGGTGGAGGTTCCCATTTAAAACTTCGAAGTTACTGATCTTTCTTCATTTTTGTGGTTTTAAACGAAAACTGCTTTACCAGGTGTTGACTGTTTATAACGGAGCTGAGATCACGCGTTATCTTTATTGGAAGTTTAGTGAGCGTTAAATTGGGTGAAACGAAACTTTTTTCTAATGGATCATTAACAGCTTCTAATTTCTCGTTATCTTTACACGCGTTGATGAAATGGGGGGAAGTAGCAGTACATTAACCAACGAGCCTCTAATAACGTGCTACTTTCTTGCAAGCCTTTCAGCAGCCTGAGGGTGCCTCACATTCCAACAAGACTTTCTCCAAGCAGTCTCCCAAAAGACTCGAGCAATCCTTCGTATACTCGAACATCCGACCAAGGCGCAACCTACAGCGCCATCGCATTCGAGCAAGAACCCAGCGCCCGTCTCGACGTCTCTTCGCGCAAAGGGCGGAAACAAGGGCAACCGCCCGAGGCAACTTCCTCCGAAGGGACGCCGCGGCCGGCCCTTTCGCCCTCGGCCCGCGGAGCGGCTCTCGCGCGGATTGAACTTGCTCATTAAAAGGTCAGAGCGCCGCGCCGCGCGCCGATTGCAAAGACGCGGTCTCCCTCTCGGGCGCGGCGCGGCGCCGCGTCTCCGGTGGGATGCAAGGCAGTTGGCGGCGCCGTCCTTTGCGAGGAAGTTAACTCGGCGTTTGCCTGCCAGAGAGCCCCCCGCCGTCACTTGACGTCGGTGCTTGTGGAGGTAAATGCAAAAATTTCAGACGCTATTTGATCTTAAAGTTTGCTTTGCGAAAAACTATCCGCAATGATCGAGGATAAAGCGAAGAGTTATTGAGTTTTTTAAATAAGGAACACCTGATTAAATTCACTGAATATTGAGTAATAATAAATTAATTATCATACATCAACTCACAGTTAACTTGCCACACAAATTTTGGCTGGACAAGAGAAAGTAAGAGTCATCAACAAATCAGTTATAATATTATGAATGCAAATTATCTGCGTAAAATCTAACGTGAAGCATTTATAATTTATCTCTTTTAACTAGAAAATGAATAATGGATTTTTACGAAAATGAATGCTGTAAAAGAGATTTGTAGAAATCATTACCAGGGAGTTCTGATATTGTATCTTCTAGACGAATCAAAATGATCAATTTTGCCTTACTTTTGAACTCGCATAAGTGACCGAGGAATTTCACAACATCGTATTAAGTCAAGGATTCAAGCTTCACAAATTTAATAAGAATTTTTAAATGGTGAATAACAGGCAAAATTACAACTGTTTTGAAAATAATTTAGCTTTTCTGTTATAAGTTATTCACTCTACAATTCTAGATTTGGCTAACGTAGAGCAACAAAATGCAATGTTTATGCCATTATATGTATATTTGTATTTGTATTATTGTTATAATAATTGTAATACATTTCTATTATCTGTTTGAACAACTATTTAAAAATAATGCATAGAAAGAACCATTACTGGATGGTTTTAAACAGGACAGAAATGTATTTACAATTGTGTTTGCCGAATGTTCGAGAACAAATTGTAAATAAAACAGTCGTTATAAAAAACTTTTAGATCTTGTTGCGGCGATATTTATTTAGTGCTACCTGAATAAGAGGTGCAAAGTCACATGCAACAATCGTTTTTACCTGACCTTCACTTGCTAAATGACAGAAAGAAAATACATCATTGTTGACAGAGTCGATCAAATAGTGAAACAAGTATTTTGTAAAAAGTTATTTTAGAACTAGAAAAATAGAACGTTCGATTTATTTATAATTATTTAGAACGTTGATTTATAATTCAGATTGTTGAAAGTCAGTATATTATATTTCATTATTAAAATTACAGAGGGCAATTTTGAGGAACATTCAAGATATTTGGACTAGTTTCTTTAATTACATTTTATGAAATTGCTATATTAACTAATGGGTGGTTGTCGCAGAGAAATTTCAGAGAACTGTAGTGATGTAAACCCAAGTATTTGCTTTATTGATGGGGACAACATGTAAATATATTCTTGCGACCGATCTGTCTCAATATTAAATCGATTTTTAGGTATTTTGTACATAGAGTTACATCATTTAATTGATAGTTCAAACTACAGCTAGACTCACATACATAAAAATTTGTCGGTGGAGTTCGTGAATGAAAAATTTACTCTACTACCGTTTGAAGCATGTAATAATAACATTTCTAGTTCTTTTCATTAAACTTTTTCTTCTTTACATAAAAGAAGTTCGGTCTGATTACGTCGGAGTCATAAATATATGGTTTTGACAGAAAGTTTCAACATTCAAAAAGTTTTTAACAGAACAAAGTGGATTCGGATTACTGGATATTAATAATTTATAAGAGAGAACTTAAATGTAATTAGTGTATGCTATCTTCATTGTATTTATATATATGCGTCTGATTAAATATATTCATAAAACAAAAAAATACACTCCGCACGCACAGCCTATTAAGTCTCATATCAATGTGGGAGGGGATCACCGATGCCAATGGATAAGACGGTTTCTTCATCATTTATTATTAGAACCTTTCTTAGTGTTTAGTGATAGTTTCGACTCTCAGTGCTCGTCAGATGTTTAGGAAACTATTCGAAACCATCGCCCTGCGCAATCGCTCCCTAGCAGCTATGGCGTTCTCTTGCGTTCCCTGCAAATAAACAGGTTGTATCCTTAGTTCAGTAGCAGTCGATGAAGATGACAGGTGTGCAATCATAGTAGTTATTGTTAAACTTCTTTCTCAAAACGATAGTAACAATGTGTTTCCGCACTGAAAATACCAAAAATATAAACTCCAATTTTGAAAAAAATCAAAAAATCAACACAAACTTACCGTCGAGTTTTCTATATTTATAAACACATTTATCACTAGTTATTAATCCTACAGTAGTTGCACCATATATTGAAACATCAGTAGTTCTAGAAGACTGAGTTCACACGTAGCCAAAAGTGAATAAAAGCAAACTAGATAAGTAAAATAAACCTTGATATGAAAAGAAGTTCCGTAGAATAGGCTTTGGAATGTTAAACATATTTTAATGGAAAATTAATAACAAAGGAAAATCAATTCTTTCATATATTTGTAGAAAGATAATGTCTTTAACCTTATAAATCACGAGAGTGATTTATAAGGTTAAAGACATTAAAAGGAAAAATAACTTTTGGGAAGACTTGAGTACTACCGGGTTAAATAAACAAAAATCTTAAATTATTTTGCTGTTTATTCTGTGAATCAGCGTTGCGTTGGAATTCGATTGATAAATAGTGCTGAAGATCGGACACGAATTTCAAGCGCTTGCAGTTAAGCGAAAACACCTTCGGTCCAACCTAGTGCAAGAAAAAAGTTTAGCATAGAATGAATAGAGAATTCAGGAGGAAGGTAGCTTCCACTTTGTCCTCCCTCCAAAAACTATTCGTCGAGACCCATCTTCAAGAGAGAATAGCGACAACCCACATGCACCCGACAAAACGCGAAGCTGTTTCGCTGCCCCGTTCGCACAGCGCAGGAACCTCATTCATGAAGAAGCTGCCCACAAGACGCGGCGCCGTGGACTTGGTAGAACTTTCGCCGGCACTTCCAGTCAACTTGTGCGCCGAGTTAGGGCGGCTTCTTGCCTGGCCTTCCTGCCTACAGGGGCACTTCCCGGCGCCTCACAAGGGCTCTCACACGGCGGAACGAGCAGGCCCGAGAGAGCGCGCACCCTGTAAGAACGAGAAGCCGTGCAGTATGCATGCAATAAGACGACGTTGACTGAGTGAGTGTGAAATCAAGTATGATGAACCCACCAACCAGAGTGAGAGAGAGTGGGAGAGAGAAGGAGAGGGAGGGAGATAGGGAGAGAGAGGGAGAGAGAGGGAGAAAAGATGGCTCAAAAAGACATTTTCTGCATTTCAATTCTTTTTTTGGAAGAATTATGGATTCGTTTGCAAGAGTGTGAGAATTTAAAAAAAATAAAAAACGAAAGGCATGCATTAAAAATTATTTGATGCTTACGATTTTAAACTACGATTTTAACACTGCTCAAACGGGTAATTAAGTAAAACAGAAGTGTAAGTAATTATCTTTCTTTCAATACATTTATAAATATTTACTTTGGTATACACATTTTATGTGTGTGAACATACGTATCTTTTAAGAGCTTTTATCCTCATATTTTGTTCCTTCTACAACAACACGATATTTCCAAATAATATTTTTTCGTTAGATTCCTCTAAAATTCCTCCTTCAAGGAAAATGATAATTCAATCATTAGTATACCATCTAACGTACCAAATGTGAGGGTGTCTTTGTGCCCCAAACCGGTCTTGAACCAAGAATTTCAAGGGAGGAGTGTGATGCAAGTTCTTGCGATCTCATAATGAGTTTAGAAAGCTGCGCTACGTCGAAGTGCAAAAAGCTCTTCTAGCCGTCGCATAACAAGCGAGCCAAGTTTTCTTGGCATGCGTGGAGGAAGGGAGCGCACGCTTCGCTTCTGTCGAGGTCCACCTTGTCCCTTGTTTTTTCTGCATAAACGAAAGTACATCAGAAAACGCTGGAATAAAAGTTCTTGGGGCTAGGAAATTAAGTTCAACTAAAACCAATCAGAAGACGAGATGATTTTCTTACATTTCCAGACAAAATTATTCATATTGCAAAAACATTAAATCTAGTATAATGTGAATTTACCATCATAACGTATATTATTCTAAAACAAAATGATCGAAAATGCACTAGAAATAAAATATCTTCCTCTCTTTGACATAAAATCTACGATTAGTGAAGTTCGAACAACCATTGAACACACGCCCATTTCACCACATGTGACAATATATTATTCCACTCAGCACAAGTTACAGCGTACGTCAGAAATAACGCACGTTTTCTGACTTTGAGCTCGCGACGCTTGCTAGGTGACGCGCGTTGGCAGCAGCGCCCGTCGCCAAGAGCTCTTTCGCCGCTCCACTTAACCTACAACACACGTGTCTTGGTGCGCGTTCACGCAACGCTCATTTCTCAAGCCTCAAACTCAGAATATCTTCCCCACTTCAACCTTTCTTACAATACAATTTGAAACTACTGATTCCAATTCTCTTGAATACACTTATAAAATTCAACGTAGTAAACGTTTTAATAACTTGGATTTCATAATTTAGGCATAATTTATTTGTTTGAGGAAACGTAACCTCTGATAAATTTTGTACGTTGGCTGCATTAGTACTATTGAGGCACTCTTCCTAGTGTACGCACAAAAGAACCGTGTATCTTCTTTCCCCATATCAACATTGATCTGGCAACAACGCAGAAACAAGAAGACTGAATGGTAAATGTCATCCAAAAAGATTTACGAGTCAGCATGAACTACTGCAGCGTACTCATCTTTGTTGGCAAAGTCATGCGGCACTTGTTTTTGTTGGCAGACCGCCATAATGTTACACCAGCGCCACCGAAGCGACTCTTCTGTACTTCACTACGAACCGAAAGCAAAGATGCACATGAATGTGATGGAATTAGAATCAATGTGAGTTTGCGCTGATCTTACGACTTGCTGTGTGGTGGCTCTTGACGTGAGAGATCAAGCATAAAGAATGTATACAGAGTTTCCTTGGTTAGTATGAAATGATTAATGATTAGATCGAAATGGAGCACGTTACGCTTCGTTTTTTGACTTCTTCAACTCAGAGCAAGTTATATCATAATATGGCAAATTGGCAATAACCGCTGTATAAAAAAATTCATAACACCAAAGTGAACGTATCACATTTCGAAAAAAATGGAAACAGCCTAAGTTTGCATAAACTATTGTTTGGATTATCGAAATGGAAGGTTCAAAGCATTGATTTTGTCGTTATGATTTGTATTAACATTAGTGTTCCGTCCGCCTCACAAAAGTCCTCACCAATGTGACGTCACTTCCGTCTTCACCGGATGGTGACTTTACTTCCCCTTGCGCCCCGCACCCCCCTCCGTCCCGGTTCATTTGCACGTTTGCTGGAAGGCACCGAAGAAGTATCCTCTGTTCCAAAGCACTCCCTCGCCCGTCGTCTAAACACACGCTCGACGACCAAATCTCTGCCTTCGAGCGTACAAAGCCCTTCCTCCGTCTCGGCTCTTTTGTCTTAATATTTCTCTGCGTAGGAGTAACTTCTGTGCCTTCGGAAGTTCTGCTGCCTTCGAGAAACAGACGCACTTTTAATCATTACAGATAATTTTCGTATGTTGTGGTTCGAGACAAAATTCTTTGGTTTGCACAAACATTAAATCTAGTTTTTCTATAATGTGAATTTACCAACATAATGTATCATATTATTCTAAAATAAAATGGTCGAAAACACGCTTGAAATGAAATATTACCTTCGAATTAATATCGTCATATCTTCCTCGAATACTGCTACCTGCGGCAGCTGTTCGACAGGCAGTGTTCGTTATGTCGGTATTCAGTTACGTTCTACTTCAGACTCCATCAAACTACGCATTGCCTTTGTCAATCTTAAGTCTGTGCTTAGGCAGTGTATTTATAGTGTGTCTCTACATCGGTGCATGTTGAACGGCAGGCCTCTTCCCGGCCGACTGTTGGGGGGGGGGGGGGGCTGGTCGCATGCGCCGCTGCCTTCCATCCTGCTGCCGTTTGCAGCACGTGTCAGGCACTGCGGTCCCTCTGCACTCGCGCTCGAGAATCGCTGCGTCGCATGCATTCCGAAATCGACCCTTCACATCACCTGCGATTAATATGGTACAAGCTTCATTCACACCTTTCGTGCCGTGTGACCTGTGAATTTACATACCAGGAACTGAACAATTGCAATTCACCAATATAAGAAACGCATTATTAAAAAACTTTCATTAATGTTAAGTTCCATGTTCCGGTTTTATTTAATTTGCCCCGAGATATTTCAATGAATAATCATTCGGAGTAATAATCAATTTTGAATTGTAAGTTTGGCATTCGTAGTTTAGTCAGTAAATAGTATGTGCCATGTTAATCGTAATATTTTCACTGTATCTTCAGTCGAAATCCGTTTCCTTCTCTCATAAGCGCCATCCCTCCCTCTCCCCCTTGGGCCAACGCACGGTCCATCATGGCGTAAAAAATCCTTTGAACAGAGAAGGGACCTGTTCAGTCCGATACCACAAACTCTCCCTACCGAGATCATTTCTCTCCCCCCTCTCCCCTCCCCCTCGAGAAGCAGTGAGCGTACAAAACCGAATTGGAACCCTTCCTAACACTTAATCTACTCACCCTTCCCTGTTAGCCAGAGCGTCTCCCTTCTTGGCTGGAAACACACCAGCGCACTTTAACGGGCGTTAAAAAGCTTACGTCGCAGAGTTCAAATAATATCCCTCAACGTCATCTCAGCGTCAGAGACAAATAATATCCCTCAACTTCATCTCAGCGATGCCAAAGACTGCATGAGGAATATTTCTCTCTCCCAACCTATGTAAGTGGAGGGTAGGGGTTTCAGCACAATCTTGCATCACTTTATACTGTATCATTGATACTTATTATTTCTTTGGATTTTTGCCTTTAATTGTTATATTAACTTTGAATTCTATCAGTTCTTTATTAATTCTTTTATTTGATTGCCATGTCATTCTGTGATTTGATTTGCAAACCATTATGTTATTTGAATTGTGTATTATTCTCTAATACTTCTCTACACCAGCTCGGATCGCCACCACAAGAGAGTGAGGCTGGGCCAAATTGTGTCATCCATCGGAAGAGAGTTAACGCGGACGGCTTGGCTTCCCGCCATAGCAGACGCGAAGGGCGCAGGGAAGAGAGGGCGTAGGAAAAGGGAAAAGGTAGGGAAAGAACTCGTGGCAAACGCTTCGTACTCAGCTTCCATTGGCATCAGACGAGGCAGCGCTCCTCTTTTAGAAGAGCTACGCCCCCCTTCCCTGTTTTGGAGAATCTACCCTATGATAGGTGTCAGCTATTCACCATCAAGTGAGAGGTGGCGGGGGAGGGGTGGACTGTTGAGAGAAACGGGACGAGATCAATGAGTGATGGGGAAGGGAGGGCAGGAGAGAGTGAGGAGAGAGGAAGAGCGTGTAATAGGGAGGGGTTGATTGACGAGAGGAGTGGGCGGGTTAGAAGAACGCGTGGGTGAGAGGAATGGAGTGGGTAGGAGGATGAAGTGGAAAGAGGATGACGCAAATGAGATATAGAGTAGAGGGGGCGAGTGGGAAGGGTGGGCGGGTAGGAGGGGTGGGCGACTGAGAGAGGTGGGCGAGTTGGAGGATTAGGCAAGTGGGAGGGGTGGGCGAGTGGGAGGATTAGGCAAGTGGGAGGGGTGGGCGAATGGGAGGGGCGGGCGAGTGGGAGGGGCGGGCGAGTGGGAGGGGCGGGCGAGTGGGAGGGGCGGGCGAGTGGGAGGGGCGGGCGAGTGGGAGGGGCGGGCGAGTGGGAGAGGAGGGCGAGTGGGAAGGGTTGCCCAGTGGGTGGGGTGGGCAAATGGGAGGGATGGGCGAGTGGTAGAGGTAGGCGAGTGGGAGGGGTGGGCGAGTGGGTGGGTGGGCGTGAGAGCCCGCGGCGGGCGGACGAGCGTTGGAGTGGGGAGCGCGGACACGACGAGGGTGATTAGCGGAGGCTGTCGCCCTGTCCTCCGCGAGCGACGCCTGAGGTCGAGCAAGGCTTGTTAACGGATCCATCATTAGTTCATACGAGACCCCCCTCCATGGGCGAGGAGCTGCTGCGAGGGCCTCCTCCCAAATGGGTTGGGTTGGGGCGAACAAATAGTAACCAGGAAGTCATGTGGCCAGTAAAAATATTTATATTATATTTATTTTTCGTATTAGTTACAAATCCTTTTAGTTTCTTCTTTATTATACAATTAATAAATTGAATTGAGTTGAAAGGAATTGAATTAAATCAAATTGAATCGATGCCTTATTTTACATGGAGATACTATTAATGTGAAACAATGTGCCCAGTAAAAAAATTAGGACCGACTGCACTCAATCTGAAATTTCTCGGTCTCACCGACAGCAATATCGCCGGTTAAAGACTTGCCGTGCTTTGATTTTAAGTTCAGTAAATATTCGACTATACCGAAAGCATACTCACTATAGCAATTGCACATTGATTCGTCAGTGGAATTGTGAATATCTTGCACTGTAAAAGAGACATATTTTAGACTTGTGAAAATTCAAAAATATTAGGTTATGATAATAAATATTAAATCCTAAACAATCGATAGCAAACGGGTAGCAAAATTTGTAAGACGTCAAGTAGCGTTTAGGAAAACAAATTAAAGTTCGACTTACGCCACAGGTAAGATTATTATTTGAGAAATGGGCCTTCTAGGAACATTGAATTGAGAGCCATGTATTTTCGAATTTTCAACGCTCTCAAGATAATAGTCAACTTCAAATGGCTCTATCTCCTAAACTATTTAAGCTACAACGCTGAAATTTGCACACGTGATATTATGTACTCTGTTCTTCATTTGGAGTCTTAAAATAAAAGCTTTGTATTTTCGCATCTTGCAAGCTCTGAAAATTATTACTTCAAATGGCTCTATCTCCTAAACTATTAAAGCTATAGCGCTGAAAGTTGCACACGAAATATTATGTATATTGGCCTTTAATCTGAATATTAAATGAAGTTTCTCCAAAAATCAGAACGGGCATGAGATGGAAATATTCTACAGTTACTAGGAAGAAATTGTCTCTAATGGCGATACTTTTGCGATTTTCTTAAAAACTAAGTTTCTAATCGAAAAATGAATATCACCAGTGAATTGCCCATAAAATTTCGTGCATGGTCCGTGGTTTTCAAAAAAATCCGTTATATGTCGAAAATCGGACAATTTCGTCGATCGACGAAACTTTGCATTTTTTGACACAAAAATTAAACTAGCATATCTCCCAAACTATGTAAAATAAATCAATTCTACAAACTTAGATGTGTTTGTAGTATCATGTAGTTTCAGAAAATAGCATCGTTTGTCACATAGAGTTTAGAAATGGGCCTTCTAGGAACATTGAATTGAGAGTCATGTCTTTTCGAATTTTCAACGCTCTCAAGATAATAGTCAACTTCAAACTGCTCTATCTCCTAAACTATTCAAGCTACAGCGCTGACGTTCGCACACGTGATATTATGTACTCTGTTCGTCATTTTGAGTCTAAAATGGAGTTTCGGCTGTAAGCAGAAACGTCTTTAATCTGCAATTTTTTTAGAAATGTTTAGAAGAAATTGACGGTTATAGGAACACTTTTGCGAATTTATGAAAAACTAAGCTTCTAATCGAAGAATGGGTATCACCAGTGAATTTTCCATGAAATTACGTGCTAGTAACGTGCATTTCAGCAAAATGCGTGACATGTCGAAAATCGGCAAATTTCGTCGATGGACGAAACTTTGCATTTTTTAACACAAATTATAAACTAGCATATCTCCCAAACTATGTAAAATAAATCAATTCTAATAACACAGATGTGTTTGTAGATTCATGTAGTTTCAGAAAATAGCATCGTTTGTCATATAGAGTTGAGAAATGGGCCTTCTAGGAACATTGAATTGAGAGCCATGTATTTTCGAATTTTCAACGCTCTCAAGATAATAGTCAACTTCAAACTGCTCTATCTCCTAAACTATTCAAGCTACAGCGCTGAAATTCGAAAACGTGATATTATGTACTCTGTTCTTCATTTTGAGTCTTAAAATAAAAGCTTTGTATTTTCGCATTATGCAAGCTCTGAAAATTATTACTTCAAATGGCTCTAACTCCTAAACTATTAGAGCTACAGCGCTGAAATTCGCACACGGAATATTATATATTGGCCTTTAATCTGAGTCTTAATTGAAGTTTCTCCGAAAATCAGAACGAGCATGAGATGGAAATATTCTACAGTTACTAGGAAGAAATTGACTCTAATGGCGATACTTTTGCGATTTTCTTAAAAGCTAATTTTCTAATCGAAAAATGAATATCACCAGTGAATTGCCCATAAAATTTCGTGCTTGGTCCGTGGTTTTCAAAAAAAATCCGTTACATGTCGAAAATCGGACAATTTCGTCGATCGTTTCGTTGCATTTTTTAACACAAATTTAAAACTATCATAGCTCCCAAACTATGTAAAATAAATCAATTCTAATAACACAGATGTGTTTGTTAATTCATGTAGTTTCTGAAAATAGCATTTTTATATAGAGTTGATAAGAAAAGGAAGGTGAGATCGTACGCCGTCCGCGGCCCCTTTGTTAGGGTACTGCTGCGGCTTCTGCCTGGTGTTGATGGGAGAAGGGAAAACTACCGATCGGGGCATACGTTCGCTAGAATTCGTCATATTAATTGATAAAATTTCACAATTTAAATTGGCTCTCGCTGTCTTCGTTTGTGGGCTTCTTTGGCTGCGAGTGATTACACATCTTGTTGGGGTGGGCACTTTCAGAATCTAATAGGATGACGTAATAATCAGGGAGCTTGAATAATAGGATTCTGTTAAAGTTAACAGATCTGGTGTAAATAATAATTATGTGCATATTAATCTAGCAAGTAGTCCGAGTATATTCCTTTTCGCCAACATCTTCTCGAGCAGGCCTTCTCGCCCACGCCTTCTCTCTCACGCCTTCCCCTTCACGCCTTCTTGCCCACGCCTTCTCGCAAACGCAAATAATTTCTGAGTGTCGCCGCATCGCTTACCACATTCCTCCCTACTGCCTGGCTCTTCGCTTTCCCGCGCCTCTCCTCTGCTTCTCACCACACTGCCCATCGCTGTTCTGCACTCTGTTTCCGTACGTCTCTGGTCCTATCCGTTATCCAGCACTTGTCGTCCCTAAGGCTTTCCGCGTCTTGTCAGTCCACCCATCATAATATCCCTGCTCTTCGCCAGACATTTTTACTTAACACTTCCTGTTCCTCTCTTACACCCACTCCCCAAAGCTATACATTTCACACACCACCCTTCAACTCAATATTCTCTTCTTTTCTGCAATTTTCCTTTTCCCAGAATTCCCATTCTTTGATTAATTTCCTGCTCCATCTCGCCTCCCTCATGCTTCCCAAAAAAACTCACCGCTCATCGCCTCCATGCAGTCCTCACAGTGCTATACAGTCCTCACCACAAACATCACCTTAAAACATCCCACCGCCTCGCTTACATGCCCTCACCAAAACTACACACTTCTCACTTCACTCTTGAATTCAATCCCTCTTCTCCTCTAATTGCTACGCCTCTGTCCTAATCTCTTCATTCCATTTCTCTCTACCCATTCACCCACATTCATGCGATTTCTCTTCGTTCCTTAAATATATGTTCTTCATAGTTCTCGCCTCTGTTCTACCTTATCTTGCCATCGAATGTAACGGTCCCCACCCCTTTGCATACGTTCACAATTCTCATTTCTCACTTATCCGCTCGCCCCGTGCTTCTAGCTTCACAATTCACCTAAATAATTACAAATGCCTGTGACATATCTCCTTGCTATACCGTTTCTCTGTAAGTTTCTCGTGCGAACTACCATTTCTTGATTCATTTCTCTGCTCCTTTCCGCTTCATCACCATTTCCAATAAAACTCTCCCTTCTCACCGCTCCACCCTTTCGACACCCCGCTCCTAAGTACACACCTCACCCCAATAATCACCGCTTCTCACTTATCAGCCATCATCTCTCCAATGATCCTTGCTCCTCGGATTAGCCTCTTTGTTGTTTCCGATTGTTCCCACCTTCTACCGCTTCTCCGTCGCCACCTCTGTGAAATCTTAATTGATTGATTTATTAATTGGTATTTTGTATGGTATTTTGTCCCGTACGTGTAGGGCATGATTTTATCGCGGGTTGTGGTGATCTCCCACAGGATGGCAATATCAGGCGCAGATCTACACTTTGTCTAGCGAGTTTTTCCGAACCAGGTATCTCCCACCAGCGCAAAACCGCCCAGCCAGGACACTATGTCTGCAACTCACCTCTCGACATGTGAGGTAGAGTACCGCATGTAAGTGTGTGCGTGTGTGTGTGAGTGTATAGGTAAGGGGCGAGGATAGGGCAAGAAAGGGTCTGTTTGTTCGATTGATCAGAGAAGCGACACAAAACTACCCTTCAGATCAGCCGTCAGATAGAATTCTCGTTCAGACAGCGACTGAACACGTCCTAGCCATTTAACTAGTGTAACAGTTTATGTCACAGACGAACTCTGACCCTAGAACCTCCAATTAGACACTGCTGTGACATCAATAGATGCTGCAATTTCTTCCCCTTCCTCGCCGTGTACGTCTGCTCCAGATCGTCTTCTTTACTGTTCCCTTTCCACCGACCTCATACTCCCCGCTCGTCGCCTCCGCACCCATCCGAACACTCCCCGATTATCCCACTCCTCCAATACGTCCCGCGTCTCATATAACTGCCTTTCCCCAATACGACACGTCTCTCGCTTCACCCTCCAACTCAATGTTCTCCGCTCTCTCACCCCCCCCCCCCCCGCATCTTACTTACCTCTCTTTTCTCCCCGCATCTCTCACCGTTTCTCTACCTCTGCTCACCCCAAACCCAATTCTTTCCCCTCCACCCTGCGGTAGCGACGGAGGTGGCTGCAGACGGCGGCGGCGACAGGGACGGCGATGGCGGCCGCGAGGGCGGAACGGTGGCGGCAGGGTCGGCGATGATGGGGGGCGCCGGCGTCAGGGGGCGACAGTGAGGGCGGCGGCGGGGGCGGCGGTAGGGGCGGCGGTGGAGGCAAAGGTGGGGGCAAAGGTGTCGGCGTGGGTGGCGGGGGCGGCGGCGGGGGTGTTTGCTGCAGTGGCAGGGGGTCGGCGACGCTGACGGTGGTGACTGGGGCGGCGGTGGGTGGCGGGGGCGGCGGTGGGGGCAGGGGTGACGGCGTGGGTGGCGGGGGCGCCTCGTGTCGGAGCCGCAGCGCTGGAGGGAGGCGCACCTCTAATTGGGGCGGGGGTGGATGACCCGGGCGCGTTCAAACGGCTCCCGCGCCCCCTCCCCTCCTCCCCTCGCAGGGAGCTCGCCGCGGAATGCGCCCCCCCCCCCCCGCAGCCTCGCGATCGCAGAATTAATTGGCAGGCAAAGCAAGCAAGCGCGACAGAGGGACGATGTCTAGTGGTAATTGGCTTTGTGTTTAGAAATAGACGCACTTATTTTAATTGGTTTTTTCAATTATTACTCATACTACAAAGTAAACTTGTAGTTAGTACAGTGATCTTTAAGTATAAGTATCTGAATAATGGGAATAAAAATCGTCATCGCAACAAATCAAAACGTTTTTTAGGCATTTATTTAATTGATTTTATTTCATTAAATATTAATGTACTCGTATGTAGTATGTATATTTCCATGTGCTACCAAGATGTAGACAGCAATGAATGTCTTGCTCCCAAATTTGATACGAGTATTTATGAGCCTAAAAAAGATTGAAATGGTTACCCCAAAATGTTCTCTTTTAACGAAATAAATTTCACTGCAATGCACGAATTTCCACGACGCTTGGTTGACAAATTTAAAAGAATCAGTCCATGTGAAGTGATCTAATTTCGGAGAAATGCCCGCCCGACCATCTCGAATTTTGAAGAAAGTTCGTAGTCCAAGATTTTCATATTTCAAAGAGACTTTTGTGAAGTTGTGGTTTCTTAGTTGAAATAAGGTTTTTAGATACAATATTTGACATCTTTCAGCGTCATATACAGTAAGACTATCAGATTTTCACAAAGTCGGGATGCAATATTTCTTTCTTTGTTATTGGTGAACTAATTAAACTCAGGACTGAGATATTCTTCTCTCTAATTACATCAATATCAAATATCCCTCTCTAATGCATTGCAGCATTAGGTGATGAAAAAGTAATGTTAAAATGAACTTCAGATTTTAACGTAGAGTAGCTTCCGTAAAATTTTGAGTAAGAAGAAAGAAACTGCTCATACTATATGAATTGCTTATGATTACATAATTATAATCTACTATCTCTAGCCATTTCGTCATAAGTTAAGTTTAAAATTGATGATTTTGGCAATGTATTTAAAAGTATTTTTGGTTTATGTTCAGCTATTTTGACAGAAAGAGGTGGAAAGGTAGAAATGTAGAAAAATGTTCTTTCTGCATTGTTACTGGTAACATTCACATATTTAAACGTCTGAGCGATTAAGTCGACTAGCACGTGGGACAACCATTTTTATCGACGCTGCTTCCCCCGGAAAGGTCAAGTCGCTGGGATCGGAGTGCTTTCAACAGCACCAAAACAGAATCCGTCACATGTCGAGAGAGGCGACCAGAAGTGTCAAATTAGTGGCCCTTCCCACGAGGCCACCTGGTGGTGCCACCGAGAAGTGACAGAGCCCTTCCCACAGGCACCGTCAGCCGCCGGCAGTGAAGATTTCGCATCATCGCTTTCGGCTCAGGCGTCCGGGCAGCGAGCAAAAGAGAGGCGGCGGGTGACGGGCAGGTCTGCGCCGCGACTGAGCGACTCAGTGGGAAGAATACCATTTAAAGATGAGTTTAACCAGCGGTGGCGCATTCGCGCTGCTGGTGGCGGGAGTCCGTCACCGAGAGCCACTCGTGGGAAGACCACCATTTAAACCAAATCTTTGCTAGCAGACGCACCACTCGAACGCGCTGCTGAGTGGTGCTGCGGAAAGGGTCCCATAGGGTTGGGGTGTCGTGCGGGGCAGCTGGATTGATATTAATTAAAACAGACTTCATCAGACAGAAATCATTTAAAAATACTTTGAATTTTAAAAAGGCGGTAACTGAAATCCCACATTCACCCATAGTCGTTGACTACCTTCAATATATCGATTGTAACGCATAAAAGAAACCCCCTCAAAAACCAATGTCGCATATATTCGTTAATTTCATTTATTTTAAGTAATTAAAATGTATTATTTTTACTTTAATATCAGTTAGTTATGGAAAATATCATATCTGACCCACTACCTTTCATTGTAAGTGGAAATAATGACATGCGGTTGAAAAGAGAACTGGAAATTCTTTCAAAAAAAAACATTAATATTTTAAATATATTGAGAATTGTCAGAGACAGAAATAGAAAACAACAAGTATCAATGTAAACGAACTAACAGAAATTTTGTCATACACTTTGATTACTGTTGATAAGGTAGTATTGTTTATAGTGAGCGCTGATTACATGCTAACTCTATTACATGTTACAGGACATAATAGGGTAAAAGAGACATTTATATTTAGTATTTAAACTCATTAATAATCGTATTTTATATAGTCAATAACCAATAATTTTACGGTTAAAGAACCGTATCAATAGTGCATACATTGGGAAATATTCAGAATTCATTTTTAAAGCAATGTTTATTACAGCTACTTAAGCCGTTGTTATCTCATCCCTGACAACATAAACAATACCTTTATTCTCTTGGGAATTAAAAAAATCACCGCCAGAAGTTTTTATTCTCTACTTCTAAAACAACATATTCACGAACAAGTTTTATTTATGTATTCTTCACAACAAAATGAAACATATAAAAAGAGAATACAACACAGCTATAATGATAAATAAGTATGTAAAGAATTTTTGAAACATGTAATAATAGATAAAATAAAGCATGGAACTAAAGAGTCAAAATATCTTATTCGCTCGTAAGTTGGCTCCTCTGGCTCCTATGGTCGCATCGGGTCCTAAACGTTCTACTCGCGAATAAAATCTTATTTTACTCTCTTTTACCAAAAATTGCTACGAATCTTTCATATGCGTAGTATACATTGAGAATATTTGATTGTGATGCAAAAATCGATTCCGAGATTTTGACGGAAAAATACAAAATTTCTATTTAACACCTGCTGATGCAAATCTGTACACATACTAGTAAGACAAATTGCATACCACGCAGGCGAGCCCCTCTATTACTACAGTCTAGCATCTACATTTTGGTAGATGTGGGAGTACCTTGTCATTGACCATTATTTATTTGTTTAAATACCTCAATAATGTTTTCTACGTTTTTAATACAATAATGTTACAAATTAATTAACCCAATCGCAATGTATGGACACAATGTTCGTGGTAGTGTCTTGAGTTCTATACTACGAAATTCCTCTGTATTAAATTTAGGTGAATGATGGTTAAAGGACCCACATTACTTTCACAGATACTTTCTGTATGAAAATGTATGTCATTGTTTTACGATTTCATACGCGTGTGAATTGACTCTACCGCTGCGAATATATTCTCTTTGACAAATTAATTGATTTGTGTGAACTTGCGCAAAATTGTGCAGTGTAGGAATGCTGGGCTTTGTATAAAACAGCCGATCTCTTTTATCGAAATTAAATGTCATATAGAAAAACATCACTGGCATAATAACGATTGAGGTGCAAGATGAATGTTGCAGGGCGTTTTCTCGTATCAAATATTGCAAACCCTCATAAACACGGTTAAACATGTTTCGGAAGAAAATGCCTGGGTGTCTCAATAAATATTACAAAGTTTTAGGGTAAGTAGACTAATTGACTGACTAGTGATTCCGTGCGCGTCAACGGCTGAGGTTATTCCCGAAAAATGAATGTTTTTTGTCGTGGAAGGTGGCGGCGGTATTTCCCCGCTGTATGGCGAGATTCGGCGCCGACCTATCGCCTACTTGCGGGGTTTCCCCTGCCAGGTATCTCCCATAAGCAGAGCCCCGACCGGGACATATATTAAGCTCTCGACTGGTTAAGATGAGATAGAGGAGTCGAACATGATCATCATTGTTGATGAACATATTATAATAGAATATTTTGTAATGTTTATTCGGCGATACGTTGTACTATTAATATTGAGTTATAGGAAAGAATTTGAAATAAAAATGAATTAAAATATATGAAGAATCGGATGAGGTAGACATCGGATTTTCAATTCAATCAAGGTTTCATAATTGTTTGAAAATCTGAGGGAGAGTTTGGACTGATTGTATATAATAGATGAACGTGAAACTTAAGAACGCACCTGGAATCCAATATTACTATGTTATTACTTTCTCGTATACGTATTGTGGCGTCACCAATAATATTGTAATAATTCTATTGTGGCGTCGCCAATAATATTGTAATAATTCCATCTAGAAATAGCTTCCATCGCGGCAAAGTAGGTCACGGGACGAAGCCTTTGTCGCGAAGACCCCTCTAACGGCCACCAGGCCACGCCCCTCACTTGACAGAGCCTGCACCGACCGCGCTCAAGCCCCATTAGGAGCGGACACGTTTATGACCCCTCGTAAAAGCCGTCCGAGCCATCGGGCAACCCCCAACGAACAATGCGCGCCCCCGCACCCTTTTTTGCCACGCGCCCGCGGAAGGAAGACGAAGTCCCAAAGGGCTGACACGGGTGTCTATTAGGAGCGGACACGTTTATGACACCTCGTGAACGCTACCATTCGAGCCACTGGGCACCCCCCATCGAACAATACGCGCCCCCGCACCCGTTTTGCCACGCGCCCGCGAAAGGCGCCCAAATCCCCAAAGGGGTTATTTAGAAATTAACCGTCGCAGGCTGCCGATCAGCCTCCGCCGACCATTTATGGCCCATGAGAATACGCCACCGCTTGAACACGTGTCCGGACAGCTGCAAGAAGCTTCTGGAATCACTTACAAAGGAAGAGAGAGAGGAGGGGGGCCAGAGATGGAAAAAGAGAGATAGCTCTGGAAAATTCCACGAAAACTGCAACTTGATTGGTGAACCATAATGTTAAAACGCAGTTACTCTCAGCCAATGAGAAGTTTCATTATGAGGGAAGGGGTAAATTTACAGATTTGGAAACATTTTGGGAGGGGGGAAGAGAGCTTTCTTGAACGCGAGATGGGCAGAGGAAGATTATTCTTATTAGGACGCGACTAGGGGAAAGACATTCCCAGAGAGGAAGATGATTACGATTAGAACGTGACTAAGGGAAAGACATTATCAGAGAGAAGTTATTCTGATTAGGCCGGTACTAGTGGAAAGACATTCGAAGAATGACAGTGTTATTCTTAGAGAATTCTTCGTAGGAAGACATTCTTAAAACGGCACTGTAGATTTGCCGCGGAGGAAACTCGGGCGGGAGACAGCAAGATCTCGCGTAACTTCCGCGTAGGCCCGTCTGCCTCCGCCGCCTTTCGCCACATCGGGTCCATTCATGCCCGCACTGCACTACGGCCAGCGCTCGTGGGCCCTCGACCGACTGAGTCCGCACGATCTGGCGACTCCGTCGCCGCGCCACGCCACCAGCTGAGGAGGAACGCACCGTGGGAGGTCGGCGACCTGAGACTGCCCGCCGCCTCCGCATCTGAGGACCGCCACCCGGCCGGTCCGCGGAGCCAACACAGCCAGCGGTGAAAGTTATGACGCGAGGCTCCCTCGCAGGACATTTTGGGCGAGAGATTAAAAGTGGCCGCGCTCAGGCCCTGCAGATTGTAGATGGTAGATAGAATGTTGCATGCATTATTAGAAATTGAGCCTTTTATGTTAGCTTTAAGAGAATTAGTTTATTAATGGTCAAAGTAACGAGCTCGCAAAATAGATATAAGAAGAAACCTGTGTCGCCCTTAGCGACCTGTAACTTCCCTGGCAGCTCATGGTGCCAGGAATAAACCTCATTTTCTTACAAAATGATTCAGTGTATTAATTCATGACCTCCCAACACTTCCATCCAACCACGTTGCAGGAACTGAACCTGGCGCCCTCCCCGTCGCGTGTGTGTGTGTTTACAGTATTATGACCAACCGTCGGGGTGAAGGGTAACTTTGCCCTTCAATAAGCTCACTCAGTTGGGGTAGTTAATCATATGTTAATTATATATAATATTTCTGGGGATCTTAGGGCTGTGGTTTCTCTTCACTCATCGTATTCTCACAATCATTCAAAATAAACCAGTTTGCTTTTAAACAAAACGTACTGTAATCTCTTTCAAACCCTTCTCTCACATTTACAAATAATATACTTAAAACACTTAAATTAAATCTTTCTTGGAAGCAAACCATCCTTTCATGCTAATTTATTTACTGTACATTTTACATACTTTCAAGGACTAAGTTATCTTTCGACATTTACAATGATACAATTATATAAGAAATCTCTTTTTTTAGATTTTAAAACTTTTTTAAATAGTAATTTTCATCTAAATTTACATGTTCGGCTCAAGATTAAGGTGAATGTTTTCTTTACCAATAGCATATCTCTCCTTAAACTGAATTACTTTGTCAAGTGATCCACACAACCTAATTTTCCTTTACTGACAAAGTGTTTAACTTTGCGTGGCACGTTGAGATTCTATTTACTCATCAGTAAAACAACAAGTTTTGATATACAACCAACTTATCATTACTTTAATCTCATTTCCAAATTAAGAAAAATATGCTTGATTCATTAATTTGAACTAACTTTTAAATAGGTATAAGTTCTTTCTAGTCTGATTACTGCATTACTCGGCTCTAACTTGAGTTCAAAAAGAAGGGAATCCTCGCTGGATCGTTATTTGATATCGACCGCAGAGTGACGAGACGTCGGATACATTCAATCACCAGAGTTTTTGGTCTCCGTTCTTGGGTTCCAAACCGTTCGTGACTTCCAAATCGCCTCCCCATCAGTTGCCGGTGCCCAAGTCCCTTGAAGTACGCGGTAGGGCAGCTCACTGACCCTCGCCGTCTCGCGTATCCAAATATTTTCTCTGCCAGTTACTTGATGAACAAAAGGGAAGTGGAATCAACCAAAGTAATGTTGGAATATAATGTTGTAATAGCTAGTTCTATAGTCATATAAAGACACTGAAAGAAAGAACAATCACGTGGAAATTACACTGGTATGTTTTATGTGCATGCTCTCTGCTTTCAAATCGTTACATTGTATTTTACATTACGCACGCTTCCTTTTACATATTTCTATTATCTCCTTTATTTACAAAATCTTGGATAACGTTTGTCGATACACGTTAAAGATCAGTGTCTTCGTCTCTCCTGAAATTTATATTAAGTGTAATCTAATCTAAGTAAGATTGAAATTTTGTCAATCTCCGTTCAAATGGTTTTCAAAGGTTTATTGATTTGTTTATTAAAACCACGAAAATTTGAAGCCACAACATTGCCACTGAAATATATCCTAAAACAAACACGTTTTTCTCTGAATTTATACCGTTCTGGTTTCCTCTCATTCAATTGTAATAAGTATTAATAAGCACCCTGCCCAAGTTTTCGAAGAGCAATTTTTGTTTCTTTAGAAGATAAAAAACAAAATACTTTTGTTTTGATGAGACTTACTGTAGTACGTGTGAAATCTATAAAACACTGATATTCTGCCTTGTGATGATGAGGTGATGGAGAGGTAGGAGAGGAAAGATCACGCGCGGTCCGTGGCTCTCTTGTTACAGTGTTTACTTCTCCGGCATTCGCATAGAAGAAACAGCTGAAAGCTATCGATGAGAGCAGCCGGCCATGGAATTCGCCTCGAGACAGGCTGAATCCGAGATCCATGCTGCGCAAGGGGCCGAGGATGTCGCTGTAGACGAGGCGCCGCGAAGTGGGTGGCGAGGCCGCGCCGCAATGCTCCTCAGGGAAGAGAAGGGGGAGGGGGAGAGAGGCGCGGCCGGGCGACGGAGAAGGCAGCGGCCGAGAGCGAAGCCACAGTTCCCTACCCGTTCAATTACAGCTATTTTCGTCGCCTTCCGCTTGCTCTCTGTTGGGCAGCGGTTGGAGGAGGAGGGCGATTTCCAAAGCAGCACAAAAGCGAAATGCGCACAGTCCGGTGGTATAAACTGGCGCGAAAAGTAGAAAGTTGAAGAGCGCAGAGTAAATCGCGTGGCACTCGGTATTACAAGAGTTGAACGAAGTTAAAGAGACAGACTAAACCATTATTTGATTTAAAATGGGGTTCATCTATTCAGTAATGGTAATGCATGGTTTAGCCCTTAATTAAAAACAAATAGTTGTAGCATTGCCTCAAGATGAAATTATATTCAATGTTCGATAAACTTCAAGGAAGTATGTTTTTATTCACGGTGTTATGTTGTTAGAAATATTTATTTATTTATTTATTTATTTATTTATTTATTTATTTAGCAACAGGCTAAAAGCCCAATACAAAAGAATAAAAAGTATACAGTATAGTACAAAGGATTAAAAATGGTTATAATATACATAACATGTTGACATATAAAGGTGATAACGGTGAATATTTAATACAGTTCATACAAATATGCGGATCTTGCATGACGTTTGAATATACGAAGCGATGTTAGAGACATTGAAGGACAAGACGCATCATTGCCCATTCGTAACAATCTAGACACAGGAGAATAAAATCCATACGATGTTCTATGAACTGTAACATTAAATAATCGATTCCTTCGGATATGCCGATTGGGTTCATTAAAAACAAAAAATGCAGATAGTTCAGGACAGATAAACAGGCCGTTTACAACCTTAAATAAAACGCACGCATCGTTATAATTTCTAAATGATTTTAATGAACTCAAATTAGTTAAGGGGAGAAATAGTTAAATAAAACTAATTTATGTTATTTATAGAAGTAGCACAAGTACATACTTAAGGGGAGAAATACATGGTATGCTGGAGCAACAAGCGTAGTAGTACGCCAACAAAATATTGTCGATACATATTTAGTTTTTCGAACTTCAAGAAAATTTAATTTCCAAATTTTTGTAGTTGTGATGTATCTATTTATGTGTTGTATTAATTTCTTATGATTTCAGTCTTATGACAAGCTACTGAACACATAAATAGAAACTGAAATTGATTAGGAAAGTCACAGCAAATAATTATTTTTCCGAAATATATTTTGAGCATTGAGTATTTGATATTATAAGACCGTAAACGACATTTAAATATTTTCTTTTTTCAAAAAGAAACATTAAGAAGCAACAAAGTAAATGAGATAAACTAAAACTTATAAAAGCATTCAAACGCATGTCTTAGACAAATACTAGCCATTTAAAAAAATATTTAAAATAAACTTTTGTTTTGTTACTTTGGCCATTACCTCTTTCAAACTCTATCTTATGTAATTTGCACTTATTTAATATCCTTATTTATTCTTTGTTTACATTTTTAGCATTATTTAAATAATAATGAGGGGCAATACATTATTTTTAACATTCATTACTAGTTTACAAGATATTATCAAAATTGGGAGAGCTCTTTCATACACTTTCAATAACCCTTTCACGTAAGTAGTCCGTTGAAAGGTCAATAAGTGACACTGTTTATAATACGCATTGTCAATTGTCTCCAGGGTGACGTGCAATAACACCTGATAATCAGTATTTATTCAGGTACAGTCATCTTGTCTATTTCCTTAGTTTCAACCTTACTTTTCCCCGTAGAGGGTATCAAACTCTCTAGAAAGTAAGGACGTTCCTCTCTGTCAAACCTACTTGTCAAATTCAACCGAGACATCGCCGAAGTTTAATTGGAAGAATTTTAATTGGGAATTTGATATTCTGTGTACTTTAACCTACAGTTTCCTCAGTGACCAATTATAAAACCGAAAGCGACTATTTTGAGCACAATCTTTTATTTAATGTCACTTCAAAAGTCTTACGAGCATGCCACAGTGCAAAATGTCACTTCAAAAGTCTTACGAGCATGCCACAGTGCAATCCATCTGACTGATCCAACAAAGTCGAAAAAAGAGAAACGTCGTGGCAACGAGAGAGGCAGGGTGAAAGTAGATGAGGGCTTAGGGAACGGGCAGCTGCTGGGCATTGTCAACTCAATTTGTTAATTATTGTTTTTGGACGCTTCAATACTACATTCTTTAATCCCGTGAGTGTAGTGCTTGTTATTCTTCCCGAAGGGGCGGGGTTCCTCAACCCCAATATAAGAACTGGCATTGACATGAAGGGTTTCCCATTCTCAAAGCCCACTCAGCAAGCCACAGCTGGGGCCTCAGCTGGAAAACATTCTAAGCTCCCGATCGGTCTCAGGTTATGTGCGGTAGTGTAGTGAATAGAAGTATAAGAGAGTAGAATGCATTGAAGTGTAGCGAGACATGGGAACAAAGAAGAGGAAGGAAAAAGCGGGTGCTATCTGTGACTTATAAGGGCCTCACCGGCATTCTTTTGGTACTGATCAAAGAAACCACCTAAAAGCTACCCATCATAGCAACCGGCCCCTGAAATTCTCCTCCAGTGCAGATTCGACCAACTATGTTCAACCTGACCGAGCGAAGTGTGGAACTGGAGAGATCTGCGGATCTGAGAACTAACAACAGGGACAGTTACTTGCGTATGAACGCCGATGCAATATAGTCTAGTGCAATCATATTCTTGTTCCAAAGTAATAAACATGGTTGTATAACATAGTATGTAATGCTAATTAATCAGCCGAATTAGTTTTTCCCCAGATAATTTTCGTAGAAATATTACGTTAATCGCACGAATCACTTAATAATTTGATCACTCATTAACGATTTGAAACAGATACATTACGATGTACATTATGGGACTATGGATGTTAAAGGAGAAATTCCTGGATGTTTTCAATATATCGATCGTAATCACGTTATACAATTTATTGCATTGCTTGATGGAATGTGTGGTTACTAGGGATTCAAAATATTTCCATTCTTCATATCGTTATCAATGTTTATTAAATCATGTCTTCCAAATCGTTATTTGCAACTCCAATACCAAAATGAAATCTCAGACCTCTATTCTCTTCTATTCCGGCGTGCGTTAAGGAAATGTTCTAGCACAAGTACTATAATTGCTACATGCAGTAGATTCCCGGTGGCTGAAGAAACAATTATTGCCACTTTTGCTGATCATACAGTTATACTGGCGTCTGACAACGATTGCCGAGAAGCATCAGAAAAACTTCAATATTACCTCTTTGCACTTGAAGGATGGTACATTAAGTGGAGAATCAAGATAAATTAAAGAAAATCAGCACATATAACAATTACACTTAAGAAAGAAACTTGTCCACTTGTTATAATCAACAGAATTGAAATTCCTCAAACTGAGAGCATTAAATATTTAGGTAATCATATGGGCAGACGTCTCACGTGAAAAAAAACATTTAAACAAAAAAAACACAGACAGTCTCTGAAAAATAAATTAATAATTTATAAATCCATTCTAGTTTCTGTATGGACATATGGAATTAAGATCTCGGGCACTGCCATCAAAACTAATTTGTCCATTTTACAAAGATATTAATCGAAAATTTTAAGAATAATTTCATCTGCACCCTGGTTCATAACTGGTCTGGTATATACTGCACCGAGACCTTAATATAGGAACAGTTCAATAAAATATACCAGAAATTAGTTCAAAATATCACCAAAGTCGGGGAATGCAACGCAATCATGTTGCTCTAAACCTACTTGACAATAGCGTTTCTCGACTGAATAGAATTTCTACTTTTCATCTCCCCCTTCGTTTTAATAATTAATATTTACCTATGGGTTTTTTTGTTTTGGTGTAATACTTTCATATTTTAACCCTCGTTACAGTTTTATATATTTGTGGTTGTTTTTACTATTTAATTCAAATTTGAAATAGATTGTAAATATACGTTGAATAAAAAGATATTTAATAATATAATGATTAAACGCGTCGGTATTTCTCCGTGATTTTAAATGGACTGTCATGGGTATGGTTTAACAGAAGGTGGCATTACAAGGAGTTTATATATACGGGGCCTTGTTATAGATCAGTGCTTCAATTTTCAGTTGCACTGAGTATACCCATAGCACTGTCTCCTTCCCTCCGAATCAAAATAATGTAGCGCACTTCTGCCCTCCTCTCCTCTCGGTGAGGTAATAGCTACGTCGGAAAATCAACCAGTCGGGCCTCGAACCCTGAAGGCTCTCGCAGAGCGGCGCGGGAGATCCGCGGCGGGTGCGGCGCGGAACGCTCCGCGCTAGACGCGGCGGCGGAAAACGCGGGACCGTTCACACCGGAGCTTCAATTATGACTCAGCGTTTGGTGACAGTTTTACTCATACTAAAGAAAGGCAAAGGAGCTCGACCTAAAGGGGAGCGAAGACTCCCGAAGGCAGGCGAACTTCCACGAAACTCGAGCGGCAGCAGTCAAAACGCGTCAGGCTGCGTTCCAAACCCCGCAGGTAAGGAAACGCTGCCGCGACGCTCGCCTGTCTGAACGTGCTCGTAAGGCAACGCGTGCCGCGGAATTTCCGCTGCGGCCGCTCGGCGCAGGCGGCGAGAGGCTTACAACCTCCCGTCGAGCGACGCCGCAAGGGCATCGGTGAAGAGCCGCGGCCGCAGCATGTCTCACGTCAGCGCCGCCCCAAAGTGCTCTTACGCGCCCAATCCAATTGCGCGGCCAAAGTGGCGCGCCGCGATGCGGCCACCTGCGCAGTTGAGCAGCGGAGAGCGGACGACGCACAGACAAACGTGTGTACGGGTTAGTGCGTTTTTGTGTTCGCGAGTGCGTTTGCGTGCGATTTGTATTGTCAATTTGTGCCCCTGTATGTGGGTGTTGCTTTGTGTGGCTGTTTGGGGGGGGAGGGTGTGCGTTCGTGTTTGTCACTGAATGTGAACGTTCGTGAGTCTGTGCGTGTGAAAAAGTGTGTTTGTGTGTGTGTGTGTGTGTGTGTGTGTGTGCGTATACGAGCACGTCTGTACTCGATTTTGTCGACAATGTTTGTGAGCATTGTGTGTATGTAGTGTGTTTGTGCGTGCGTTCGATATATCTTAAAAGTTTGTAACATTTGTTGTGCATCATTCTGTATAATTTATAATTTTGTATGTATGACATTGATATTTCACATTATTCGTCATTACCTTTCATTACGAATTGATTGACTGACCTTTGGATTTCTTTAAAATTGGCTTCTACACAGTGAAACTACTTTTTTTGAGATTGATGCTGATAAATTCTACATTGTTGAATTCTTTTGAAATTATTGAATTGTGAAAAATTCTAACGATAAATTCACGGAACGATAGCACGTGTAAACAACGTGTAGCATGTTGATATTGGAGTTATGGAACGATTTTCTTTTCAATTCAATGTAAAGAAATAATACAAAACCGTATTTTGCGCCATGTTTATAAACATCACGCTAATTAAATCGTTAACAATTTCCATTCCTCTCTTCTCAAATAAAATAAATTTAAATATTATAAATATATATAATGAAGAAAAACGTTTCAGTAAAATTGAGGTTGGTAATTTTTGTCTCTCTTTCTTTTGGCATCATAACTAGTGTCAAATTTTATATAATCTTGCATTTAAAGGTATACAACTTAGATTTAACCAGGTGTAATTACCAATTATTGAAATATATATTTGTTGAGAAAGAGGTTCCTTTCAATTTTCTTTTGAACTTTAAACGAGTAGCAACGCAGGCACAACTCAAAAAATACAAATTTTACATTATGACCACCATTTTCATTACACCATATTATAATGTGAAACAAAATAATTTAAAGAATTCTCAGAATTTTGCAATATGGTTACTCCTTTTAGGTTGTTATTTAAAACAAAATGAAGTTATAATTGCATTACTGCAACATTTTTAGGCGAAAGTTTGAACTATCGACAGTTTCAACAGCGTGGCCGTATTGTCACGCCAGGCAGATAAGTGTTAAACCACTTTATAATAAAAAATATTAAGGGAACTTGTACGAATCATTTTACATATGTTAACATCATAATCCATCAATGTTTAACAGCATGCTACGTGAATGCAATAAGTCAACAACAACATTAAATACGTTTATCTCAAAGTTTTATTTTTTGATATGTGATTGTAATTCACTCCGTGAATGATCAAGACCTTTGAAAGTCTGAATTTGAGGAAACAGGTGGCAGGTTAATAGGCAAGTTCATTCAAATCTTTGTGTGGGGAGGCTTCAGGAAGGCTGGTGTCTTGCAGTTCGTAAGCAGCTTAGGGCATCCGCGACAGTGAAATGCACTCACAGCCTCTGGAAGGGCGGGACAAGTTCGCTTCGTGTTAGAAAGTCAAGCAATGAGGTCTGACAGCAAACTAGTTGACAAACTTCCACTTTCTATAGGGACTCTCAGAGTTTTATTTGAACCTGATCAGTTAATTTACTTGTTTGAGTTCATGGGCGTTACCCTAAGTGGGTTATCAGAAAAATCAGTAAAATTTAAAAGATTTTTTTCTCTATTTGATTTTAGCTCTATAAAAACTATTTGCGAAGCTTTGTGTGTTTAATTTAGATTGAACCTTTTTTAAATGGAATACATTGCATTGTAAAATTATGCCTGCAGAATAATTACAATGTAGTTTGCAAACATACAGCGCACTTATATTCAAAATTATATTTCCATTTTACTTCATTTTTCTAATACTATTCGACTGAGCCTAACCTTCTAATCACACTTCAATAAGAAAATGAGTGAGAACATCATGCACCAACATTCTAGAATACCCACTGTGTTAAATAAAGTTCTACTCATATGCGATTATGACCCCACGTAGTAAGGAGTTGACAATTTTATAAAACAGAACAAAGAAATACTCCCATGACACTAATCAGCCACAGTTTTCAACCAGTTCTATTAAAATAAATGGAATACCAACTGGTATTACAATATTTGAGACGACGAATATTAAATGGCGTGATGTGGTTATTACTTTCTATGTTCAATACTGTAGTTCAAAATTCGCTCGCGAAATGTATGGGTCGGGGGTCGACTGATCTTCTCAGTCTTTTATGTGAATTCCTCTGATCGGTTCCAGGTGAAAACACTTCAATAGCTGAAAAATGCCCAAACCTCCCGCGATCCTACTTCCCCATCATAGCTCTAGTTTCATCATAATTTTGGACAATAAATCCCTTTCCCATGATCTCAAACACTTAAGCAACACGTCGAATACGACAATGTTAAACCAGTGCGTAACCTCGGCTATATTATTTCAATTCACTTACATCCCGGTGATTTTAATTTTCTTTATGTCACTCTTTAGAATTTGGTATCAAGGACTTTGGTCCTTTAGGCTCCTATATAAATCTGGGTCTCCAGGGTCCGAAAGCCAGCACTGTTCTTCGCGTGACCCCAGCTGGCCGTCAGCAAATGGCGGTCATTTGCTTGCTCCGCTCGTGACGTCAGCGGGGCCTTGGCAATCGCGGCTGCGGCAGCGCCTGATCTCTGGCCCGGCAGCCCCGAGTCGCCCGCCCTGCCCCGCCCCGCCCCTCCCTACCCTCCGCATGCCCCGCCTCTCCTCATCTCGCCTCACGCCCACCTCCCACGCGCCCCGCCCCGCCTCACCCCACTCCGCCCCACCCCGCTTAGCTCCACCCCGCCCGCCTCCTCGCCCCGCCTCCCCGCCCCGCTTCGTCCCTCCCCGCCCCACCCGTCTCGCCCCGCACTGCCCAGAGCCGGTTTCACCCCGTACCCGCGGAACCCCGCGCCCCTCCTTCCCGCGCCTTCTCGCTCAGCCCAACTCCGCAGCTCCGGATCGCTCCGCCTCCCACCGCCCCTCTCCGCTCCTCTCCGTCTCTCGCCTCTCCAGTCACCCCTTCCCCTCGCCCCTCCCAGCCATTCACCTCCTCACCTGTCAGCCCCGTTCCGTCTCAAAACCCACTCCACTACGCTCTGTCCCGTGACGCTCCACTCCACCCCTGCTTCTCTCTGTCCGCCCACATCGCACCATCCCTCCACGCGCTCGCGATCCTGCTCTGCCCGCCCCGCCCCTCCACGCCACCCACCGCCCCACCCAAGTCATGCTCCGCTCTGACACGTCTCGCTCCGCCAAGCCCCGCCACGCCCACGCCCCGTCCCTACTCTGAACCACCACGCCCCACTCTGTCCCTATTCTGAACCGCCGCACCCCGCCCGCGCCCACAGCTTCCGTGGCCGGCCCCGCCCCGAGGAGGTCGGACGCTTTCATCGCTCACCAGCGCCTGCATTTGTCTGTGGACGCTGACAGGGCCGGGCAGTGGGCGCGGGGGGCGGGGAAGGGGCGAGGGAAAGGGCGGGTGGGAGGAGCTGGCTGCCCGGGCGGGACGGAGAGGGAGGTTGTGGTGGACGAAGGAACTCTGGCGGGCAGGGTACGCGGGGGAAGCAGAGCATTTAGTGTTGGAGGATTGCTCCACCAGTTGTTTTTTTGCAAGTCACTCTCCAGCGATTTTGTCTCTTTTCTTTAGGCGGGTGCACTTCCAATGTCTCATGAACTTGCTTATCATTCTTATTAAGCATATGTATGTTTTTCTCACCATTTGATAGTCAAACTAATTATTTTCCTCACGCGTTTAGGTCATGATAGCTGTATCCTCGTATCTTTCATTCGTAAACAAAAGATGCGCAAATGTTTTGCGTATTTTGTTTACTTCCTGATAAGCCAGGCACACATAACTCTGCTGCTCTTTGGGTCACATAAGAGAAGCAATCCTTAGAGCAGGGCTGCTTATATGCAAGGAATAGGAAGAGCCTGCCCGGAGGGGTCCCCGTATAATTCGTCTTTCTCTACACTAAAGCCGATCACGCCCGAACGCCTGCCCTCGTCATCCGTTTGGCTGACTGAACAACAAACGGTCAGACCGACAGGTTGGGAGGCGGAGGTGAACAGAGCGGGCCGGGGCGGGGATGAGAAACGCGGGACGGGTGAAACGGCGCCGGGCGGGGCGGGGTAGTTAGGTGCAAGGAGCTCTCTGATGGGATAAAATCCTTGCAAGCGCACGTAGATGGGTGTCAGATTTCGCCATTCAGAAGGGAAAAATCACCACCAACTCACGCGATAAAAAAGCACTACATATTCGTGACTAATGACCTTAGCAGTTGACATGCCGTGAATCATTAATCAATCAATTTTCTCTCACAGTCGTTTGGAATTGTCCATCACATTTCTGAGGAACGGGTTCTAGAAGTTATGTCGTTTGAAGTGTGTGAGGTCTAATGACAGGGGTAACAACAATTACATCAGGTGCAACAGTTGTTCTGTTCCGCTTTCTAGCCAGTTGCCGACATAGGTCGCGCGCAGATACGCGGCGCAAGGTATTGTGGGGCCTTGTGATGGAGTGCAATAATTGGACTTCGCATGCAGGAAGAGTGCCTACCGGTTTCAGGTCGTTGGGTTCACGGAGAGAAGGTCTAACACTCAGTCGATCCAATGCAACGTGAGATTTATTGCGCAGTAGGTGTAATGATGCAAAAAGTCTACGTGAGAGAAGGTCCAATAAAGCAAGAAGACTAAAATTAGAAGGTCCAATTAACACAGGCCTAATTAGTGTGTACCGAAAGTCTAATAACTGTGCACAGAAGATCTAATAGGTATATCAGGTCGAACTCATAGTTTCACAAAATGATCGTCCCTCGTCATGCCTACAGGATCAACTATTTGGATCACCTAAAACGGGATCAGAGAGATATCAAAGCTCACGTGTTGGACGGTCTGTGCGAGCACAACATCCAGTTAGAAAGTCGTATCAATGCTTCTAGCAATGACAAGTAAGCATGGTCGCAAATTAACAATTTATGAAGTCCGTAGGGACGTCAAAAGTGCCCGTGATATTTGAGCTGCAGATCAATTCTAGGCTTCGCCACTGATTATTTGAACTGTTTTTTTTATTATTATATACGTAATGTACGAATATAATAAAGCTTATCCGTCCATATTGTGATTTCAAGAATTGATTAGTGGTTTTCGAGCGCGACAACTGCTAAGCTTATTACTCCTAAAAGTGTAGTGCATGTTGTTTCGCGGAAGGAGATAGAGGTCCCACCATCAGAACATCACCCAACCGGGACAAGCACTAAGCTCCCCAATGGTTTCCCGGTATGTGAGGTAATGCATGTTCATACACGTAAGTGCGTGTAAGAGATTTGGTTGGAATCAGGAAGATAAAAGAAATAATGCGCGCAGGGTTTGGCTCGTTTATTAGGGTACTACCCCGGCATACACCTGGTGTTGATCACAGAAATCACGGAAAACTTTCGATCAGAGTAGTCGGCCTCTAGAATTCGTCTCCAGACAGCGGCTGAATTCGACTAAGCTATCGAAAGCTATCTGCCTCCGTCAGGACTACAACCTAGGACATCCCGGTCAGGCACAGCAATGACATCAATAGATGCCCTATGGTGTTATGATCCAGGCATCACGTGTGTCTTTCCAAGTCATTCCCCAACTTTGATAAATCAGCGGCAACTTTTTGGTCTCAGCAACATCGTTGACCTGGAGGTCCTCGGGTTCTATGCAGATTGTGGTCATATTGTCTGATTGTAGTCTGAATGTCCTGATTCGGGTTCAAAATATTTATTTTTCATCTTAGAATAATTGTATCACCCAGACCCTTCTTTTCATAAATGTATACGTTGTCATCTGAATGAAAAAGGACATCCTAAAGCTGAAATATGAGGTGACACTATTTAATATATAATTTTGATGTAAAATCTCAGGTCAAAATTCTAAATGCTTGGTTTATATTTTTCTCAGCCTCTGGTAATATTCAGATACATATTCTCTATTGTACAGTGTGACCACACTTTGGTTTTTCTTTAGATTTGTATTTTTTGTTAATTTTTAGGCATGAAATCGGAATAAGGTTCTTCAACCTCATGAAATAATTTTCTTGTCTAAAATATGAGCTTTACATCTTTGGTAACGGTTGGAACTTATTCAGTATTCAATTATGAGTCTATCCATGGTATTTCTTTAATTTATAAGACACTATTCATATTTTATGTTGAATTTTAGGGGTGATTATTAAAACTTAAATTACCAACTATTAATTTATATTTTGTAATTAAATTACAAGCTTTGTGTATCTCCTAGTTTGTTAAAAATGTTTAATAACCAATCTTAAATCATTGTATACCCCAGATTTTGTTTGCAACACTAACTATTTTCCTCTTTTATGTTAAAACTGAAAATTTTTCTGTATCATGATTTCAATAGGCTTAATTCAAATACTCGCTCCCAGGGGTGGGGCTGTCGCCTCCACGATCGATAGATTTCTTTATTCAATTGTCAGTCTGTAAACCACGGAATCTCGTGCAGATCAGTGGTGTGACACTACATAGGGCACATCTGGTCTTTATTCTAATTTCATACGGTAGCCAATCAGAGTTCAGAGCGACACCAAATACATCTGTACAACACCAACTTGGCGGAGAAAATGTGAACTACTTATTCATTTTGTTAATTCATTCCTATCGTATATTCACATGCTGTTCGTAGGGCTGTTAACGCCTTATCGCAGTCAGTGAATTAGAGAAATGAAGTGATTTACTGCTGTTTGAAGTCTGAAGCGTGCATTTTGGCTTCGAGAAGATGCTGGATGCCTAACAAATAGTGGATTTTTTTTAATGTTCATTTGCAGATCCCTTGTTTGGACCAAGCGAGGTGACACCCACTATAGCAATGGGTGTAATTGGTAAGACTTCTTTAATAGAATATTACTAGAATATAGTATTAATAGAATATATTTTTAGTTTTAGTAGAATATATAGTTTGATGAGAGGCTATGTTACCAGCATTTTTTTAATTTTGAGATCCTTGTACACAGGCAGCTTTTCAAACTGAAAATGGTAAGTCTCTAGTATGTTTGTAAAATGCAAAAGGGCATACAGCATGCTATTAAAAGCATAATGTGTTGGTAATAATTTGTTGTTGATTAATACAGGTTCTAGTGCTGTTGAACATGCTGCTACAGAAAGTGCAGCAGATGCTTATTCTAGCCTTGTGAAAGTAAATATTTGCTATAATCTTTAAGAATATCAATTATTACTTTGTTGCATTTATTGAAGATGGGATAGATTTCAAGTTTGGCTCCATTTTCAGATCTTTTTCACCCATGTGAGGTGTCACCTCAAGTTTTTATGGACGTTTCTCATGGTATGTTCCTTTCAATATACAATTATTAGTGCCAATTGAGGGTAAATTAGAGTAAATAAAAACTATTTTTTGGTGATTACAGATCCTTGTACTTCTGGACAGGTGCAAGAAGCCATTCTGGGAGATGAATCTGCGCCTTCGGTGTGGTAAGTGCAAGATATTCCTCTGCTTTCTAATTTCGTAATTGTAGATGGTGAATTAAAAGAAACCTCTTTATTTTTGATACAGATTTGTTTTCAAAACATTCATTTGAGGACATAGTATCTTTCTTAACGTCATTTTTTGCTTTTCAGATCCACTTCCAGAGATGGCTTCTGAAGCACGCATATTAGACCCTACGAGTTTGACCCTAAGTGGTTTTAAATTAAGGTTCACTTTGAGGAGTCAGAATTCAGAGACATAATTTTAAAGAATTATTGTTATGTGCAGTGAATGACTTGCTTCATTGTGCACAAAGTTTCTGAACATCTCTCTTTTAGGCTGATACTTTGTAATGGTACGAACAACGGGAGTTTTAAAATCAGTGTGTATTCTGTCATTGGATATAGATCCATTATATAAACTGTATTTCCCACATCTGATTTGGAAAGTTCTAATTAAATAAAATTTTAAAATAAAATTCATTCTGTAAAGCATGATCATTTTCTCAATTTTGGAATGCCTCTTGCTATGGTAAGACACTTTATTTGAATATTATGAATACAAAAGTTTTGAGTTTCTGTTTCAGAGGCTATTTTCATGCAATTTTAGAATTTCTTTAATGCTTATTATGTAGTCTGCATTTTGTCTTTCTTATTAGTATTAATTTTTATTATTAGTATTGATATAAGTTGCTAATGCATTGTTATACTGTTCTGACAATAATTGTTTCCCATGACAAACACAATCTTGATTCAATTTATGTTCTACTATATGTGTATCATTGTTTTGTTCATCCTCATGCCAATTACATTCTGTATTTGAATGCTGATTCTTATTAGAGTGTGAATTGTTATGAGTCGTGAATGCAATGCTTGATTCTATAGATCAGTTATTAGGACATCTGCCCAGTTATCAGAAGGTCCCAGGATTGGCTCCTGGTGCAATCAAATATTTGCACTTTGACAATCCATTTTCAGAATTAAATTGTAGTGCATAAGAATTGATGGAATTCCACTATTTGTAAATCATTGTTTTAAAAGTGAATGTAGTTTCACAGTGGATCCCATTTTAAAAAAGCCAGGCTCTGAACTGTGCATGTATGAGATAAGCATAGGTAAATAAAATAATTTTGTCAAATATTTATTGACTAATGAAAAACATTTTTAGGTTGCAACTAGTAAAAGAGGTTCTTTCAAGGCATGCAGAGCATGCTAAAAGCCCAATTTTTTGCACTACTGCTAAAAGTGGGACAATGCTCAAATGTTCTGATAAAACTTTGAAAGCAAAAAAGAAAACAAAATACGTTCATGTGACATAATCAGATACTATTGATCTTAATGTAACAGTAAATACTTATGTAATTAGTGTTCTTAATGGCTTAAGTAATTCACAAAATAAAATGGCACTTTTACCCTTTGTATCATAACTATTTGTTTTACCTAGGCAAATGTGTGGTAGAATTTTCATTTGTTTCTTTTCAATTCTGTTCTTATTGTTCATTCATAATGCTTGTAATAATGTAGTATTCCATAGTATTAATTTGGCATATCTACAAACAAATACTAAAGTTGCAATTATGCAGGTGTACTGTTTATTACTTTCTGTAATACAAAATTGATTTACTAATGAAATGACGAAATTGTATAATTTCAATATGCTCAATAAATACTAGATTTTACTACCCTAATTTGACTTTTTTCTTCCATAAAATCCTTATAATTATTATTGTGAATTTTTTAATAAATTAAGGCGTTAAGTATGGGGAGTGAAATTTTAAAGTTCCCGCGTTGCTGGTTTATTTCAAATTTACCGGCTACTTCTTCGCTATTGGCTGCCCGTTTACCCAATAGACATTATACAGAGCAATGTGGCGGCACCGGAAGTTGGGCAAATAAAGCTTTTCCTTTTAACATTTAGTGCCGTCTCTGAAATATACTCTTTGCTGCAGATTGCGTTGGGAGGAAAAATATTCCCCTGTAGAAATTAGACTACGGCGGAGGGATATTTATTTTGAATTTACTCTTAAGTATAAACGAGCGCATCATTTGCTCCATGTGCGCCTATAGTTTACACGCCCGTAGCCCTCAGCTACGTTAAATATTTTGTATTTCCCATAATAGGCACCATTAGTTCTCGCCGTGGCTCATTGCCACGTTAAAAATCCAAACATTGGCATATCTATGAAATTAATTTTAATTGTGTATAGAAGACCTTTTTAAACTTGTACCAAATAATTAATTGTGACCTGCTTCACTTGGATTCGCTCGTGAATTTCGCATGTTGATATTGTATAATTGTATTTTCTTTTGTTCCTGAATTGTGAGAGGTTACCGATTCTAAAGGGCTCTGTCTCAACTTGTTGTCATCCCTCTAATGTTTATTGTGTTATGTTACAGAGTGTTATGTTACAGAGCATAAATTATTGCTTGCTAACGACCGTAAGGCCGGGGCTCCTGCTCCAAGAGTCTTCGGCCTGGCAAAGCGTTCTACTGGAACAACTGGTGTTTCTACAAGCGTGTTTGCAACTTTCACACACGGGTCTATGTGGCGTAGTCCCAATTTTTGCTAACTGCGCTTGCTCAGGGCCGGAGCGACAGAAGAGGTGTTGCGACTTGAGAAAGCTCTGCGGCGCATATAAATTAGTCACGAGGTCGTGAGTGGCCCGTGTCAGGAAACACAATGGATAGTAAGGTAAGCGCATATTGGTTTATATTGTAAGAGCGCAATCCTAGCAGATATTTCTTTGATATTGATATATTTTTGGTTTGGTACAATGGTCTATTGTGTGCAATTATTGCGAGAACAAATGCCTTGAAATACTGTATTGGTATTCAATTGTTTTTAGTCAATTTATTGACTTATTTTTGAATTGTAAAGTTGTAATTGTGCCAGGGAAAACACAGTATAGCTTATTATTTTCAGAAAGCATATATTATTTTCAGAAAGTCCGCAAAAAAGCGACTTTGTCAATTTTGTATTTGCGCCCTCTCTGCTGTAATGCTGTATTAATTTTGATATTGTTGGTATTCTGAGCTGATCCATATTTTGGAAGGTCATCCATTTTGTGAGATTTATTCGCAAAGAATTGTATTTCTGAATAATTGTTGAATTTTGTATACGGCAGTAGAGCCGTCCCGATCCGCTCATCTCCTCAGATGAATTTGGATAGGAAATTGTAATGATTTATTTTCAGGACATTGGGGATCTGCATTGTTAATGATATTTGATATTTGTATTTCTCCTTTCCCCGTGTGATGAATAAATTGTAATTTTGTATTGAAAGTTTAATAACTTTTCCCTACTGCGGAAATTGTGCCTTCGCGGTTGACCCATTGGCCCGATACCTGCTTCCTATTTATTTCTGGTATCTATACTTCGGAAACGATCCACGCTCACGTCGCTAAAGGTTCTGTGTTGGCCTGTGTGCGGCTAGCGACGCGCGCTGCAGACATTTCTTTGCCTTTTTCCGGCTGGCGACTGTGAAACCTATTTGTTCAGTTTGTTTAAAGTAAAAATTCGCCACTGTTCACAACACGGACACCCGGGCAGACGGACAGATGGGCCGCCAATAAACATGGCCTCTTTTGTCGTCAATCTACTTTTCGGTATCGAGAACATGCCTTTCGACTTAACAACGTGTTAGACGAAGTTGAACTTTTCGTCTTTACTATATATTGGAACAAGGTTTAAACGCATTTTCGTTACCGGTGCGCGAGAAAACATTTTCTACCGCAAATTTTCCGTTTTCGGCGCTTGAAAGTAAGAGCGATAATTTTAAAAAGGAGAGTGGGAAACGGCAAATTAAGGATGTGCGGAATGGAATGAGAAATGTCAATTGCCTCTACTCCCTCTCTCGCGGCGTTGGCGCGAGCGAAAGGAGGGGAAGGAGGGGATGGAGCCCATCGACTGCGACAGGAGAGGCTCGGATTAATGAAGGAGCTCCCGAGAAATCCCAGGAGGTCGCCCGTACTCACCCCGACCAGCCCCGCCCCGCTCCGCCCCGCTCCGCCCCGCTCCGCCCCGCTCCGCCCCGCTCCGCCCCGCTCCGCCCCGCTCCGCCCCGCTCCGCCCCGCTCCGCCCCGCTCCGCCCCGCTCCGCCCCGCTCCGCCCCGCTCCGCCCCGCTCCGCCCCGCTCCGCCCCGCTCCGCCCCGCTCCGCCCCGCTCCGCCCCGCTCCGCCCCGCTCCGCCCCGCTCCGCCCCGCTCCGCCCCGCTCCGCCCCGCTCCGCCCCGCTCCGCCCCGCTCCGCCCCGCTCCGCCCCGCTCCGCCCCGCTCCGCCCCGCTCCGCCCCGCTCCGCCCCGCTCCGCCCCGCTCCGCCCCGCTCCGCCCCGCTCCGCCCCGCTCCGCCCCGCTCCGCCCCGCTCCGCCCCGCTCCGCCCCGCTCCGCCCCGCTCCGCCCCGCTCCGCCCCGCTCCGCCCCGCTCCGCCCCGCTCCGCCCCGCTCCGCCCCGCTCCGCCCCGCTCCGCCCCGCTCCGCTCAGCGCTGCGGCAGGGCAGGCGCAAATCCCTACTTCCTGTTCCGGTCCCTCGAGGGAGCCAATAAAGCGCAGTGAGACAAGTTGACTCCGGCATGAAGAATCTTAAGTGGCTTAGACACCAGCTCGTGCGGAAAATGCACTAGGAGGTGAAAGTTCTCTTCGTCGCCGAATAGAAGGGAGGTTTTTGGAATATTTTTATTTACTGGGTGCTTAAGGCAACCCGAGAGAAATTTTGAGATGATAAACTCTTTCTTAAATAATGAAATAAAATTTTCAATGTTTGTAATTTTTAAAACAAAATTTAATTAGGGTTTTTTTTCATTTTAAATTTTCATTTAATAGATTTTTATTTAAAATTGGTTATTGTTTGAACATTTTTCTTAAAAAACATGATTGGAGAAAGTTGTTTATTTTCTATTTTTTACTGAAAGTGCTGACTTTATAAAGCTGGGCACACAGAACGAGAAAATTGGCGGAACGGTTTAGGCAATAGCGTCGACCGTAGACGGAACATGGATTCTGGCTACAGCACGTGTTAGGGGAAGTAATTTACTATATACAGAAAGAGGATTTCTCTTTTTCCCCAACAGGGCCTGGCAATAGGAGTTTTTAAGAGAAAAGTGAAAACAAGTAGATTTTAATATTTTACACTGCTGCTTCAGAAATATCTCAAAGTGATGTTTTCAAATTATTCATGTTTCATTCCTTCGCTTTTCACTGTCTCAGACATTGTAAAATCAACGTTTTGTATTTCAAGGTAAACTGATCTTAAAACAATTTTAATATACTAGTAAGAGTTTAAACATAGTTAAAGAACTACTCTTGTAAATTAAAACTTTCATCAAAACTTTCTAGGAAATTGTAATAGAAATGTTTTCTATATTAAATAAATAGATATATTCCAATACAATTTAAAGACGTCCTATTTGCAACATAATAAGGATTTAATAATCCAAAAGAAGTCAAATACTATTGCCAACTCATTTCGTTCTTATTAATTTATTATTTTCTTATTACAGTTTGAACGATGAAGATATAATAATAATCAATTTGCCTTAACAAATGTACAATAAGTGTAGAAAAGCGACGGTATCAAACATTTTTGAGTCCATTGACATTTTCGTGTTTTAGGGGTGTCAACGACTATTATTATTAGCCCCGTAAGCGTTGTGCATGTTTCAACGTGTGATATAGCGGTGATTTTCCCCCGTTGGATGGTGAGATCCGTCGCTGATCTACTCGTTTGTTTGCGAGGTTTTCACATCCAGGCATCTCTCATTAGGCTATTCTAGCCGCAGGTGGGTCAAGTTGCGAGGTCCCAAGCAATCATCCGATGTGTGGTAGAGTAGGTCATGTGTGTGTGTGTGTAAATATGTGGTGATTGGTGAAAGAATAGGAAGAAAATATCACGCCCGCTCCCCCGTCTCCCCTCCTCGCCTCTCCGCCCGGCCCGTTTGTTAGGATACTGCTCCGGCATTCGCCTGGTGTTGATTGCAGAAACCACGGAAAACTACCGACCAGAGTAGCCGCTAGAATTTTCCTCCGGACAGCGGTTAAATTCAATCAGGCTAATTAGCTAGTGTCGAAAATACTGCCACCGTCGGGACTCGACTTCTTGCACTTCCTGATCAGAGGCAACGATGTGACATCAGTTGATGCTCTGAGCAACCTAATCCAGTAAGTTATCTGTTTCTTGAGAACGTTGAGGTTTCCGCGGCCGGAGTCAGTATTTACTAGGCTGTCCGAGTGACGCCGCGCCCATGCCGAAGGTGCCGACGTTTCGGTCGCCATTACGCCCTGAGGAAGGTCGCAGAATGGCGACCAAAACGTCGGCACCTTTGCCATGGACGCGGCGTCACCCGGACAGCCTAATAAATATCTGTTTCTTTCCTGTGCCTGTGGCTAACAAAGACAAATGCTGTGCAGAATGCACAAAGCTTTCTGAAACTCTGAAAGAAGCTGGTGCAATTTCTTAAGTCAGCGAGAGAGCTCTGCATCTCCGACTCGGCATATGTTAGGATTCTACAGCCGACTCAGGGAACATCTCACCCGCATTTCGCGAGGCGGGACACAGCCGCCATATAAGGGGTCTGCCAAGCAAGCAAATGTAGGTAGGGCGCGTGCGGCCGCGGGCATCCGCGCAAATTGACGGCTACGCGTTTCTGGGACGTCGTTCGCGACCCTCGCACGTTGTATCCCTTCGAATCCTCTCATCGGCCCTTGAATTTTGGATGGAGGCAGTTTTATACGCGCCTACGAGTACATGTTTTATGCGTGAGAGGCAATGAGATTCTTTGCTCTTTCTGTCGAAAAGGTAACTGGCTGAGTTGGCTTACACTCTTGACTAAGCAAAGTGTCTCACCAAGAGGTGCGAATGCTTCAGCGCCGTCACGGGCGACGTTCTCGACTAATTCGGTGGGTGGAATTCAGCAGCTGTCCAGAAGAGAATCGTAGGAGGCAACCGCACTGAATTTTTAGTTTTACGTGGTTTCTCCGATCTAGTCGAATGCCGGAATAGTTTTTTAACACATGGACCACGGACCGCGCGCGTTTAAACTCTTTTCGCGCAGATATTTCCAATGAAAAAAGTTCAGAAATACGGTGAACAGGCAGGGCACTTCACAGGGGTCAGGATAATTAAAAAATCTAATTACCCTGATCGCTGCGGAGTGACCTGCGCGCTTCCCAGATTTCTGGATTTTGACATTTTTTTTGCAAATATCCGCGGGAAAAGAGTTTAAATGCCGATCTTGCGCTCTATCGGAGCCAAGAGAGCGGATTATTGAACAAGTGAGCGCCGAACCCGACGATATGTGTCAACGAGATGTTCAAAATTTCAGAGATCGTATCCAACAGTGTATTGATGCTAAAGGCTGCTACCTTCCGGATGGTATTTTCAAAACAATGAATATGAAATATTATGTAATACCAATTTCGAAAATAAAAAAACATTTCACTATATACCCGGATTTTTTTATCTCCTTCAAAACTGCTTAGTCGGTTCTGCCTCACTCTGTATATACGCTACATTCACGGAAAGTAAACCCATCTGCGATGAAATTAAATATTGTGAACTATATGAATGCTATAATCTGATTTAGCAGAACCTTTTCATTAACGTCCACATTTTATTACAGAATAAAAATATAAATATACCGAAACCGTTGACGAAAAGCCCAAGCTGTTTGCGGTGTTGCTCTCTTTAAAAGCGTCTTCCGAAGGCCGGATTGATGGATCACGCGATTGCCCCATCCCTCACCGGCGCGTGACGTTAAAGAACTTTCAAGAGCGCGAAGCTCCGAAAAGGCCGCGCGGAGCGGCTTCTAATGGAGGGCGCGGGCGAGGGCGCGGGCGAGGGCGAGGGCGATAATGGGGAAATGGCGCCACTAGGGGTCGTGGGGGCTGCGCTCGGAGGTAGCGCCTTGCGGTTCCTTGACGGTCGATCTAGCTAGCAGCCATTTACTCATTTTGACTTTTGAATATTGCAAAATTTATGGAGATTATTCTTCTCGTAAGTGAAATTTGAAATTTCACCTTTCAAATGGTCAAATAATCTTTTAAGAAATAACAAGAAATCAGTGATTGAGTGTATATATATATATATATATATATATATATATATATATATATATATATTCCACTTGTATGAAGCATTTGTTTGTAAGTAACATTTTGTAAGACGAATCGTTGTATGTAATAACTGTGTATCTACGAAACTATCTATAAATACAGTTTTTATGTTATTAATTATCTCAAATCTTATTAATATCCACGACATAGATAGTCAAACCAATTTTGAGCCATTACTTCTGTTGAGGAATATTTATATTTTAGTTTCAGTGCGTTACTTTGACAATTAATTGCGTCAACTGCAATCATTAGTATTTAAATAACTATCAATTTGAAATTAAAAGATAAGACATTAAATGGCAACGTTAATAATCTTTCGGGCAAAATATTCGCAGACTCGTAATGAAGAATAAACTAGTGGTGCTAAAAAAGCACATACTTTCTTGCAAAATTATATGTTATCGTTATGTAATGTTATGTCTTAATTTCTGCCTTGTAAGAATTTTTGTGCAATTGTTAAAAAAAACATTGTTACCAAATGTAATGATTCATCCACGCCCTTGTTAGTTTTTTACCGTACTCGACAAATTCACCCTCGATAGGTCCAAATAGAATTAATACATTCATTTAATATAAAAATAATTTCAATTATTAAATCAAGTCTTTTTGCCATACCTTCTAATTATATTCATTTAGGTCATTACAGTTTGCATTGACATGTGCATTTCTATACGACATGAAATAATTTATGGCTAATAATAATAAAAACATGGAAGCTCGTCGAAAGAGCTGAGTTTCAAAATTGACAATAATTTCAAACAATGCGAAATAAATTTCTCCGCCCAGCAATAAATACCTCATGAAAATCTAATGAACACAAAAAGAAAAATATTTCCATTGAAACTAGTGGAAATGAGTAGTATACCGAAACTTTTGAATAACATTTTCATAATCGAGTTCAATTCCATGTCCAGGGTGAATAGTGATTTTATTGCTCCACAACTAAATAGTCCTCCCTCATTTTATTATTGCTGATTTTATCCCGTTTTCTCGACTTTTCTTCCACTGTCTTCATCATCTTCAAACGCATTACTCATTTTACCATTATCATTACATTTCAATACCAGCATCTTATCGGTCACACTCGATGACCGTTGAGATTTGCCACTTCTGTGCTACACTATTGTGCCGTTTCCTCGGAAAGTTATGTCGTACGATAATAATGATGTAAGCGATAAACAATGCTGTTCAATTACCTCAAAACTTTACAATTTCCATCAAAGTTAATTGCACGATAGAACTCTCTATGAAATTGATTAAAAGTAAAAATAAAAAGAAATTAATTTGGAAAATCACATTTTCCCGAAAGCAATTAGTGTGAATATTCACGAAAATCAGTGAGAAAAATACTTTGTTTGCAACATTACTTTTTAAATAACAGCACTGATATTTTGTTCATTGAAGTGATGTAACTCGGCATTATTTTCCAATGTGATGATGTCCTCCTCAAAGTCAAAGTGTTTCCAGCAGATTCATCGTCACTAGCGGGGCTCTAAAGCTAGGACCTCCCATTGTGTGGCGCTGCACTGACATCAATTGACGCCTTCAGCCACCTAAGTCAGACATCATTGGTCGATGAGTGGAAGGAAACGCGGGTGCTCACAACGGAAGATTTCATTCGCGCGTTTCACAGACACAACCTTCTTTCAAACGAACGTTCCAGGCATTGAAAGATGGTGTTACTACATTACGGCTATTTTATTAGTGTGTTGTGTGCCAGTGAAAGATTCTTCTTGGCCGACGGTCCTTCAATCATCGGGGAACGGTGCGCTGAACTCCTGCAAACGCTGCGGGTAGCACGTTTACAAGGGCTCGCCCTACGAGAGGCATGCTTCCCAGGGGAACCCCCCCCCCCCGTTGCAACATCAAGGGAGTTCAGTGCCCCGTTCCCGTTGGTCGATGGCCCGTCTGCCGCATAGAATTTTCCTCCATCACGCCACACCAATAAAATAGTCGTACTGTAGCACGATCCGCAGTCGAAATGGCCATCAATGGAATGGTGTTCACGGGCGTCCCCGCACCCCAATCAGGAGCCGCCTCACGAAGTCCTTGTTTCTTAGTTTTGGATTGCAACGCCTTAATACATCACAAATTTGTCCCGAAAGGGAAGGCTGTCATTAGGGAATTGTACGAAGCTGTTTAGTGCTGTGCGTTCAACGAGTGATGACAACCCACAGATGTACAAGAGTGGCAAGAAACGTCCGTTGCTTGACAACAAACTCACTCTATCTCCACCCGGAACGCAACTTCTTGACTCGATGCCAGGTTCCCGCACACACACAATTCTCACCCAGTCTGGCGTGTACTACCATCGCTGTGGTCCCTTGCCCCACGACGATTCATAAAGGCAGATGTACTGCAGTTGTGTCAGACTTGCGACGATCAAAGACGTCCGTCAATGACTTCCGTATTTTGATCAACTTCAGAAGAGGCACCCATTGTGCCATTATAGCAGCTTCAACCTCAAAAGTGCGTTGTAGCTAAAGAATATTACTTTGAGGGTGAATATAGTAATTTGGACCACGCTTCTTTTTTATGCGTCCGATCCATTCACCGATCTTCTCAAACGCAGGTTCTATTTTACTAACACTAATGTAAAATCTAGAGGCGATCAGAACACTTAAGGACATACAACTAAACAAGATCAAAGGTACAGATTAGATATTTATGAATGGGATATTAAATGAATGATGACTATGTAAGTTACGGCAATGCGAAGGAGTTCAAGACGAGGCAGCATGATGCATCGGAAGCAGAATTAATTGAGGCCTAAGAATTGATCTCATACTCAGAATAAAAAAAATGTTGTGGCTCTGTAGATATGGACAAAGCACATTTCCTGTTCAATTTGTAATTGAACAGGAATATCTATTTTATAATTGTTGCATACATTTCGTAAAGAATAAAACATCTAGTAGAGGAAAAGAAAAAAAGCAAAATTAAGAAACCATAAAAAACTAGTAAATAAAATAATGAATAAAGCGTCGGTAACATTAGAACAAGCAGCAATTTTGATGATTGAACCAATGATTGAACGAATAGTGAGTATAAATTGGGTAGATTGGAAGTCCGCCTTCAACTTAAACTCTAGGGGGGAAATTACAAGACAGGCTGTGAAAGAGGGACAAGTGATCGAATACTATCGGGGGAATCAACATATCCTTGGAATGGGGCTGGCGAGTGAAGAGGAAAGCGGGTGGCGGCGGATATAGCGTCAGAAAGAGGCGAGCGCAGCGCGAAGGGGCGACAAGGGCGAGCGAAGGCGGAATGAAGAGCGCCATATCGGAAGATGGCGACCTTTCCCCTCCTGCCCCTCCCGGCCATCCGGTGGGCGCGAGGGGGGGAGGGGAGGGGATTTCTTAATTACACTAGCGGCCGGAGGGCCCCAGCGACCTGTGGCTGCGTAATTGGATTACTGGTGGCCCTCGGCGCACGCGAACTGCCCCCCGGGATCGGCGGCCCCCGCCTCCGCCACACGCCGCCCCTCATCACCCCCCACGGCATTCTACCTTCCACCCTGCCTTCTCCTTCCGCCTCTCCCCAACCGCCTTTTCCCAACTCCTTTCTCCAACTCCCCAACCGCCATTCACCAACCGGCTTTTTCCAACCACCTTTCCCCAACCGCCTTTCCCCAACCACCTTTCCCCAACCGTCTTTCCCCAACCGCCTTTCCCAAGCCGCCTTTCCCAAACCGCCTTTCCCGAACTGCCATTCCCCAACCGCCATTTCCCAACCTCCTATCATTACCTGCCTTTTCCTAAACGCCTTTCCTTACCCGTCGTTCCCCAATTGCCGCTTCCCATTCGCATTTCCCCAACCGCCTTTCATTTCTCGCCATTCCACAACCGCCTTGCCTTAACCGTCTTTCCCTAACAGCCTATCCCCAAACACCTTTCCTTACCCACCTTCCTCCTCTTTCCTCTTCCGCCTTCCCTCAACCGCTTTCCTACACTTTCCACCTCCACCTTCCCACTCTCCTCCCATTAGCCATCTTCCACCCATATTCCCCCATTTCTCTTTCGCCTCCAGTTGTTTTTCCCTGTGCCTTTCCCTTCGACTTTCACCTTTCCCATCCCTCTACGTTCCTCCCTGTAAATATTGTTTTAAGAAGTACCTTTGGGCAGTCTTCATGCGTTTACACGAGTCTAGCCGCTCTCTGCCTGCACGTGCTAGTCCCACATATCATACCTGTCTCCTGTGGACACGGGGATTGTGAAATGAGAGAATTAAAGGACCTGGCCAGGTGCAGTGAGTGAATGTGCGTTGTGTTTGCGCTGATTAAAACTTTAGCGAGCAGGATTGTATTTCGGCTATATCCGTCAGCGGAACACCACACCAACTTGTACAAGCTAAACGCTCCAACTAGACTGCCGACATGTAATTTAGAGTAGTGCGTGCAAGGGTGTATGTGTGGGTACGGAGTGAGGAAGGAAGGAAAAATAAGGGAGAAAAAATCAGGCGCGGACCGAGATCCTTCTATCAAGGTTCTTCTGTGCCATTTGCCTAGCATATAAAGAATCAACCATATAAAACTACCGATTAGAACATCCGATGGCTGAAATTCTTTTCAAATCAGCGTTTAAATGTAGCTAGGCGAGAGAATTCGTATCTGTTGGGAGTCGAACACTAGAACCTCCTGGATGACGACCCTAGAGACTGCAGTGAATGTGAACGTGAGCTATCCCAGTAGACGTGACGAGGCGGATGGGCAGCGTGCCTTCACTTACCATTGAGCTGTGCACTCGAGCCCGCTAAGCCGCGTGCGTGTCGCCGTTGACAATGTGATTATAGGCCAGGGCGAACAGCTTTGTTCTCGGTTGTCACTCGATCCGAGTGATTGCCATTGACCAGCATGTGGCTGATCAGAATCGGGTGTTCGCTTTTCCCTAAAGGAATATGCGAATAAGTCCCCTAATCGAACTGCTCATCCATATCGATTCTTATGTGTTGCAGTGTGCACGAGCTGGAGATATATCCAATCAGTTAGTACGCGTTGTGCGTAGATTGAAATGTTACTTTAGGCGCATTATCCAGCAACTTGTCTCGGTCCAAAGCATTCACATAATTAACGAGGAAATCGAGCGCATTATATATTGAATATTCCGTGCTCACAAAAAATACCGTAGGAAAACTTATTTACTATAGCAAAAAAAGGCGACTTTGTTTCCATCAGTTAAATAAAATAAATAGTAAATACAATAAGTAAATAATCGTATATAAAAAATGATGATTTTTCAAACCATAATAGATAGAATTAAATATGTTCAAAATTTTTAGGGGTCGTAGCACGTATTTTGATGGCATAATCAGTAACTTAAACATTAGTCAGGGAATGCAAATAAAATATAACTCAATGGTTTCAAAGAATTATTGCGACGAAGTAATGAGCTACATTTATAAAAATGTAGTTCATAACATATTCTAGACACCATAGAAAATTCAAAGAATGATATTTGTTTCAGCGGTAAGACTTTCGGGATATAATCTTTTTAAAAGTAAAATGAAACAGTAATTACGGAAGTATTTAGTGAATTTTTTTTTAAATTAATAAATTGAAGTTAATAGGAAGAAACATTTGTTGGAAGAGTTCGTGTGAGAAGCAGGATAGACGATCAAAGATATTTAACTACAGACGAACAAGCGAGCTGAACGCCCGTAAATTAGTACAAACTTTCATATCACTTTCTGAACAATTTCAAGATTTCGTAGAACATGCTTTGTTTTCAATAGAACAAATTATTGTACTGACCAAAATGGTTGTAAAATTAATAAGGGTTAAAACATATTTAATTTTCATTTGTTGCATTCAATTTAAAAAAAATATCAAAACCAGTTTTCCTTTTAATTTCTGGCATTCAAATTGTATTTATATCTCGCATTCTACGTACCCAGAAAGCAAAATGTAATGCAGCGTCAAAAAGTTCTGATTTTTTCGGTTAAAAAATTAGTATAGAGGTTTCTGAATTCGAATAAGTGAATAATTCTTGTTTCCGTGTATATCAAAATTACTTCTTATATATGTTGCTTAGTATAACAAATTTTGCGCTCTTGGTACCGAAAAATAGAATTGCAATAAGACGTTCTATGTTCGTCTGTCTGTGAACCACGCTAACGGTCAATCTGTAAACAGAAATTTCACGAATTTGACACTCCCGTTCGGTGACTTGAATTTGCAGATAATATTTTTAGTACTTTAAATGCCCCAAGGACATTGTCAATATTTTCTCAAAAGTTATTTGAGTTATCGAAACACTCTTTAATACAAGCACATATTTTTTTATTGACATGAAAAGCATAAACTGACGTCTTACATCTGAACTTGCTTGATTGATGATTTAAAACGCGTCAACTGCTGAGGTCCTTAGTCCCGTAAGTAAGGAGCAGAGTGAGGAGGTGGCGGTGATTGCGGTAGGTGAGACGAAATGCGAAATCAGGCGCCGAATACGCTTGCGGGAATTTTCCCCAACCATGTATCTCCCCCCAGTGACCACCGCCCCAACCAGAACAGTTCTGATCTTCCGCCAAGTGTAGTATTCTAGTGCGTATATGTGCATGTGTGTGTAAGTAAGTGGGGAGACAAAGTGGGGAGAGAAAGTGGGGAGAGAAAGTGGGGAGACGAAGTGGGGAGACGAAGTGGGAGACGAAGTGGGGAGACGAAGTGGGGAGACGAAGTGGGGAGACGAAGATATCGCCCTGATTAGGCGGAGCCTCCCTGGCTAAGATACCTCACAGATCGACATGTTTGGTCGGCGTGTTCTTCAGGGATAAAACACCCACCACTACACTAAATGGCTAATGAACATAGTAGTTGAAACGCCCGGAAACAATGAATGAATGAATCAATCTAAACAATACAATATGCCTCGTAACCCCACAGAGCGGGCATGCCTTCCCTTCATCTGATGAGGTCCCTTCGTGAAGAACAGCCTGGACAGTGGCTGCACCGCCGCAAGCACATCGCACGGGCAGTCGAGAGGCGGTCGACCGCGCCCCGCTTCCCATTTAATATCACGGCGCGCCGCGGGGCCCCGCGTCGGGGGCGAGCGGCGCTGTAATTCCGCGCTCGCGGATGCAATCTCGCAGGCCGCGCGCCGGGCCACGGGCACGCCCCGCAGACGACGGCGACGCCGCCCGCCCCTGCCCGCCCCCACACGCCCCTGCCCGCCCCCACACGCCCCTGCCCGCCCCCACACGCCCCTGCCCGCCCCCACACGCCCCTGCCCGCCCCCACACGCCCCTGCCCGCCGCCCCGGCCGCTCCCGCCCCGCCCGCCTTCGCTCGCCCGCCCCCGCTCCACGCCCACGGGCGATCCGTGGTGGAGCGTCAGTCCACTTGCCTACCATCCATTGTCATAAGCAGCGGAGACCAATCCGGAGGGAGGGGGCTAAGCACATTTTGGGGCTCCCTTATTCCTGTTTAGTCAGATTTTGAAATGATTGTTGGGCACGTAGAAGAGGATATCGATTTCGATTGATTGATAACTGCTTCCAGGCGCGCGAACTGCTGTCTTTTAGCCCCATAAGTGTAGGCATTTTTATCGTGGGTCGTGTTCTTCCCAGTGAGGAGATGAAATCCGTCGCTGACATACACGCCGGCAAACGGAGTTTTCCCCCAACCAGCTATCTCCTAGCAGGCGAGGACCACCCCAGCCAGGACAACCTCTTGGCTCCCGACTGGTCTCCCGACACGTGTGGTAGTGTAGAAGGCTGAAATTTTGAGAGTATTAATATAAAGGAGAGGGAGGGCGAGGAAGAGGAAGGAAATATCGTAAGCGGTGCGAGGCCCATTTGCTAGAGTTCTTCTGCGGCATTACCTTTAATTTGACCGAGAGACCGATCCTCTCATTTGCGCTGCCTCCCATTCATCCAAGCTTCATCAACATTCAATCAACACCTCCGTAATCACCTGCTCGTAAAATATATTGTCCATATGTTGTCGTTGCGTATGGCTTCGAGGCTGGGTGCAGGCGGCCTGCGATAAAGAAAGTGTGCACACTCTGGGGTGACCGTGATTCGGCGGTCAGACTAGGCGCTTTCCACCGCCGAGATCTGCTTGAAATTCCGGGCTGTTCGTGGGAATTTTGAGTCGACGAAAGGCCATTGAGCGACTTTTCTTTCCTGAGTGTTGATCCCTTATTCGCATTCATTTGCTTCGTTGCATTCTGACAAGTTTGAAAATTCCATCCCAACTTCGCTCGTAAGACCTTCGCTCGCCGTCTCAGCTGCCTCCACTGCACGAGCGTTCTTGCAATTTTTCACTTTTTTGTCTACACGGCGCTTTGAATCGTAATTTAGTTTGACACATCGGAACTTTTCGGTTATAAAGATTTAACAAATAAAAATTAGCGCGAGATAGTAGAAGTTGTCATTTGCAAAAACAAAAAACAAAAACAAAAAATCATCCGGCTTTTCTTAGCAATTTTCAGCATCTTGAAATATTTTTTTTAGTTATTACGTGATATTAGCTTTTCATTTCTATAACATTAATTGAGGGGAGTAATAGTCCACAGAGCTGAACGATGTCAAATGAAAAATGTATTCTATAAAAGAAACAATAATTTTCAACGAAATTAATTAAAAAATATGTATCACGCCGAGAAATAGAAACATTTGATCTGATCATATAATCATATAAAAAAACCCTTGTAATTATCAAAATTTCATCTCCATACCTTTACAGAGAAATTTGTATTTTCCATTAACATATTGACTGATAGGATTTAAGAGGTTTTACCTTTTGAAAATTGATATTTGCTGAATAACGTGTTCTGAATATTCATTATCACTTTTATGATACGAGATAAAATTTTTCTATCAGAAACAACTCGCTATATCACGCTGATATTGTTAGCACAGATGAAAATGGCGGTCATTCAGAATATCAGGATAACGAAGTTATACACGTTTTCCCCTCGTGTAGATCTGTTCTTCAATATTCTGTCACAAATGAATAGAATGATGCAAAGTTGAACATGAAATTGGAATTTGAATTGTACTTGAAAAACACCTGCTTACTAGACGTAAAATAATGCATACGTATCAATATCTGAAATAATTACAAGTAATTTCGTAGTATTTAGTTAATTTCCCACAACGCACTGTTCTTCTACAACGCACATATTCTCTTAAAGTACAAATCTCGATGAAACTATTCTTCTAGAAGCCGACTGAGAGTATTATTGTTCTTCAAAGACGCATGGTTTCGACACATTCTAGCACGTAAGAGCACCATTTTACGACATATTTTGCATTAAAATTTTGAGAAAGACAAAAGTTAAAAAGTGTAACTGATTTCTGTATCGCGAGTGCATTTTCACAGATTCTACAAGCACAAAAGAGTTGACCAACTGCTTTACACTACTCGGCTTTTTGGCTGGCTTGGTAAAAGTGACGTCAGAGGTATCGGCGGCGACTAAGGGTGCTTGGGCGGCCCCTCATCACCGCTTATCTGCCGTCCTTTTGCCGCACACCGCCCAGTCCTCGTTGATCCCCGTCCCCGAAACCTCCAGCCACCCCCGCCGCCCCCGCCTCCCCCGCCGCCCCCCGCCGCCCCCGCCGCCCCCGCCGCCCCGTCGCGCCCACCTACCCGCGCGCGGTTCATAAATCTGCGCACGCGTGATCGATGGGCGCCGGCCGCCGCGGGACGCGCCGTGCATCACGCGCGCGGCGGCGACGCCCACTTTGTAGGCGTCGGCAGACCCCCCCCGCCCCTCGCGGAATCGATCGCCCCGCCCCCGGAAGCCCGGCCCTCGCAGGTGCTCATTAACCCTCGACCTCTCGGCTTCTCCGGAAGAGGCCTCTCTTCCCGGGCCCTCGCTGGCTTCTCCGCCGACGTTCATGAAGGCCACGCAGGAAGTCTTTTCTCTACCATTGGCGTTTATTTGTTGGTAGTTTATCGTGAAAAAAAAAGAAAATTCTAATAAAAAATAATAAAACAATAAAAAAGAAAGTCTTTTTTAGACTAGTACTGGAAATGAGAATTATTCAGCAGATTGAAATAAATATTAATAAAAATAAATTTGTATTCAATAAAAAGTTAAGAAAAATAAGAACAGTGACCCAACCCGTGAGCACATTCATTGATTGAGAACTGATATCGGGCGCGTCCACTACTAAAGTCATTAGTTTTGTAAGTATAGTGCATTTTTCCTTCGTGAGGTGGCGGTGATCGTACCCTGCTGGGTGCTAAGATGCGGAGATGCCCTTCGGCTTACGCGTTTTCCTCAATGTCAGATGTCTCCCCACAAGTGGGGCTGAGACTCTGAAGCTCTAAGCTCCCGACCGCGCTCCCGGCATGTGTAGTAGTGTAGAGCATTTAAGTGTAAGAGTATACAAGGGAAAGAACAGGACATTACTAAATGCCCTGAACCACCTCTGCAGGTACCCGAGAACAAAGAGAACTATAGCAACACATGTCCTACCCTGTTCTGGTCGCAAACACTCAAGTATGTAAGAAATAGTGTTTTCCTACACAATATATTGTATACCACTACATTAACACCAAACGTAAAAACTTTTCTTTAAGTTATAAATAAATTAACATTATATATAACATATATATTAACTTTAAATATAACATTTTGTTACCCTTCCTTGCTCATCAAATTCAATAAACCATTCCCCATCCAACATTAATAATCTTGTTGTTTTTAAAAATACTCTTCTCTGTTTGAAAGAAAAGAACATCACATATGAATTTTGATACTTGATTCTACTCCCTTATTTGGAATTGTACTTTAGAAATGACTCCCCTCCACAGTTCTGATTAAATTGTAGCTACATTAAACGTAGTTTCCCTTATTTTTTCTATCTATTCACAAAACCATCGTTTGTTGCTTTGGTCGCGCGGGCTGCCAAGACTGCCATCGAGGTCTCTCGCCTCAACGCCGCCGCCCCCTCGACCAGGCAGCTGCCCGGCGCCAAGAGCCCGCTCAGACCTCTTTGGTCTTCGTTCCGTCCAGCCGCCTTCCGCTCACGGCCTCCGCCGGCCTACTCACGCCCCTCGTATTCTTCTGTTCTTCTTCCACTCACCGTCCGTGGTAGCAACACTCTTCTCGGGTGATATGTTCGCGATCCAGGCTTTCGTAGAATTTAAACTACGTTCGATGCTCGTAACTGTGATACACATCCTCCGGACGCCGTCCTTCCATTCAAACTCACTTTGTATGCAAGATAACAGATCGTAACGTCTTGCTGATTATTTCTCGTCTTTCACTGTGTAAAACTTGAATAGTTCAACACACGGTTAATTCACTGTTTGCGCAAATTACTGCCTTCAAAAGTTCTGCCTTTTTGCGAATAATAGATCTGCGCAGTAGTTGCTTCAGACTCGCGAATCACTCGCACCTTCTCTCGGCAGAAAAAAAAATGCGTGTTCTACTCTCTCCGCCTACATCCAACACGACCTGTTTACACCTCTGCCCTATGGCGACCGCTTCGTCCCCTCCCTTCCGCTTTCCCTCTGGGCAGACGGCAACGCCCACTCGAAGGCGCTCTCTTTTGCGCGGCAGTTTTAAATGCGCGCTCTCCGCACACCAGTTTGCTCTTAGTAAGCAGCAGCAAAACACGCAAATTTCTTTGGAAGCCTTCGTTCCTACACAGAGCAGTCGGTAGCTGTCGTGAGTCCGTCTGTCCGCCACTCACGGTTAGTCCTCTTGTGGTAGATAATTTTGGTCAAGCGAGGTGTCTCTGGACGCGTCTCTGTTACTTCTTACATTTCTTCTCGTAAATCCCTCCATTTTGTCTTGTTTTCTTGTAGTTTAATTTAGAAATATTACATATTTAAATTTGTGTGTAAAAAGTGAATTTTAAACTTCTTAAAGCATTGAGCTACACTAATCCGGTATAAAAATAATATTTTTTTAAAGTTTAAGTTTAACAGAGACAAAAATGGACAAGCAATGCTGAATAACTTGTTTTACATTTCGATATTTATCTTTTAATAATAAAAAGATCGATAAATAAAACCTACAATGATAGGTTTAAATTTTTGATACATTTTGTCTACTGCTTTTATATACGTATATTTCAATTGCGTCTTTAATTCAGTAAATATACATTTCTTTTGGAAGTTGCTTTCAACGAATCGTAGAGACTTAGTTGATGTGATATTTTTATCATTTTGATCATGTTTATGTGTTGAATTTTGTTTGGTTTTTACGGCCAACAGGAATTTGAAATATATTGACGACATTGATATTGAAAAAATAAAGAAATGATAAATGAACTTAAGTCGGCGAAATATTCTTAAAACAAAATACAGTAGTATTATCCGCAATAAATCTCAGTGACATTTTGGAGCAACAATTTTCACTTTCTTTTTCTTATTCGTACTTCAAATACGGAAACCCTTCTTTCTAAAGCAAGGCGGAGTTCAAATAACACCAAAACACACAGGTTGCTTCATATATTCATAAGGACACGTCCTCCATTTCCATCCACCTTCCTGCGGGCGAACAAAACGCGGGGCGAGACGCGCAGTTCCGCAGAAGGCAAAGTGTCCGGAGCATTTCAAGCCCTGCATTATGTATGACGCCGGTGAGCAATGCAAGAAAGTCTGCTCGTCGGAGTAGCCGTCTCTTCTCTCTCTCGGCATTCCCTGAGCCACATGTGTGCGACCAATGCCTCTCCGGGGACCACGACCGGAAAGTGGCGTGTGTTCAAAATTCACTCGCTATTCGCTTTCAGTCCTTCTGGAAATGTAAACTCATTCGCACAATAAAATAATTTGCCAGAATCTTATTATTTCATACTAAACAACTACTGGCGTGATTCATTGTCGATTCAAACGTCGTATTAATTGGTAAATAATTGAATTGAACCGGTGGCGCCTACAAATCAAAATCTTTGCAAATTTAATTTGAGTTTTTAAATATTATATTTTGCTTGAACACGCGGAGATTTCATTACAAACATTTGTTTCTCCATTTTAAAGTACAGCACAATGTACGATGTGACTTTTAAAAAAAACTTCAAGATTACATACATGAAGTTTTACATGCACTAAGTTTCGTCTCCTAAATCAATCTTCTTCTTAGTTATCTTTCGTAACAGTTTACATTCTGTTTCAGTATATCTTTATAGACAAGACGTTATAATTTAAGCTTTTTTGTAATATTATACAAATTATTAAATAATATTTATTCGAATTATAAAATAACAATTTATATACTATTTTATATAGAATACTCTTCTATAACAACCTTATATACGGAAGAAGAAAGCCTGATCGTTCCAAATAGTTGATTTAGAGGCACCTGCCGTTTCTCAACTCGTTTAAAATTAAAATATCATTTCTTAGTAAAGTGATTTCGGAGACAGAATTGAGAGATTGAGAAAAGTCATCACACAGTGAGGAATATGAGAGGTTTCGAAGCACCGGAGGGACAACAAGGTGTGAGATGCGAACTTTGCTCTAGACGACGAAAGGGCGACATCGGTGAAATTATTTCATTTACACGTTAACACGAAGTACAAGTAGTGAATCGCTGTGAGACTAGAGTGTAAGAATCAAGAGAGTATGCCCTCAAATTAATGTTCCAAACTAGTTATATTGACTTCAAATTCTAATTGAAAATTGGTTAAAATAAAAGTGTATATAATTGTAATGTAAATCGAGTGTAAATAATTGACATTATTAAACTAATACTATTTCGAAACGAATAAAGTAAAATATATGTTTATAAAATTAACGTTATTTTCTGGATGTAGGTATTTGGCATTTTCAGATCGGATTAATCTGATTTTTGCCCAGGGCTGACCTTTGTTTTTATTTGTTATCCAATCCTGGAGATAAGAGAGAGATTTGGCGGGCGTGACGAGTTCTCATCATCGTATTTTGCATACTTGACGCAGCCGAACCTTTCTTTCGTTACATAGCTATAGAGACTGAGACCATTTGCATTAGAGAGCTTTATCTTCAGTTTTGCTCCGGCCGAGAATGGAACCTGGTACCACCCTACAGAAAGCTAACACACTGTTCATGGTGAAACACAATATTGCATTTTATAATATAAGATACAAAGATTTTCCGATGTGAATTCAATTTCGGCCAACGAAGAACCACTATATTTCAACTGTTTTCTTGCTTTGAGTTTTATTCAGTATCCTTTCATTACTCATTGCGTCTTTGTCCTTTTGTCAGTCCAATTTTTTTCTGTTTTCAATTTTGCATTCATCTGGAACCTTCAGCGCGCGGCCGGTTTTACGTAAAAGAGGACACGTTTTTGCATGATTTCAATTTTCCATAAGCCTCTTACTACATAATTATTTTTTGTTTTTTTATGAAAAAGATGTGGTTGGAGTAGATGAGTTTATTTTTTAGATGTGATTATGAATATGTCCTCTTCCATTTCATTATAACAATGTATATGTAAATATAACATATTTTACTATACATATTTTTATACTATAATAGTAATTATTAAAAGTATATTAAACCTATTGAACGGTTCATGTCTTTTGGGTAAAAAAGTTAACAAATTACTTGCATAATTTTCTTAGTTTTTTTAGATTTATTTCTCGTTCATTTAGGTTTATGGCAAGAACATTTGTTCCTACATTTTGTTGTGATGTTAATTCTTAGTCATTAAACTAATTTATCGAAGTTTCGATTTAATTGTTACAATTATAATTACTGACGTCGTTTTTGTAGACATAGATTCAAAATCGTGCACTGCTTCTAGGCACTAACCCCACAATCACTACGAATCAATTCGTCAAACAATCGAGTGAGGGTAAAGCTTATGTTGTTCGTTCGCCTCTCCGTCCGTCTGTCCGCCTCTCCGTCCACTAGCACCCTAAACACCCCAAACCATACGTAGGATTTTTCCACAATTAATATTCTCAGGTCGATCTGGCTCGACTCCAAGCTTTGCGATTTCGAAATACTTCCTTTAATGTTTGGGGGTACTTTACATGAATTTCCAGACACATTTTTTAAAAAGTTACTCCAATATTTTTCTTCAAAACAGAAATTTTAACTTCAAGTAATTTTTTTCTCCGTAGTTAATGTTTTATTAAGATCGTGAACATTTTCTGAAAATTGTAGTAGTTTTCGCGCAATATTGCGTGCAGTATGAGCAATATTAAAATTTAACAAAACAAGATTTTCTTGGAAACAACTCCAAAGTTTTCTTTTAAATTTTGGTAAGGGTAATGCTAAATGTACTCTATAAAATTACAGTAAGGTAATTCTTCTGTATTCTTTTGCTTTCTCAAAATATAAAAAAATGTACTTTTTTGATTTGTATCTCGTCATTAATATTAAGTATTTTTAATTAATATAAATTAATTTTAAGTAAAGAAAAAGTTATTTTTTTAAATATGTTTCACGTCTTTAATACGCACATTTCCAGCAAATTATATACTTATTGTATTTGTGAGTAGAAATGCTTGAAATGACTTCTAATAAAGTTTTTTTAAAACTCACTCTTTCTGTGAAAAAGAGCTTCAAGTTTGACATTTATAATTAAGCTGTAAGCCATTTACTTAGAAATGACACCAAATTTTGGAACGAAAAATGTCATAGAGAATGAGGGTTACTCTTCTTTAATATTATTTAAGTAATATATCGCTTGTACCATTAGGAAACAGAATATTGGGATTTAAACAAATGTACTTGAAGCGGCGATAGATGGCATCTGGCAAGAGAATGGGGACTAGACGGAGAGACCCCAGACCAAAAGAAATTAGAAAACTAACTAGTACGAGAAAGTCTGTGCCATTCTGTGTCTGTGTACGAGAAAGTCTGTGCCACTGTTCTCCGTCCCCTCATGCACCCTCTGGTCTTTGCCCTTTAAATTCACTTGTCCTTCTCATGCTCTTCGAAGGCCCTACTTTCAGATATCTCTTCTTCATATTCTACCTTATCTACATGCAACATGATCACCACTCTATGTACTTGAAGAGGAGGCTGCTGTCTCTAGTATTCAGTTTATCTCAGAAGATTGTTGCGAATTCCTTTCACACATTCACGCATTATGCTATCATTGGTTCCAAGAGACCAGTTGCCCGCTTAGAGCTTGCCCCGGTCCCTTGTTCCCTCTTATTAAAGGTTCAAAGAATATCATTATGTACAACTCGGCTTAAGAGACATGGTCAGGTTTAAAGCGTGTACAACACATTGTTTACTGTCATTCACGAAAGTAAAGTGTGTTGAAGTTAAACTAATACTGCGGGCTTTTGTGTGCTTCACAACTATACATAATCTGAAAATGTGCATTAAATATTCCGCTTAAGTCTTAAAACAGCGTCTTTCCTTACATTATTCTATAAAGAAAGAATATGTACATCTACATCATATGCACCTGTATACAGATGTGTCAAATAATCTTTTTAGTGACATTTCAAATACTAGCGAAATTAAATTACCGACATTCAATGCAATAATATAATACAAGATGCGCAATATAAACTAAGCGCGGAGTTTATGTGATTAGTGAATATAACAAAATGTGCAGTCAGTTATTTCTGGTCATGGCTACAATGTGGATGATCATGAGCCACCGTAAATGCAAAATGGCATAAGCCAATGGTCTGATACAAATATAAAGACCTCAACATTTCTGTCAGACGAATAACAACAGTCGATGGAAATTCTTTTTCTGGAATGTGCAACGGATTACATTTCTCCCATTAAATCATCTTACATGTGAAATGTTCAAATTTTGCGGCTAAAATTGTTTCGGGTTTCAATCTTTATTATGATATGTATAAGTAATACAGTGACACAGGTATGTTGTAATACTGAAGTTATATTACTAAAGGGCATTGTTTTGCAGAGTTTTGATACAAAATGATACAGCCCTGACGTCTGCGTGCCCTTGGTGCGTGACAGCCTGTTGCCGCCCTGCTCTCGGTCCGGGCCGGGTGTAAAGTGAAAGCTCAGAAAGACGGGAGGCTGGCGGGGCCGGCAAGAGACAATCGATACTCGAACACGGTCTCCGAGCCTCCATTAAACATAGAGGCGGGCCCTGTTTAAATTCGCATGCGCCGCGTCCCGCCTGCGGCCCTGCGAGGTGAGAGGGCTGGGCCCAGTGCCCTCTATGCATTATGCAGAGGCCGCGACAGCCCCAGATGCTGGGGCGCCGCGTGTTGTGTGCTGCATTCGACTCCGGCGCTGAGGTGATTTCACTGTACGACACCTCAACGGAACGCCTAAATGCACATGTTTGATTCCAGAAAAATGGCATCTAATAGTTATTTTTATTTCTTTCGCTCAATCCGCTGTCAGAATGATATAATTGAGGAATTTGGGTCAAGAGTTCTATTCAGAGTGCCAGCTTTCGACGGGTTTGCGGTCATGATCAGTCAGAAATAATATCTCACAATACATCCCTGTGTCAGTTTAAAGCACGACAAAGCGGCGACGGAAGCAGTTTTTTTTCGGGGTTCTTCCGTTTATCCGATCTCTTATTCCAACAATTTCTTGCTACATCATTCTAATCACATCATCTTTATTATCTTCACATATCCATAAATAACATTTCATGTATTACCGAAAATGAATTGAACATACGAAATAATAATAAATAATAAACTAACATTTTAAAAGTGACGTTCTGCCAAATATAGTCTATATAATCAATGTTGCTCAAGCAAAATCTTATCTTCATTTTTGCCCGAAGACTATTTCAGTCTACAACTGGGAATGGAGTAGAGCGATGTTGCCACGTGCTCAGGCAGCAGACCGTGCTCTTTCTCGCAGCACATCACAACACCAGTAAGACGCAAATCATAATAAGAGCACACGACAACAGGCTATACAGAACCGCCCAGAGGATGCACAACTTTGACGAAATGGCACTCTTCATTTTTTAGTTGCTTCTCGCTGTTATATTTAGTTTTTTTCTTAATAAGTACCAGCAATCATCCGAATTTGAAGCGTCTGGTTGGATATCGGAATCCCCTTTCCCTTCTCAGCCACTAGCTGGCAAGTGGACAAATACTCTTCGGACAATAATTATCTTACTGAGAGGTCTTTTAATCAAAGTTTGTATCAACACAGCGTATTTGATTCTCGAACGTTTGGGAGAGAAGTGTGGGAATCGAAAGATAAGCTGTGATTCACGAAGTAGTTTTAAATATTATTTGTCTGACACTGCAGACTACAGAAAGTAAATTAGCAGGCTGTGTGTTGTGCGTAACTGACATTGACCATTAAACCCAAGGAGAAATACCTGGATGGAATATAGCTACTTGACAGTTGAGGGAGTTGAGTGAAGTTTCTAGAAACAAAATAAGAAACACTCAAGGTGATCAAGTAATCATAAGTATACCAATGACAAATTGTATGTTTTTTCCCTTCAGATATATTTCACCCGTTAAAATTAAAGTGTGTAAAAAACTTTTAGAATTTACTTATCTTCAAATAGGTGTCCTAGCGTTCGTTGCGTTGGTGTATTGTTTCGTGAACACAATTATCAGTAATATTGATTTAAAAAATTCTGTGATTAGAAGAACGTTAAAAGATCAGTTCTGCGCTTTGCCCAGGAATAACAGATTAAGACGAGCTATTTTTACCTGAGACTTGTTTACATCTCCCTCCTCGCAACTCAAAGAAGATCCCATGAGAAATTTAACTAAGTAGTCTCATTCACGCCTCCATCACAGAGATCGTTACGTTCGACTTTCACCCCCACCCCGACCCCCACCCCCACCCGCAGAGGTCTTCGCTCTGCAACCTTGGCAGCAGTCTCCCTTGCACACAATGCAACCTTAAACGCCGCTTGAATACCGCAAGAGCACGTTCACATTTATATTTATAAAGTATGGTAGTTTTATTACGTTACATCAGCACTTACGCCATCATTACTTTGTGTTCGCTTTTGTAACCCTTCCTCGTCGACTTAATTAGGGAACAAAGGAGCAAATGAGGAGAGCGTGAACTCCCCTGCTGTAATTCCACCTTCATCAGGGCTTACAAGCAAAACCCTCCCCGACCGAACCGTCTCGCTCCAACCGCCTCTGAGTTAGGAACTCGGCTCTCGCGATGTGCAGCAAGCGGGATAAATACGGCCTAGGACGTTACAAAGCGGTAATGCCGTTTTGTAGCCATGTTCATTTGTTTTAGGAGTCGGGACCGGCAACTAAATTCGTTCCGTAATCCTCCGGTAGATCGCGCTGCCATAGCGCTCCTCACTCCCTCTGAGGGGGCAGGGAGAGGGAAATTTAAATCACTACTGGCGAATTAATTGTGTCGGAAGCCAATGACCTACCCCGGGGCGTTTACGACCTACCGTGTTCGCTTGAGGACGCCCTGATGTGTACGGTGTTTTAGTGTTCGCTTTATGGCCGAGAAATAAAAGAGCGTTTTTTATTGTCATATTGCCTCCCCTGTCGTTGGTACTACATTGCAAGGGTAAACGCGTGGTATCGTGAAAGCAAATGTCCGCTCTTTTTAGGCTCAGAATTTGTTTCACACACTGAGCCAGATGGTTAATGATACGCCGCTCTCGTATTTCGTATACATCAGGAAGCAATGCATTCATTGCTGATTATCCCAGATATTCGCAGTTTGGAAATTTCCTCAATCCCTTGAAACCATTATGAAGTGGAAAACTTAATAAGGTTCTTTAAACAATTGGAATTACCATTATTTCAAATATTTTTTATCAACACTTATTTTTGAAAGCCAAAAATTAATTTACTTCCAAAATGCATTCTTTATAAATAGAATATTTGAGGAATTATGCAGTATGTTTTATATAATGTAAACGTGAATGTAAGCAAGAGCCACAACGCCACTACCCGCTTGAAATACGAGTTACCTTGATGAAAGTAGTAGTAAGTAAGGAAAATGTGTTTTATGGACCCCACCCCCAGACCTCTCCCCCATTTCCAACTCACGGAGCTCCCCTATAATAGGGATATTTTGAAGTAAAATATAGATGAGAGTTCTAGAACCTCGTATTAATGACATTCGTTATAGTATTTGTGTACACCATTGGTGAATAGTGAATTAAATAAGATTTATCTTCGCTGACAAACAAACAATGCTCACAAGTGTTGTGATGAAAATAGCTCTTGGTTCTTCTAGATAGAGAACGGCAACCAGAAGGTGATTTTGTATTTTATCTCGTATTATGAATATTAAAAGCTTAGCTGATACACATGTTACATGTCGGGGGTTGTCAGGCTCAGAACTCCTCCAGTTTCAAATGACGAGTCGTGTTGTTTACCTATTCATCTTGCGTTGTAAAGAGTCTACCTGATATAGATATTTCATCTGCAGAGTAAATCTTAAACGATTACCAGCTGTTCCATACAATACCCGTGCGGCACAAATTTTTCGTGTTTACTCCCTTCTCTGCCACTTTCGTTGGAAGTGTAAAGCCTTTGTCAATAGTCGATGCACTTCGTGCTGCTTTGAGAAGCCCCCGTTTGTGTTGTAATGAGTGTATGAAAGTAGAAAAGAAGTGACGGGACAAGAAACAAAATATTGAGCCTAGCTTGTTAGGGTAGTCATCCAACATTCACCTGAAATTGATCGGGGAAACTCCGAAAACTACCAATCAGATCCGCCCACTTTTAGAATTCTCCTCGAGATAGGGTTGAAGCTTCGTAGATAGAGCAAAAATTCTGCCACTGGTCCGTTCGTCCGTTCGTCCGTTCGTCCGTTCGTCCGTTCGTCCGTTCGTTCGTTCGTTCGTCCGTTCGTCCGTTCGTCCGTTCGTCCGTTCGTCCGTTCGTTCGTCCGTCCGTTCGTGCGTCCGTTCGTCCGTTTGTCCATCTGTGCACAATGCTCCTGCGAGAATCGTTCAGCCAATTTTCTCCAAAGTTGATATCCCCTTTTTGTTCTGGCTGATGTCGCGGCCCCTGGAATTTGAAACCAAATTTTAGTTTTTTGGGGGGTGGGGGTACTTTGCAAGAAACTCCCCGGACATTTTTAAGATCTTCAAAAAAAATGACTCCAATTTTTTTATTAACTGTTTTTTGTTGAAAACTGCGAATGACATTTAAAAAAAAGGTGCAGATCTACTTTTCGTTTGTTCACCTATTTTTTCAAAAATTGCATGCAACTTTTTTCTACAAAATTGAAAACAGGGATTTTTGCCTCTGACGAAATATGCTGTAAAAAATTAACTCTTTAAAAAGGTCAAGTACAATTTTTTGAAAAAGTTGAGTAGTTTTTGCGTATTTTGGGCTTTAAATTATTGCCATTTTTTCTCAAACATATCTTTTCTTATATTTCTATACCTATGTGATATTGGACGGTGAAAAAATATGATGTTAGTTCCGTTTTCAGCAACTATTCTGTGTTTTTAAAATTGCGAAAAAAATGTTAAACTACAAAATTGAAGAATTGATTGAATTGATTGAGTTTTTTACCTCAGACAAAGCGTGTTATACTATATTAACTATTTAAAAAAGGTCAATTATTATTTACCAACTTTTTTTGAAAAAGAGTAGTTTTGCGAAATTTAATATTACTATTGTTATTATGTTATTATGTTATTATGTTATTATGTTATTATGTTATTATGTTATTATGTTATTATGTTATTATGTTATTATGTTATTATGTTATTATGTTATTATGTTATTATGTTATTATGTTATTATGTTATTATGTTATTATGTTATTATGTTATTATGTTATTATGTTATTATGTTATTATGTTATTATGTTATTATGTTATTATGTTATTATGTTATTATGTTATTATGTTATTATGTTATTATGTTATTATGTTATTATGTTATTATGTTATTATGTTATTATGTTATTATGTTATTATGTTATTATGTTATTGTGTTATTATGTTATTATGTTATTATGTTATTATGTTATTATGTTATTATGTTATTATGTTATTATGTTATTATGTTATTATGTTATTATGTTATTATGTTATTATGTTATTATGTTATTATGTTATTATGTTATTATGTTATTATGTTATTATGTTATTATGTTATTATGTTATTATGTTATTATGTTATTATGTTATTATGTTATTATGTTATTATGTTATTATGTTATTGTTGTTATTGTTGTTATTGTTGTTATTGTTGTTATTGCTGTTATTGTTGTTATTGTTGTTATTGTTGTTATTGCTGTTATTGTTGTTATTGCTGTTATTGTTATTATTGCTATTATTGTTATTGTTATTATTATTATAAAGTTTCGTTTTCTCTCCATTCGGGTGAATGGTTATGGCCGCTCAGTCGTTGTTCCAGTCGATTTAACTCTTGCCTATCCTCCCTGCCCGCCTTCCTATCTGCCACGCCCCACCCGCCGGGCGTCTCCAGGCCAGGAGAGGGAGAGGTAATTAATGGAAAGCTCCGGTCGCTTCGCCAGGAGCGACGATGGGCCAGCGGCGCGGAAAGTTGTAGCGTCCAACGCCCCCCCCCCCCCCCCCCTCCCAGCCGCTTTTCTCCCATCCTCGTCTAGGGCTCGATTAAAGCGCGGGCTTCAGGGACGCGGTTGAAATGCCTGAGCCAACTGGCGACATTCGAAAGAAGTACCGGGAGAGGGGGCTCAGGGCATCAACTGATGTCACAGCAGTGCCTTTGGCCGGGAGGTTCGAGTCCCGATTGTGGAAGGAAATTCGGCACGAGCTAGACAACGAGGTCGAGTTCGGTGACTGTGTGTAGGAGAATTCTAGCATGCGGCTGCTCTGATCGGTAGTTTTCCGTACTTTCTGTTATCGACACCAGGCGAATGTCGAAGCAGCACCCTAACAAACGGGAGGCAGCCTGCAAGCGTTCTTTTCCTCATCTTCCTTGCGCTAGTCTCGTTCCTTACTTACACACACTTACATGCACTACGCTAACACACGTGCCGGAGACCGATCGGGAGCTTAGAGCGTTTCCCGGCGAGGGCGGGGCGCCCAGGTTGATCGCTACCGGATTTCGCCATCCATCGGGGAAAGATGATCGTCACGTCTCGAGAAAAACACACGCACTACACTCACGGGATAATTATGGCTTTAGAACTGACGCACCCGGAATCACTAATAATGAATCATCAGCGAAAGAAGCAGCAAAAGAGCAAGTGAAACAAATAACACTCGAAACAGGTTGAAAGACTCGGTTCATTACAGTTAATTGCTAGTTTGCAACTGACTCTTCGTAGTCTGCCTTTGTGGAAGACCTAGGTTCAAGATCCGACCGAAAGTAACTGGGTTGGACGATTTCATCGTCTGGGTAAATATTGTAGACGTCTAAACCGGCTGCTTTAATCGGTCATTAGTTTAATATTATTTCAGATGGATGCCGGATTTGTGTCTTCTCTTGAAATACTCCTACAGTGCTTCGATTATGCCAAGTCACCAGGCAAAAAATCGCATTGAGCTATAAATAAATAGAAAGAATAATACAAATAATAAGATGATCAGGTGATAAAGAATAACATGTAAAAATATATGACGATCAGGAATTTAATTAATGAAATGAGTTGATGTCTCAGAAAACTTGGCTCGGTTTGTCTTTTTCCTCCTATAATTCGCTTTCATAATTCCCTGGAACAATTCCTTCGTTGAAAGAAAAGTACCACCATTCAACTGTTTTCATATTTTCCTCTTAACCACTATCCTTTCGATCCACGTAAGTTATGTAATGTATATTGAAGTCAATAACAAACTATAGCGCATCAGTAAAAAAATAAAAATTGTATCTCATAGCCGTATTGTTACATATTATTATCCATTTCAAATTCCTGAGTGCAGTGCATGCCGAGGGCACTTCCCCGTTGGTCACCACTGCAACTTCAGCCCCCTTCAGCCCCCGCCACTTCCTTCCCCACTGACCCCCAAAGGCTGCGTGCGACTTTTGCTCCAGACAATGGAACGTCGCCAATTGTCCCTGAACCCCTCCGGCCCCCACCGTCGCCTTTGCTGCCTCTGTCGCTACCACCCCCCCTCTACCTTCACAGTTGCTACCGCCGCTATCGCCTTCACCATCACCCCTTCCGCTCCCGCCAACTTTCCTCTCCCCATCGCAGCCCCATTCACCACAGCTCTCATAGCCGCTTTCACCACTCTACCGGCGCCCGCGAGTGATAAAACACACAGAGATGCACATTTTCGCCCGAAATTCCCTGTAAAGTAATGCAATTTCAATAATATTTTTGTTTAAAAAATGCCCATATATATCATCAACAGCAATAAAAATCAAACTTTAAGCGGTGGATTTCGGAAGTCATTCCCTGGTAATTCACGAGACGATTTATACCTAGGTATTGCTAGGATATAGCAAGGTTCATAAAGTTTAGAAATGAATAAAATGTGCTGTAATACACGTAGTTTGTTGACTACAATTAGCCGCACATGGATGATTTAGTAGTCGTGCAAAAGTTACAATAAAAATGATTATTCCAATTCCACATAACCATTACAAATAGTATGGGAAAGTCAGTACAGCACCACGGGTTTGCTTCTTTTCTTGTGATCATTCAAAAGTGTTTCCGATGATTTTTGGATTAGCAGTGAATTTAGTTGCCATTGAAATGTACCACTCGCCACCGCATGACTCCGCAGAACCACGAGTGCCATAATAAGCTCTGTTCATTACCTCTCTCAGCACCACATCGCGTCACGGACCTCTATGTCTCCATCAGATGGAGGCTCAGCGCGGGTTCCGATTAGCCACATAACGGGCAACCGAAGGGCGTCGCTTGCCATCCGCAACCTGCTGCTCCACCTGCAACCTGCGGCGCCACAGCACAGATCGTTCGATGGGGTGTTGGCATTTGCGGAGGTGGGGACGGCGAAAGCAACGCAGTTGATAGCTGTGTGAATCTCACATTTATTTCGGAGACATTCTGAATTATAATTTGTGAATCTATTATTTTATACAAATTCAAGAAAGTTGTAAAGATTTCTCTTTAACAAATCAGCTGCAATTAGAGGAGTAGTTGTCACCGTATCTGGCACCCGAATTACGCTTTAAATTCTGACGTGAAAGGACTAAAATCTGTCCATAGTAAGATCTCTCAGAAACACAATTTGTAACGGAAACTTTTCATGCTAATAGCGCTTTTTATATCGGCAACCCTATTATCGCGCCTTAGGAGAAAAATTTAGACTAGCCTCGCTCACGACGTTCCTTTTCCCAACCTACCGCAACCGCTCTCACCGCCCAACAACCCGCAGTCCCCCTTTCCTTTTCGAAGTGAACCAGCCTGGTAAAAATAGTTACACACACGCTTATTCCTTTTGTGTATTGAATTGATTATGGCTTAGTTGTAATAAATTGAGCTGAATTCCAATTCTTCCGGTATAGTTTTAGGCTGCACTAACGAAAGTGAAACATCGTGAATGATGTGCGTGTTGATGCTGAAACTGACAAACTGGATTATTGTTGGAGGTAAGTGTGCTTTATAATTCTGGAAAATGAAAGTACCTTTCAATCCAAAATATTGTTAAAATTGATGAGAGAAGTTTTGGTAATAAAAAATACAACAAAGATAAAACTGTCCGGAGGAAATGGGTATTTCTGGGAATTGATTCCTTTTACAAGTATGTTGGATACACAAAAGCAAAGAGATTCTTTAAGATATTATTTATTATTAAACAAATTGTCAAGCCGATATCCACCATTATCTTATATATATAAGATAATATATTATATATATATATATATATATATATATATATATATATATAATCATTGGTATGTTTACGTCCCGGAAATTGACGAAATGTTTTCTCGTATTCTGTGACGCGTACTCGTGTTCAATTTTACGGCAAGATACCGAACTTCAGTCTACATTATTAATATAAAAATTCCACGAGTCTGTCCAACGCACAGTCTAGAAAGCATTTCCAAAGTAACTTGGATATTGCAGTCTTTGAGAATGACATTAAACACTGTGTATACAGGAAACATTGTTGTTATAAACTACACATTTATAAACATTCGTATTACAATTTGGTAGGCATCAGTACATTACTCTAAAAATCTCTTTTCGTCTTTCCCAATTTCCACAAATTTTACTCAATCCATATGCTATTGTTTTGCTGCAGATCAATTGCCGTTCGTTTATATTTGATATTAGTAGAAAGTTAGTGAAACGGACTGGGAGTGTGAAAGTGAGAACAGGGCAACACAGGTTTGAGACGAATATGAAGGGATTAACGGGAATAGATAGAAGGCGGAATAATTATTTTTACTGTCTAACAAGTGATTAAGAGAAATGAATACCCTAGCAAAGCGGGGCAATTAATTTTCCTATTAACATAATAAAATGTATCTCAAATAAAAATTGTAAAGTTGATTACCTACTGTGTGTTTTTACCTGAACGCGTGAAGAATGTCCAATAATTGAGGTTATTAAAAACACAAATCTCGCGTTACACCATGCATGCCAGTAATACATGATTGGCATAAATAAACGATCAAACAAAGCCAGCTTTCATACGCTAGTACTTAGATAAAGATACTTTTTTATGGATTTTGATCTTCATCTTTTACAACAGTAATCATCTGTCATCAATTTATTTCATTTTTTGTCACTCCAGTAATTAAAATATTCTTTTAAAAGTACACAATTTCAATTTTCTAAATTACAACTTTCATGACATCACTTGAATATCATGAACACAAACCAAAAGTGTCCATCAAAGTCGCCCCGTTTAATTCGGAATTCAGACGCTGTCAGTACCAGAATTTACCAAATTCTTCCCAACGTCACCTTGACATATCTGTTCACTTCAGTTTTAAGAAGTCAATACGGTCCATCCGCAGATCCGACTATGAACCCCGTCTTCACTCGTAACCTCCACTACCCGAGACAAATAAGGAGGCTCGCCTTCACTATCTTAAGGCATATTTGGATGATTAGTGCTCACCTCCCACTTGAATGGGCGTAAGATATGAGCAATAAAATTTCTAACACTCTCTCTCGTTCTAAGCATTGGCAATCAAAAGTGCATATTTTGTCTGCTGAATACCACTGTTCACCACTCCCCTCTCCTACAGCTTCTCTACAGTTTAAGTTAAATGTGTTTACGAATCTTTAGCTAACGTGGTGATTATGTCTTCTGACAGTAGAATCATAACTTGAATTCATTACAGTGTATCCAATTATCTGCACATTCAGTTTTATACGCCACTTTTCAAAGCGTGCTCATTCACATGTTTTTGCTGCTCAGCGTGCAACGTCAGAATACATATTCCTATCAGTTCTTCCAAAACAGAAAAACAAGCTCTGTGAAAGGATGCGTAATATGTATTCAGTCGTATTGCGCAATAAAATTTATCTCTTGGTTCCTATATGCAAACTAAACGAATGTGGGTCATGTTGATTTGAAAAAATCCAAGCAAAGGTCAATGATAATGAAGAAGACTTCAATTACGCTTTCAGAATATTTATTACAGGTTTCAGAGAAACGACCTTTTAAAAAATTAATGATTTTATGAAATATCAGTATGTAATATACTAAGAAACAATCTAATAACACTAAAAATTGATTAGCAGTACAGATCAAATTCATTGAACTAAATAATTTCCATTGCTGCCCCAAATTTAATTCTTACGTTTGACAAAATTGTGCGCCTGTACTAATATAATTTCATTAATTAATAATTTCTTCGCTCATAATTCTGTATGTGGTTTAAATCAATCACAGGACCAAGTACAGCTGAACTAATTAATTTTGATTACTTATTTACTTTCCTTTCTACGATTTGTCTGTGATTCTACCAAGTATTTGATTATTAGATCCATTAGATGATCCATAAATAGTAGTACTATATTATGCAAAGAAAGATATTCTTGAGAAGATGAATACGGCAAAGGAAAACCGGTGCGGTTAAAATATCACAGATATAAATGTTTGAGGAACTCTCCAATAGAAATTGACAAAAGGACATTCAAATTATAGAATTTAACAAACTACCATTAACATATTATAAATGTATGTATCCTCATTCAGTTAAGTTGTACAATAACTACCTACTTTGTGTGTTGCCAGTTTTGTGATTCTACGTAATTAGATTTTTTAAATATCGGGCAAATGCAACTGTTACACTAGTTAACATTTCAATGGTCAGATGGAGTTTAAGCCAGAGCTCAGAAGTTATTCGAGCAAACAGTGTGCCTTGCCATTAACAATAACGTTCGTTTTTTCGTTTCGTGTTATCGGAAATAAAAAAAAAGAAATAGCAAAGTTATGGGAACTGTCTGTTATCAAACTTATGGTCATTACGAATTATGGATATTCGTATGACACAACTGAATCGAATGATTAACTTTCTTAGCCTGTCAACTGCGAAGATCGTTTCTACATAGCCGCAGCGCATGAAATATCCCGGAAGTAAGAAGCGTTTTCTCCCGCTGTTACGTGAGATAAGGCGCCGACCTGCGCGTGAAAATTTTCCTTCAAATGTTTCCGCCTGCGGGGCACCTAATTTTGTGACTAAAGAAAATATTATTTTTCTTGAATTAAAATGGCCGATTGCACTGTATTTGTGATAAACTAACCATTAATTTTGTATGCATTGGTGTGATGACTCAGAGACACAGCCACAATTTGGCAGAGGTGAATGAATGTTCCCTTGCTTCTGTCATTTTCTTTCCCAGCAGCAAAGTTACAGTCAATAATATAAAATTTATAAGTGACATCGTCAACATTGCGTCACCGTGACGAATCGTATCTTCAAATTGTGTTTATATATTGAAAGCTGTAACCTTACAATCTCTAGTCTGACCTTCATTTCTATGAACTTCGAACTATTTAATTTTGCCTCTTCCATACATACTTCATAAGTGATGTATTTTAACACTCAGAGAACAAAAACAATGTTATTTTCAAAAACTGTTATTCTATGAAATTAAATTTATTATTAAATTTAAATTATTATAAAATTAATTAAAATTAATTAAAATTAAAATAAAATTATTATTAAATTTCTGTGATTTAAAAATAACTGCCATTTGATTATTGCATAATATTATTTATGTGTGAAAAAAAACAATGTTTTTCCGTTTTTCGACTCACTGTTTGTCCGGGGTAATATCAGGAACGACTAATCTGATTTCAATGCGGTTTTCACTGAAAGGGCGTGTGTTCGATGTGTATTATGAGAACAGTGTTTTTGTCATTTAAACGGCCAAAAATCTACTTTTTTCTTGTGCTCAGGTTCCCAAAATGAAAACCTGCAGAAACTCTATAAACTGTAAATCCTATTGTACTATGAAGCGGTATCGGTTTTGTTATGGTGAAAACAGATGCCAAGCATTCCTCTATTATCTAAAAAATATGAAAGTTGAAACTGCCCTTTACTAAGATATTTTCAAAGATTTTTTAAAGAAATAGTTACGTGTGAACGATGTGAATGTCTTGTTATCGCTTCCTGCGTCAAGAAAGAGGATCAGATTTAGACATTCCTAAACTCAAAATGTATTTTGTACTCAAAATATTTTACGTATTTTTTGCAGGACCCTTCCTGGATATCCTTAGTAGTTAGTTTCTAATACTATTTTTTTCAAGCATTGTTCATATACGATGAAATGTAGTTCAAAAACTGATTGTGTTTAATATGTAACCTGAAAACTCTTTAAAAGCATAATTTTGTCGAACGAGGGTAAAACAATAATAATAAAGCAATTAAAGAAAGAAAGAGGATACTACTTTAATTTCGTGTCTCTGTGCGTTCACTCAGTCGTGCGGATGTCTCACTCCTGACATTGAAATTTTGTACCCCAGAGCAAGGTACGCGGAAGCCAACTCATTTTTGGCCTGAGAGAATAGTACTGTGTGCATAGATTTCGCGTGGTAGTTATTAGCAACGAAACGTCGAAGTAAGATGGTGCTTACTGAAGTGAGAAGATATGTTTTTAAAGTACTTGAAAGAAAATTTGGACCTATTAGTTTATTGTGTCGTGGTTTTGAACAAACCACGTTTTTCAGTGAGAATAAAAAAATAGATCGCACAAAACATCGACTTAATTTCTAATTTATTGGAGATATCTTTTTCGAAAATAATGTGTTATGAAAGACATGAAGATACTACAAAAGTATTCACTAATATAATAAACTAAATTAATTATTAATATTATGAAAGCACATCATTTATATCATTTCTTATTCTTGATAATAATCATTTATATTTGTGCGGGGAAACTAATTCTGAAAGCTTCCTCAAATTGTAAAGCCATGGGCCACCTCTAAAGAATATTAATTTAATAGTATCATAGTTAAAATTTACCATCCGTTCGTATTAAAAATTAGCGTACCTGTTGATTTATTATTAACTAATTTACGTTTACAAATTATGAAACAAATTATCATTTGAGCATTTAGAATTCATTTCAAAATCCAAACAAACAAGCAAACCACGATTTGGCAAAAGTACAATTTTCTATTTCATTGTCGAAATACTTTACATGTTGACTTCGTATTCAAGCGGGAAGATGCAAGGTTATTAAAAATTAAAGGTCAGAAAGGGGTCAGAGCGGGGAGATGCAAGGTTATTAAAAACTAAAGGTCATAAGATTACAGTTTTCATATATACACGCGTGTACCCAACGTTCGCCCCGTGACCCATTGGTTGCTGAGCGATGGAACCACAGATTATGGGGGTACTGACCGCAGCGCTGCTGGTGGGAGTGGAATTGGTAGTCTCAACAGAAGAGCAACATGCGAGCATCGCTTTGTCCCTGAGTCATCACACCAACGCTTCTGGACATGCAATATTAAATGTAAGAATTTAGTAGCACTCAACTTTCTCACTGAATTTATACGTTTCTTGTCGTTGAGAAATAAGCGAATAGATGTGCACAAATTCGTAAAATAATTATTTGATCACTTTTTGTAGTAAACAGTTCTTCAATTTTGTGAAGCGTATTACTGGTATATGTTTTATTTTTTCAACGAAAATTAAATGAATCTTTTATGGACCAGATAAGATTATAAAAGTACCTTATGAAATGATGTAATGATGGGTATTAATACTAGAGTGTGATATTACGATACGATCAAGGAACGAGCAGGTATTGTAAACTTCACACGAATGTATTATAAATCTTATAACTGGTAACTTTTAAATGGTATGATTACTATGGTAACTTTAGTTGACAATATAAAAGATAAACTTTTATATTGAATCATTTCATGGCAGTTGGCATGCAGGATTCAGTCAAGGAACTTCAGTCAAGGATTCTCAATAATTAATTGTCAGTACTCGGATTATAAACCTCACTGTGATCGGTCAAGAACCTGTATCATAATGAAATCTGTATCGTAAAACGTATGAATGAAACTGGTTGCTGTTATCAAATAACATAATTATTCATTGGGAGTAGAAAAACATACTTTCCCGAACTTTGGAAAACAAAACTAAACTAAATCGATTGCTTATTACTTCTAGGCCGTCCGGGTGACGCCGCGTCGTTCGCAGATAGGCCGACGTTTCGCCTGTCATGTCGCAGGCTTCTTCAGGGTTGTGGCACAGTAAAGCTCCGCCTCCGGTGTTATATGTAAATCAGCTTGATCCGATCTCTAGGAAGGCGGGGACTGTTCCACACCGTCCTATCTCTAGGACGGCGGGTGCGAGGCCCGGGTTGGCCCAGACCGCGAGCCAATCAGAGGGACCTCTCCGCCAATCACGGCGCTCTTGCGTTACCCGACCCCTAAGCTGATTAAGATATAACACCGGAGGCGGAGCTTTACTGTGTCACTACCCTGAAGAAGCCTGCGACATGACAGGCGAAACGTCGGCCTATCTGCCAACGACGCGGCGTCACCCGGACAGCCTAGAAGTAATGGACTCGAGCCGCGGAAGCCTACGTGTACATAAATCGATTGCTTGTCGGTGAAGGAACTTGGATCTTGAGACCCGGTGCGCGCTATATTTTAAAGCTGTGGTTCTGAATCCCGTTCAAAGGATGGACGATTGCCTCTTTCACTGAAGTTCCTTTGATGGAGATCATCTCATAGCCATATGAATCCTATGCCCAACATTCATTTCAAGTTTACAAACCAATCATGTAAAAAATAATAAGTATTAAGCAAGTTTGTTAAGAATATCTTCATGAAACGAGAATCAGTTTTGCTCACAATATGAAACAAGGTATTCATATACGAAACAAGATTTTATCTAAGGTATGTGATGATTTATCAAAAGTCTACCTTTCATTATTTTATCTATGATAGTCACAGATTATTAACACATGAACTTCTTTTAGATATGCTATTTTTGCCCGGATGTAAACGTTTAAGTTTTTTAAGTTTTCTTGGTTTGAAATAATTTTATTTTTATGCGGATGGGTTGAAAAATGCTCCCAAATCGATTCCATACTACATGTCTAAATTATAAGAAAAATATAAAAACTTGTCCGTTTCCGTTTTATAGTAATATGTATTTGTTTTTGAATGAAAATCTGGCTTATTTTTCTGTTAAGTGTTAGTATCTTTATATGAGACATTCTCATGCTTGTATGGAAGACACCTATGGTTATGAGGATATTCTAGAATGTTTTTTCTAGAAGTATTATTCTTTGTTGTTCTTGAACGACACAGTAAAGGAAGCAAATAAAAAGCTGATTCCCTTAATTAACACTTCCAAATAGCATCGTCCATGAAATACCGGTAAACTGTTGGGCAAAACCTATGGTATTATATCTAACCCCAAACCGAGTTCATGTAAGTAATGAGGAAACAGAGTCAAAGGTTAATAGTTACAATAAATTGATGCAGTTATTTTTAAAAATATATTAATTTTGCTTCTGACTACAAAGTGTGTTACTATGAATCTACAAGAAGACATTTCATTATGGATTAAATTATGTAGGGATTTGTGGGACCGAGAGAAGAGAGGATGTGCTGGAGGAAGACTACCCATGATACAATGAGACTAAAAAAGCAATTTAAAGCTTATATTCATAAAAGAAATATTGTATTTATCTAAAGAGAATAGGAATGTCAGGAATTCAGTAAATTTATCGTTTTCGTGCACCTTCGATCAAAGGTGATGCAGAAACCTACGAGTTTTGTTTTTCAGGTCTTAAACAACACAATTAGTATTTTCCGAACCTTGTAAGAGAAACCAGTAAAAGGAAAATGAGCGGACGCCGCAATGCAATTCAACAAAGAAAGGAAAAAATATTTACCGCAGGTCACTATATATGCTCCTCATTATTTTAAATATCGATCGGTTGCAGTTCATCAACCACAATATGAAGTTCCTTTTTGAACATAATAATAATTTTATATATATAAACGTCTCCGGTCAAATGCAGAAAGTTTGCACATAATTTGGGAAAATCTTTGCTGCAAATTACGAAAACGAAAGACATCGTTGTATTCCGTTCAAGAGTGAATTAGTGTAGGCAGCAGATGCTGACACACTATTTAAATTATTGTGATACCACTTGAATATTTTAAGGAAATTCAGCAAGGAAACATTATTTTAATAGAGAGTTTGTGGAAGTAATTTCTGAATCAACATTAAAGCGGCATATTTTATTTTCTCATATTTTGAAAGTTTGATAATTGTAGGGTTCGTATAAAAATGTCCTTCCACCCACTGTGCTTGCCCTGTGTGTCAGGGGAAGTTGGAGCAGGCAGCGGGGGCGGCGTGGCACCTGGAAGTAGCCCTGCGGGACGCCTGCGGCGCCACCGCCCGCAGCCAAGTGCTGACGTTCGGCCTCACGGGTGAGCCTGCCCGCCCTCCCTCCGCGGTGCGGTGGCGCGCCGCGTGGCGCAGAGCGTGGCGCAGAGCGTGGCGCAGAGCGTGGCGCAGAGCGTGGCGCAGAGCGTGGTGCTTGGCCTCGGCAGGTCCTTCGGCGCGCGTGCCCCCGGGGTACGCTCTGCGCGAGGGCTTCGGCTACTTCCGTGCGGCCACGCACGCGCTCTCGTGGACGGCGGCGCGGGACGCGTGCGCCAGGGACGGCGCCGCCCTCGCCTTCGCCCAGTCGCAGGAGGAGGCGCACATGCTCGCCACGCAGTTTAACTTCGACGTTTCCGGCACGCACGTAAAGAACCTCGCCTGGTACGGCGCGTCGGACCACGCGGAAGAGGGAAACTACGTCACTGTCACAGGTACAGATTTACTCTCGTGGACACAAAGTAAATATTTCCATTACAAGAACTTCGAATTCTACGTAGAAATGGATTGAATGCTTCATATTCGGTGCGATTTTACAGTCCGAAACCTAGTCACAGATTATTGAGTAGTTAATGCGATGTCGTTCAACAAAGCTTAGATTTCGTCAAAGAATTTTCAGGATGCATTTTCGTCCTGGAATGTGAATTATTGTAATCTTACAAAAATTGGGGTGTGTACAATAAAAAACACACCAAAAATATTAGTCGACACAACACGAAACGTGCTTCAAATTATTTTTCCAACTCTGCCTCAGGGCTTCTGTGGATTAACGTTCTTAGCAACCTCACCTTGAAATAGATGGGACTGTTCTCTGAAAATGAGGCGTAAATTTTATTGCGCCACCTTTTCCGTCAAGCCGCTTGGTGGGAAATGTTTTGAAACCACTTGTATAATGTACGAATAAATATTTTAATAATTGGGTGTATTGTCTGAGAAGAACTCACAAACATTCGAAGCAGCTCCAGCTCTTATTTCCGGACTGATTGGGCGTGATCCCGTAAAAATTATTCTTTCAAACGATTCCTCTGGTCAAGAGAGCCAGGAACCATCAGAGAGACTTCTCCCATAACCACACTGCAACTGAGGATGTCTGTGTACTTGTAACCCAAACGTTTGGAATAACAATTTCCACAGCTAATCAGCCCGGAAGACAATATAAACATTCACACGTTATGAAGTGGACACGAAAGCTCCCGCGGCTACATTTCTGGTTTGTTGGATGGAACCCAAATAATATTTTGCCCTGAATGAAGGTGGATCTTTTGGTGGCTCCATGTTGCATAGGCTTTTATTATTTCAAAAACGACAGTATTATTGCAGGCACTGCGATGTTATGGCATTGGGTATGCATAAATATTTATGTTTTATATAACTAAAACGTATCATTTTCTTTTTTAGGTTTGACCCTTGGCAAAACTGGTTATGCAAGTTTTTCCCAAGGAACACCACATGGAGGAACAGAAAGAAATTGCATTTACATAATGAACAGTACCGGACTCTTAGTTGATGGCTTTTGTAAAACTCCAATTGCTTACATCTGTAAAGTATCGCTTTAAAATGTATCGCTCTCTTATTATGTTCAATAAATGAGTTGAGTCTCAAATCAATACCAGTGTTTTTTTCAAAGAAATAATTCCATAAATTCCTCGATTTAGAAGGGTGTTAAGTTAAACAAAAGGATGCATGTTAAATTGTGAAAACCAAACTCTGTTTCTTGACAAAGTTTTGAATTTGAGATACAAAACGCTTTACATATAAAATATATTATGCAAATTTTTGAGAAGAATATCAACATTTTGTCAGCTTCTTGCCTAAAAGGGCGTATTTATTTTTCAGTAAAAAATAATAATTAATGCAAATAATATGTGTTCTTGATTCAAACACAAAATACACATACACAAAACGTTTCAGAAAACTAATAGCCAGTGCCGGTGAAATAACATTTTATTAGGTAATCAAATAAATATAAAATGGCTAGTATGTGGAGCTCATTCTGAAATGAGAAAACATTCTCTACATACCTCCATTTCAAAAATTAAATTTTGGACAGTCGTGTGAAAATACGAATACGCCCACATCACACCATGTGATGTTGAAAGGTCTTTCTCTAAACAAAGTTCGATACTGTCTGATAGGAGATCCTTCCACAGAATAAAAAATAGCAACAAAATTAGTCGTTACTATGTCTTTTTAATCTAATGTATAAAAATGTATATTTGTTTGTTGGTTCATACTTAATGCGCTGGCGTACCGTTCACTCGATGGCGATAAAAACTTCGTTATCTTATTACTTGCACGTGCGGGAAAGACACATGCACAGTACAATTATTGTACCTCCGCTAGATAGCACTGCACCACAAGATGGCGCTTCATTCAAATGGAAAACCCAATGTACCTGAACTTCACTGTTGCTGAGCGTGTTCGTGCGACGTGGGACGAGGCAAAGGATAGGAGGACCGGGGGGCGCAAGAATGAGAGAGAAGAAGGCAAAGAAAAAGGCTAAAAGAGAGAGAAAAGGAAATAGTGAGAGGAAGGGAAAGAGAGAGGGAGTGAAAGAAACAGAGGGGAAGAGAGAGAGGGAAAAAGAGAAAGAGGGAAAAGAGAGAGGGAAACAGAGAAAGGAAAAGAGAGAAGGAAAGAGAGAGGGAGTGAAAGAAACAGAGGGGAAGAGAGAGAGGGAAAAAGAGAAAGAGGGAAAAGATAGAGGGAAACAGAGAAAGGAAAAGAGAGAAGGAAAGAGAGAGGGGAGGAATTAGTTAACTCAAAAAAAGCAAAAGATAAGTCATTCAAATTTCAAACGATATTTCCACAATTATTACTTATTCGGCAGAAACGCGACGGGTACCAGCTAGTGCAAAATAAAATGTTCAGAAATACATAAAATATTTTGATTTGAACATATCCTATTACTCAAGGTGGCAAAAAGATGAAAATGTCATTATATGTTATGTATCCAAACTAAGCATTTTTAAGTTTTGTGTAATACATACAGAAGCCCAAGGATGCGCGTAATACAGTGAGGCGTTTATAAGATTTAAGAAAAAAATAAATTTCATGCTTGTGGGAGAAGGAAACACGCAAACGTTTTTGTTTGTGACATACGAGCGTGAATCTGATTGTGAGATGTACGTCGTAAATTCTTCATGTAACATATTAAGCTGTAGTATGCTAATGGTATCTATTTCCTTACTTCCTTTGAGGTAGCGATGGCATACACTATTGAAGAGTGAGAAGTATAGGAACAATAATTTTGTATAACGCATCTTCATCGTGAAATGCTTTGCGCACAGTTCTTTAGCGCAAGAGTAGTACGTGCAATAACGGACTCTTTTTCTCTGTGCGAAAATGTATACCTGTGCAAGACCCTGGAAAGTCCGCATCCACTTTTGGGCTTCTCACTCTACACAGTGCTTTACTACGGAGAAGGGTGTAGCATCCCCCCTCAATTGCTTGACGTCAAGATTTGTACTTGACCACATAGAAAAATTGTGCAATCTTAAAAGTAGTAATCTCAAGGAAATAATGATGGTGGATGAGGAAGGTTAGAACAAGAATATGGAGGTAAGATTGAAAGAATCAATATACACTGTATAATATCAAATCACAAGGGTACACAGTTTGTGAAAGAACAAAAAGAAGAAACAACAAAAACACACAATATATTCACTGACCAGAATGTATATAAAACACTTGACAACAGTAAAATAATGAAACACTCTTTTCAAAATAACATAGACACTCATATACACTTGGAAAATATTATACTATCCTTAAGAAGTCTTCCTAATTATAACAGTTGAGTGACCCAATGGAAAACATGCACATGACTCATTTGCTAATTTTGAGTTTTTGTCATGGTTAAGTCGCTCTTCATTCTGCATCAATTACAACAAAAATTTGAATATTAGTTTCAGCGTATTCTTCGACAAGGAGCATTCACAACACTTCGGAATTCTGAATGTTACTAACAGCTTGTGGAAAAAGGGCCGAGGTTTCTAACAAACCAAGCATGTTCACTGTATGTATTCTGTAGTGCAATATACGTATTATACTTAATACACTAATACTTTCTATATGAAACCTCATATATAGTATAAGAAATTCCACTTCTTAGAATAAGCCTATACATATTCCATCTTGAGCTGCAACCCCTCAGTTACCAATAGACTTAAAGGAGCGTGGACGTGTAAACCAGATATCTCTTTTCACGATGTAAGCTAATACGCGAAGAAATAAGATTCATTTAATTTTAAAAAGGGTTGATGTTTGGTATCCCACTAGTTCCAAAACTTTGGCAAGCTGTAAGAAGATTTTATTCAACAAATCATCCGTTTGAAAAGGTCATTCATTACTCATGGTTGCGAGTACGAGAAAAAAATCATCAATATAACTCTTGGATATATTTTATGTTCAGTCTTTGAAAGTGTTGTTGGAGATATCTCATTGTAGAGAGTCATAAACAAGTAACAGATGTCTTTAAATATTATCTACACCAACACACCACAAATGAACTTCGCTCTTGAAGCGTTAATCATAACAATAAATCATCAGTGCGCCAGTATTGAGGCTACATGTAAGACTATATAAAAGAAGATATTATCGCGTGCTTCACAAGAAGTTCGTCATAGTATTGAAGACAACTCTTAGTCGATTGTTAAAATGTTACTAGTTGCTTTACTATTGGTAACAGTTGTAAAATCGGAAGAGGCACAAGAGAACTGCGTTAATAGCAAATCTGTCTCATTGTCGCTCAGTCACCAAACTAACGGCTCCGGGCACAGCATATTGAATGTAAGTGTATTTTAAAGAGTACAATAATATTCAATTATGAGGTGAATACGTTTTTTACACAAGCAAATATGTGTGGTAAACCTTGCACACGACTTCGGAAGACAGCCAGAAACGTTTGCAAGGTGCTCTATTTAAGATGTAATGTTTTTTTCTTCTTCCGAGGCTCGAGGAAGAGGGCAGAATGGGTCGTGTGAACTGATGACAATGCTCCAAAACATTAGCAAAAGTATATGTTTTCAGTTTTGAATTTCAGGATAAGTTTAGTTGTTGTAATATTGTGTTAAATATCCTATAAAATGATGTAGTAATCATTAAAGTATTTGGGGGTTATAATTCTTAATTAATGAGATGTAGTCAGAAAGGGAAACATTAGTGGAAGAATATGTGTGATCTGTATGCATACAGATTGAAAGTATGGATTGAGAGTCAGTCAATAAAACTGAAAGTGATTTCAAGTGGGAAGAACTTATCTTTCTCCTTTTAAAAAATGAAGATTTTGTAGAACAAAGAATTTTCATTCTATCAGAATAAACTTTAGATATGATTTCAATCGTTTGTAAAATATTAATGGTAAACACAAGAGTTTAATTTAGAATAAACGGTTTTGTTTGTAATATAATTTAGAAATCAGACGGAGTAATTTAAATTTATCAGCAGTGCTCTTCGTGTGTGTGTGTGTGTTTCTGAGAATGGTGGAGGTCTCATTTTCATTGAAAACTCTGATTTTTCAAAAATAACAAAAATTCAATTTCTTTACGTACTTCTACAACTACAAATATTAAGATAGAGAATTATTCCCTTAATTAAATCTGTTTCTTGAAGATAGATTTTTAAATAAGTTGATGTACAATTCTTCGAACATTTGAGTAAAATTGTGTGAAAGTACCACTGGTTAATTTTGTGGTTAGGTTAGGTGTGATTTGTGAGATTTTGTGTATTGGCGTGGAAAATTTGAGTTCTTGACGTGAGATTTTAGACAAAACTTCCTTCATTCGGAGCGTTCCTTTCTTTGCATTATCTAAAGACGCCGCGGTCTTGCTTGCAGCGACAATGAAATCAGCCTTTGTATTTTTCCCTCATGTTTCATTGACACTTAATAAAATTAATGGAGCAGCCCAGAACGCACAAACACAAACGTCGCAAATGAATGTACCCATTCGGCGCTATTCGTCGATTCATTGGTATGCCGGCAAAGTCCCTGGCGGCGTGTAGCGGCCCCTCGTACAGAAAACGTGCGCATCCTGTAATCAGAATCTGGGCCTCTATTCTTCATGTTTGTGATTGAACTTTACGTTTCTGTATAGTTTATGTATGAAAGTCTGCTCGAAATATATATAATGTGAAAAGTCCTAAAGGTATGACGACGACCAGGTTCAAACGACACTTGCCAAACGCGAACTCTTACACCACCCGAAAGGACAGAAACGAAGAAATGTCTTGAGAAAAGAGACGCAGTAAGGTGGGACTGCCGAGCAAAACAGAACACACAGATAAACAAACATGCCCACGCGAGACGTAAACCCTCGAGCCCGGATCGCCACTGTACTTCTTACTTAGTGCTCTACGCCATCTGTCCGGCTGGATGACGGACGTATGTGGTATGCCTTTCACAACAATGAAACATGATTTTTTAATAAGCTTACACATGCCAGTTAATGCCTTATTTTTACGTGTCCTGACTCGGGCTTTCCGAGAAAGAAGCTATTTCTCGGGGGGCGAAACGGGCGAATTTGAATTTAACTTCACATCAGGTCTAAATGTTCTAATTACGTTGAGATGAATTATGTTTTCCTTGAAATATTTTTAATCATGAATCTTCAAACTAGGGTTTGCCGGGAGAACAGAGAGTAAGGATAGGGTAACAAATATCATGAGTGTATTAGCTGGCATGTGAAGGCAATGGACTGTTTTAGTGGTAGCCCTGTTATGACTCCCAACTTACTTGAATAATTTGTGAAAACATCGTAGGTGTATTTGTAACTGATATGAATAATTTGTGGAAACACCGTAGGTGTTTTATATGGAATTCAAAACATCTTGAAACAAATGACAATTAAATTGGCAGCAAAAGGAAAAGTCACAATACAAAGCATTAATTATGAAGCTGTTCACGAAGCTGAAATAGAAGGCGCAACGATGACGAACGTACGCTTAATCCGGACAACCCTCGCGCACACATTTCGCTGCCCTTCACTGTTGGTCGTGGACAGGCTGACGCCTGTGGTCCGGGGGCGGAAGACGCGGGCGCAGCAGCCGAAAGCGTGAAGCGGCGAGACTCGTAGCGTAGTATTGAATTATCGCCATGTTAAGCGATATCTTTATTATTACGGCACGTAACATGAGTGATGCTTGTATTTAGTAGATAATGTCCTTAATCATATAGACAAATGCACGGGATATTAATGATACTTAAAACAGGCACTACACAACCACTAGCTACATAAGTCCTACAAAACTACACCACACAACTGTACTACACAATTACAAGCAGTCAGTAATGTAATATTAAATTGTTGGCACAAATATGTTTAAAAGTTGGATCACATGATTTCAATAACTGTAATTCACATGTAACTCACAGCTCACATATAATAGATGAGGAAAATCTCTGTCTATAAGTATGAGGAACACGCGGCATGGCGCCGGGCTCGTGAAAATAATTCACTGTTAATTTATAGTTAATCAGCTGATATACAGCTGTGTGTGCAATACATCGTACTTACGCCAAATATATGCCTGATAGGCGCAATACGGACTCCGCCACGGTAATAGGCATAAACTATGCCATAATGAGAGAGCGCGCAGCATAGCATGTGGTTCTAGTGCGTGTCGGTAGGCGACTGTAGAACCATTTCGACGCGTAGCTAGCGGAGGATGCGACTTCGCGGTGAAAATGGCGTTCCACCAATCAAAGTTAATCGGAGTGCGTTGAAATTCAAGGAGATTTAGACTACGCTTGGATTATAATTTGAACAAATTATATGATTATGCGGAAAATTAGAAATGTTGATGTGTTGTGAGGCTAACATACCTGTATGGAGTAATTACTTTCTGAGAATAAGGTTAGGAATATAAGAGGTCTAATGCAAAAAGAACTCAAAACATTATTCATGGTGTGAAAAGAATTTGGGCTTCAGTTCAAGTCCGCCTGTTCAAGGGCCAATTGGAGCAGCCAGCGGAGGCGGCGTGGCAGCTGGAAGTAGCCCTGCGGGACGCCTGCGGCGCCACCGCCCGCAGCCAAGTGCTGACGTTCGGCCTCACGGGTGAGCCTGCCCGCCCTCCCTCCGCGGTGCGGTGGCGCGCCGCGTGGCGCAGAGCGTGGCGCAGAGCGTGGCGCAGAGCGTGGTGCTTGGCCTTGGCAGGTCCTTCGGTGCGCGTGCCCCCGGGGTACGCTCTGCGCGAGGGCTTCGGCTTCTTCCGTGCGGCCACGCACGCGCTCTCGTGGACGGCGGCGCGGGACGCGTGCGCCAGGGACGGCGCCGCCCTCGCCTTCGCCCAGTCACAGGAAGAGGCGCACATGCTCGCCACCCAATTCAAATTCGAAGTTCCTGGCTCCAACTACACGACCTGCGCCTGGTACGGCGCGTCTGACCTTGCCGAAGAGGGGAAATTTGTCACTGTCACAGGTACAACTGCTTTTCAGAAATCAACTTTTTGATTCTTACATTGACCAAAAGAGCCACAAAGACGTGAAAAATTAATTATTTTAGTCGGTGGGGCAACCAAGAAATGGTGGAATCCAAGGAGCACCATCCCCTACCCGAGAAACCCTTGAAAAATATTCAAAAATAGCTCTTACTAATTTTATTCAGTAGCAAAAGTCCTTAAATATTTTAATTTAATAAGTTGTAACGATTATAAATCAAAATATAACTAGTGCAACAAAATACCTCCGACTTTCTTTTTCTAGTCAGTTTATTTTTGTGTCCAGGCCGCCGTCTCGGCTGTCTCTATCGATGTTTAAAAGATATAATAGTACTTCCCGCGATAGCAGCCTTTCCCATAGGGAATAATCTCAATGAAGAGCACCATCGCATCCCCCGAACATAAAGTACAAATAGCCCTCACGCTCATATCGTTCCTGTGCTATTATAATTGGGAGGGCGGATTTTGACAATCTACAACATCGCCAATGAACAATGAATTAAATGAAATGTTTTTAAAATGCCATAAAAGCAAAGTAAAATGACGTACAAAATGCCATCAAAACCAGTTCCGATGAACAACTCAATATTATGGATACGTTCCTGATGTAATGGAGGCTTCTTCTATTCATTGAAGTAAACTCAGCTTTGAAACTTTGGATTTGGACTGTTCTTTACCAAGAAAGCTCTGTCTTTAGTACTGAAATCGGCTGAACTGATAATGGCGCCGATAGGCGTCGCAAGTACCTTAGAATACACTCGTACTTACAATGGCTGATAAAAGAAATCGAGTACCCTACTCAGGAATTCTGTGGAGAACATTAGTAGCATCTCGTAAATAATATTTGACGCAAGTCCATTAAAATGATATTAAAATAGATGAAATGAGCGAAAAACGCATTAAAATGACGGAAAAGGTAAATGGCATATTAGCCAAAATCGAAGGAAATTCAATAAATGACATTCATAAATGGGTCATTTTCTTTTGTTGTCTTTCCTAACATGAATTTCTATACTATACGACATTTTACTAAAGCCAAAAGAAAAAATGACATTTCGTTGAAATAGGCCTCCTAATTATAATTATAACAGTGGTAGCCATTGGTCTCATCTGGGTGTTTGTGCCTTTTTTATGTCATGTAATTCAGTTCATTTTTTTCTATCTGTACTCGTACACAAAGAAAATTGGTACTCTTTAGAAATTCATGTTAGGTAATTTTTATTGCTTCAATTTTAATGAACACGTTACAAAAATTACTCATATCTTTAAAAACTGGGTATGATGCGAATTAAATATTTATTTTCCAAGCAAAATATTTCATTGAGGCCAAAATGTCATTCTTTATAACGTGGTTGTAGTAAGGTGGTCACAAAATGTGAAGCTATCTTAAGTTTCGAGGATTCATAAAAAAATGGATTATGTAAAGAACCAAAAATAATATTTTTTTAAATATCAGAGCCTCGAAGATTAGTTTCTCTCTATTCGGGAGTTAAAATATTGCATGTATGTAGTTAATATGATGTGATTCAGAATCATCCCAGAGCAGAATACCAAATACAATTTGAAAAAAAAAAATCTAAACTATCAGAGAAAACTCTTCTTCCTGTCTTCTGGAGTTTAATGCCGCTTATTACTGCTAGCCAAAACATTACTTCGCAATTCTGCAGATTTTCGCTATGAGCAGTCTAATGACTCTGAGTGCCATCTACCATAAAATGAATAAAAATATCTACACAATTTTACCGTTCTCTAGAGAGATTAGTTATAGCGGCTGCTAGACTCCAGTCACGTTGAACGGTTATTTACCACAAAGTGACTAACTTTATTTTCTGCTCTTGTATTCCGTCAGTGTTTAACAAACTTTGCATTTTCATTGGATAATCACTTTTAAAATATTCCTTACTTTCGCCTCAATTCTTAAAGATTTGTTTTCATATTTATGTTACAAACATGTTGAATTCAATTCAATTAGTATAGATTACACAAATGACAATTAATTTTAGAAAGTAAGTTATGTTTTAGCGTCATTTACTTCTAGTTTGTTAACACATAACTATTTACACTTTGTACCTCTAAAAAGAGTCGTTTTCTTTTTCAGGGCTAAATCTAAACGAAACTGGATATGCAAATTATTACCCTGGACAACCAGCTGGAAAAACAGTAGAAAATTGCATATTCATTAACCAAAATGCTGGATTATTACATGATGGTCTTTGCTCAGCACCACTGGCATATATCTGCAAATTACCGCTTTAACAAACATGTTCTCATGCTCATTTAATAAAATAAAATTCAACTAATGTTCATAGTTTTACAGAAAATTCACACAATGAGAGTTTCCATATTGACTTTCAACTTAATAAGTTACTTAATAGTTAAGATCACGAATGCTTCTTTATTTATTACAAAGGTTCCAACTGATAAGTGATATTTTTAAGACTATTTATCAAATTTAATCAACTAATTAATTAAAATGTATATTTGATATCTAATTTATAATTACATTTCAATAAATGATGGATATGAGCTGTAAAACCGACATCATGGAGGTGGTCTTAAAATAAAAATAATAACACAATGTACGTAACGCTCTAATTTTATTTTTCTGAATTATTTTACATGAACGAGCAGTTATGAAACACACACAATTATAAAAACTACAATTTAATGGAACTTAACTTAGTTCAGGATCTGCAACTGTCGAGGTTAATTTTGGTGAACGATAGTGAATTTAATATTTCCAAATGATGTTCTTTGTAAACACCATTCCTTGCAAATATGGTTCGGATCAGAAGTATTTGCATGTGCAGTATGTTTTAGTCCTTGCAGTTGTAACCTACCTTCAATATTTCCCATCTCGCGCCCACGCTTCGCATGCCTTGTCGGCCTGCTCGCCCTCCCGCTCCTTCCTTTCTCCCTCGTCTCCATCAATCGGTGCAATCTTTGCGAGTAAAGGGGCGCCTGTAGAACGTTAATGCAGACTTGGTGGAGTGCTGATGCGCCTTTGGTTAGCGCAATACATGTTGTGCTTATGGAATGTCTTCGCTGAGAATCACAGGGAGAGATGGCTCAGTGCATCAAGTGATGTCACTGCAGTGCCTCAGACCGGGTGATTCTGGGTTAGAGCCAAGGTTTTCTCGAAGAAGAACTCAAGAAGTCTGGGTCAGTGGCAAGATTTTCAACACCGGCCGGCTGTTCAAATATGTGGTTTCCTGCGGATTCTCCTATCAACCGCAGGCGAATTCCGGAGCAGTACCTTAAAAAACGGGCCACGGACCGCGGGCGCGCGATATTTCCTTCCTCTCACTTGTCCTATCATCACCTCTTACCCTCACTTACACGAGCATGGATTGCACTACCACACACGTCTCAAGAGCGGTCGGGAGCTTAAAGGTTGCCTCAGCTGGGGCTGTGCCCCGCTGGTGGGACGCGATCACCAAGTCACTACAACCACCTTGTTCACAATGTCTTAAAATAAGATGTTATTGTAAAATGTAGAAGATATTTTCATATTTTTCATGTTGACATGCTGTCTGTATGATATCCCACCAGTTCCGAATGGTTAGCAAAATAAAAATATTAATCGACCCATTATCTGCTAGAAAAAGAGATTAATTACTTCTGGTGGTGATGGGCAGAAGAAATCGCTTATTTAATGTTTCACTTGAATTCAATTTATTCTCAGTATTTGAAAGAGTTGCTCTAGATATGTCATTTTAGTGACCCCAAAACAATAAACAAAAGTCCTTAAACATTATCACACATAACACACGAACTTTGACCAAGAAGTGATAATCATAAAAGTCATGAAAATAGAACGGACGAGTGTTGTTCCTACGTGTAGGTCTATATAAAAGAAGTAATTATCTTAGGCTCCAACGAACTTCTTTATAGGGCCTTTGAGCTCATCTCTTAGCGATCGTTTCTGATTGCTAAAATGTTTCTGGTAGTTTTGCTCTTGTCGATTGTGGGATCAGAGGCGGCACAAGAATCTTGCGTTATTCGCAAACCACTCACTCTGGCTTTGAGTCATCAAATCAACAGCACTGGATACAGCGTACTGAATGTAAGTGTGCTTAATGTAAAATGCAACGCCACAAAATTAAATTAAAACCTTCAATATATTTAGACGATTTTCTCATATTTTCCCGGAAAAATAAATAGAAGTTTACATTACCTAATTATTAGGCAAATCGTTTGAAACAAATTCATTTGTTTAAACTACTGCGAAATAATATGCAGATGTCGTTTTCACATTGCCAAGGTTGCACCTATTCCTTATTATAGTCATTTATGTTTTCTCGTTTATTGCCAATTTCGGCTATTTTTTTACAGACAAACTCGTAATACGGGGCCATTATGCTGAAAAAGTGGGTACATTTTGGTTCAATATGTTACATTACTTTACCTAACACGTCGTGTAGCTTGAATTCACGTATGTTTTCATCCTTCGTACTAAAAAATGATTTGCCGCAGAACGTCTGACCGTCCGTTTCTCCCGTCTGACCGTTTGTAAACAATCCATGAGGCAACATCTTAAGCAATATTTTTATAAAATAAATCAATTTTAATATTCCTCCATCGATCTGGTTGGTGTCGCGGCCATATCAATTGTAAACGAATTGATTGACATTTACAATAAGGCCACTACAACTTTATCAAAATTTTCTCAAAAATTACCTAAATTTCTTGTAAGAATTTTTTCCTCGGTTAGGACAAAAACCGCTAATAAAAATGTCGAATTTTCATTCCAATCAAAAATGTTTTAAAATGCCGGTCTTGATCCAATATCAAAGTGACGCTCACTGTTTTTACGACTTTAATGGAATCGTGCATTTTGAATACTTGCCTCAAGATGAGATAGAAAATCTTGGGTACAATCGAAGCGTTTTCAACGGTTACGTCAATAAATCCGCAAAAATAGATCAGTGTTTTGCCGAGACAACTCATGGTTCTTGAGCCATTACAATGCACTGGCGCAGCATTAGCCAATTGACAGCAGTTTTGTGCCAAAAAATCCAATTACTGTTCTCCCTTGGCCTCCTTACACCCAGAACTGGCACCGTCTGATTTTTTTTTTGTTTCTTGTGTGTTGAAATTGAAATCTGTGCTGAAATAACGCATTTTTCAATCTGCAAATGACATAAAAAGCAAATTCGTCAACAACCATCAATGACCCTGCAATTGAAGCTATCCAGAACAGCTGGGTGAAATGGAATCACTACTGAGGCAAATGTGTACATAGACGATGCAACTACTTTCAAGGAGACCAGGACCATTAATCAGTCAAATCAAAAATAAAGATTTTATAACAAAGATCGGAATTTTTGTAAACAGAACACGAATCAGCAGATTGTTTATCTTTCCACTAAATTTGGTTAATTTAGCAGATTTACATTAGGATGTCCATCCACCCTCTGTGCTTGCCCTGTGCGTCAGGGGAAGTTGGAGCAGGCAGCGGAGGCGGCGTGGCACCTGGAAGTAGCCCTGCGGGACGCCTGCGGCGCCACCTCCCGCAGCCAAGTGCTGACGTTCGGCCTCACGGGTGAGCCTGCCCGCCCTCCTCCGCGGTGAGGTGGCGCGCCGCGCGGCGCAGAGCGTGGCGCAGAGCGTGGCGCAGAGCGTGGCGCAGAGCGTGGCGCAGAGCGTGGTGCTTGGCCTTGGCAGGTCCTTCGGCGCGCGTGCCCCCGGGGTACGCTCTGCGCGAGGGCTTCGGCTACTTCCGTGCGGCCACGCACGCGCTCTCGTGGACGGCGGCGCGGGACGCGTGCGCCAGGGACGGCGCCGCCCTCGCCTTCGCCCAGTCGCAGGAGGAGGCGCACATGCTCGCCACGCAGTATAACTTCGACGTTTCCGGCACGCACGTAAAGAACCTCGCTTGGTACGGCGCGTCAGACGACGTGGAAGAGGGAAACTACGTCACTGTCACAGGTTACATATTACAAACATTATAAACAAATGTTGCTAAAAACATTATTTTATTTAAAATGTTGTAGGGATTGTCGAGACTAAAAAGATTAGGTAACTAGCTAGTGCGAGAAAGTATTTTGTAACACCACTAGTTAACTTTGATTACTAGGAAGATGAAGGAATGAGAATACGTTATGATTTTAATAAACACATAGTAGGTCAACAAAAATGTTGACAAACGCCAGAATTTTCCTACATGAAACCTATTATTGGATAATTGTCATCGCTCTGTCACATTTTCTTGAAGGCAAATGCCCTTCGAAATAAATTTCGCAACAGTAACAAATTCAAATTTTGATTAGATGACTGCCAAACAAATGTATTGTATAAAATTGTTCGAAGACAAATTTGACAAATTCTGGTGCAATTCTTTAAAAAACACTTAATTACTACAATTAATTATTTTTAATATTTTATACGTATTAAATGATATTACGATTATTTTAAACGATAAGTAAATTTTATTTCTCGTTTACATGGAGTAATATACACAACATAGAGAAAGTTGTTATAACACTGTGCGAAATCAACGACATTTCAGCAGAAAAAAATTTCATTGCTAGGTCCAAATAACAAAAAAGAGTATACATCGTGTTACTAAATTTAGAAAAAGACTTTAACGCGTAACTTTAATGGTGTAGCAAGATTTCATTCTTTGTGGGTCCTTGATATCGAAAGCCCAACGGAAACAGGCCTAACCGTTTTTCGCTCGTTCGTTCATTCCTTCGTTTGTTCGTGTGTTACTGTGTTAGTGTGTTCGTTTGTTTGTATGTTCGTTTGTTTGTTTGTTCGTGTGTTCGTTTGTTGATTTGTTTGTTTGTTCCTTTGTTCATTTGTTCGTTTGTTGGTTGTTGGTTTTTCCTTTTGTTCGCTTGTTCAATCGTTCGTTTTTGCGTTCGTTTATTAGTTCGTTCTTTTTATCGTTCGTTTGTTCGTTCGTTCATTTGTTCGTTCAATCGTTTATTCGTTCGTTCTTTCGTTTTTCATTCGTTTGTTCCTTCATTTGTTCGTGCGGCCGTTCGTTTGTTCGTTCGATTTTCGTTTGTTCGTTTTTCGTTTGATCGTTTTTCGTTCGTTCGTTTGTTCGCTTGTTGGTGTGTTAGTGTGTTCGTTTGTCCGTAAGTACGTTTGTCTGTTCGTTCGTTTGTTCGTTTATTGTTTGTTCGACTTTTCGTTCGTTCGTTCATTTGTACGTTTGCTCATTTGTTCGTTTGTTCGTTTTTAGTTCGTTTGTTCGTTTCCTCGTGTGTTGGTATGTTCTTTTTTCCTTTGTTCATTTGTTCGTTCGTCTGTTGGTTCGTATGTTCGACTGTTCATTTATTTGTATGTTCGTTTGTTCTGTTTTCGTTTGTTCGTTTTTTCGTTTGTTCTTTTGTTTCTTTTTCGGTTTTTCTTTTGTTCGTTTGCTCAATTATTCGTTTGTTCGTTTTTTCGTTTGTTCGATCTTTCGTTTGTTCGTTCGTTCATTTGTTCGTTTGTTTGTTTATTCGTTTTCGTTTGTTCGTTCGATTGTTAATGAATTGAAACTCTGTTTTTCGAATGTAATATTTTTCAAATTTTTATATTTTTCCAAATTTATATTTTTTGATTTTTTATATTTTTGAATTTTTATATTTTTTGATTTTTTATATTTTTGATTTTTTATATTTTGATTTTTCATATTTTTTGATTTCTTAAATTTTTGATTTTTTATATTTTTTATTTTTTTATTTTATATATTTTTTGATTTTTTATATTATTTTTGATTTTTTATATTTTTATAATTTGTTTAGTTTCTTAATTTAGTCTTATATTTCCTGTTGACCCTCGCCTTTTGTCATTCGACTCCTCGCTTGTCTTTCGTACGTCTTCGTCTTTAAACGCTCGTGTCTCGTCATTCGTTTTTCCCCTTTGGTATGTTGTCTTCTCTTCGTCCTTCATTTTTCGTGCTTCGTCGATCTATGATCAACGTTCATTTGTCGCTCGTCGTTATTCGTTCGTCAAAGTTTGTAAAATTTTTAAACTTTTTTTCGAATTTTATATTTTTCAATTTTTTATATTTTTCGAAATATATATTTTTTATTTTCTATTTTTTGAAATTTTATATTTTTTGATTTTTTATATTTTTTGAATTTTTATATTTTTTGATTCTTAATATTTCTGATTTTTTATATTATTTTTATTTTTTATATTAATGATTTTTTATATTTTCTGATTTTTTATATTTTTGATTTTTTTATATTTTTTAATTATTTAAATTTTTTGATTTTTTTATATTTTTGATTTTTTATATTTTTTAAATTTTATATTTTTCCTTTTTTCTAAATTTTAGAATTTTCTTTTCTTTTGTCCCATCATGTCTCATCCTCCTTCGTACTTCGCTCGTCGTTCGTAGCCAGTCGCTGGTCGCTTGTCACTCGTCGCTCGTCGTTACGTCGCGTCGTTACGCCGCGTCGTTGTCGCACGTCGCACGTCGCATGTCGCACGTCAATAATGGCTTGTTTCTGGTTCGTATGCGTCTTTCGTTGTTCGTCGTTCGTTAATTTTTCTTTTTTCAAAATTTTAGATTTTATTTTTTTTTAATTTATATTTTTGATTTTATATATTTTTCGATTTTTTATATATTTTCGTTTTTTGATATTTTTCGATTTTTTATATTTTTCGATTTTTTATATTTTTCTATTTTTTATATTTTTTGAATTTTTATATTCTTCATTTTTCACAATTTTAGAATTTTCTTTTCTTTTGTCTCATCATGTCTCATCTTCCTTCGTACTACGCTCGTCGATCGTAGCCTGTCGCTGGTCGCTTGTCACTCGTCGCTCGTCGTTACGTCGCGTCGTTACGCCGCGTCGTTGTCGCACGTCGCACGTCGCATGTCGCACGTCAATAATGGCTTGTTTCTGGTTCGTATGCGTCTTTCGTTGTTCGTCGTTCGTTAATATTTTTCTTTTTTCAAAATTTTAGATTTCAGATTTTTATTTTTTTTAATTTATATTTTTGATTTTATATATTTTTCGATTTTTTACATATTTTCGTTTTTTGATATTTTTCGATTTTTTATATTTTTCGATTTTTTTATATTTTTCTATTTTTTATATTTTTGAATTTTTATATTCTTCATTTTTCACAATTTTAGAATTTTCTTTTCTTTTGTCTCATCATGTCTCATCTTCCTTCGTACTTCGCTCGTCGATCGTAGCCTGTCGCTGGTCGCTTGTCACTCGTCGCTCGTCGTTACGTCCAGTCGTTGTCGCACGTCGCATGTCGCACGTCAATAATGGCTTGTGGCTCGTTCGTATGCGTCTTTCGTTGTTCGACGTTCGTTAATATTTTTCTTTTTTCAAAATTTTAGATTTTTGATTTCAATTTTTTTGAAAATAATATTTTTTGATTTTTTTATATTTTTCGATTTTTCATGTTTTTCGATTTTTTATATTTTTTAATTTTTTATATTTTTCGATTTTTTATATTTTTCGATTTTTTATATTTTTGAATTTTTATATTTTTTGTTGTTTCAAAATTTTGAAATTTTCTTTTCTTTTGTCTCATCATGTCTCATCTTCCTTCGTACTTTGCTCGTCGTTCGTAGCCAGTCGCTGGTCGCTTGTCACTCGTCGCTTGTCGTAACGTCGCGTCGTTACGTCGCGTCGTCGCACGTCGACGTCGCATGTCGCACGTCAATAATGGCTTGTTGCTCGTTTGTATGCGCCTTTCGTTGTTCGTCGTTCGTTAATATTTTTCTTTTTTCAAAATTTTTGATTTTTGATTTTTATTTTTTTTTCAAAATTTTTATTTTTGATTTTTTTATTATTTTCGATTTTTTATATTTTTTGATTTTTTATATTTTTGATTTTTTATATTTTTCGATTTTTATATTTTCCGATTTTTCATATTTTTCCATTTTTTATATTTTTGAATTTTTAAATTTTTCGTTTTTTCGAAATTTTAGAATTTTCTTTTCTTTTGTCTCATCATGTCTCATTTTCCTTCGTACTTCGCTCGTCGTTCGTAGCCAGTCGCTGGGCGCTTGTCACTCGACGCTCGTCGTTACGTCGCGTCGTTACGTCGCGTCGTCGCACGTCGCATGTCGCACGTCAATAATGGCTCGTTGCTTTTTTGTATGCGTCTTTCGTTGTTCGTTAATATTTTTCTTTTTTGAAAATTTTAGATTTTTTTAAATTTTTTTGAAATTTATGGTTTTGATTTTTATATTTTTCGATTTTTTATATTTTTGAATTTTTATATTTTTCGATTTTTATATTTTTCGATTTTTCATATTTTTCCATTTTTTATATTTTTGAATTTTTGAATTTTTCGTTTTTTCGAAATTTTAGAATTTTCTTTTCTTTTGTCTCATCATGTCTCATTTTCCTTCGTACTTCGCTCGTCGTTCGTAGCCAGTCGCTGGGCGCTTGTCACTCGACGCTCGTCGTTACGTCGCGTCGTTACGTCGCGTCGTTACGTCGCGTCGTCGCACGTCGCATGTCGCACGTCAATAATGGCTCGTTGCTTTTTTGTATGCGTCTTTCGTTGTTCGTTAATATTTTTCTTTTTTGAAAATTTTAGATTTTTTTAAATTTTTTTGAAATTTATGGTTTTGATTTTTATATTTTTCGATTTTTTATATTTTTGAATTTTTATATTTTTCGTTTTTTGAAAATTTTAGAATTTTCTTTTCTTTTGTCTCAAAATGTCTCATCTTCCTTCGTACTTCGCTCGTCGTTCGTAGCCAGTCGCTGGTCGCTTGTCACTCGTCGCTTGTCGTAACGTCGCGTCGTTACGTCGCGTCGTCGCACGTCGGCGTCGCATGTCGCACGTCAATAATGGCTTGTTGCTCGTTCGTATGCGTCTTTCGTTGTTCGTCGTTCGTTAATTTTTTTTTAAAAAAATTGTAGATTTTTGATTTAAATTTTTTTCAATATAATATTTTTGATTTTTTATATATTTTTCGATTTTTTATATTTTTCGATTTTTTATATTTTTCGATTTTTTATATTTTTTCATTTTTTATATTTTTCGATTGTTTATATTTTTCCATTTTTTTATATTTTTCGATTGTTTATATTTTTGAATAATTATATTTTTCGTTGTTTCAAAATTTTAGAATTTTCATTTCCTTTGTCTCATCTGTTCTCATTCGTACTTCGTACTTCGATCGTCGTTCGTAGCGAGTCGCTTGTCGCTTGTGACTCGTCGCTCGTCGTTACGTCGCGACGTTACGTCGCGTCGTTGTCAGACGTCGCACGTCGCAGGTCGCATGTCGCACGACAACAATACCTTGTTGCTTGTTCGTATGCGGCTATCGGCGTTCGTTAATATTTTTCATTTTTCAAAATTAGTTTTTTGATTTTTAATTTTTGAAATTTATATTTTTGTTTTTTTATATTTTTCGATTTTTTATATTTTTGAATTTTTCGGTTTTTCAAAATTTTAGAATTTTCTTCTCTTTTGTCTCAAAATGTCTCATCTTCCTTCGTACTTCGCTCCTCGTTCGTAGCCAGTCGCTGGTCGCTTGTCACTCGTCGCTTGTCGTAACGTCGCGTCGTTACGTCGCGTCGTCGCACTTCGCACGTCGCATGTCGCACGTCAATAATGGCTTGTTGCTCGTTTGTATGCGCCTTTCGTTTTTCGTCGTTCCTTAATATTTTTCTTTTTTCAAAATTTTAGATTTTTGATTTTTATTTTTTTTGAAATTTATATTTTTGATTTTTTATTATTTTCGATTTTTAATATTTTTTGATTTCTTATATTTTTGATTGTTTATATTTTTCGATTTTTTTATTTTTCGATTTTTCATATTTTTCCATTTTTTATATTTTTCAATTTTTATTTTTTTCGTTTTTTCAAAATTTTAGAATTTTCTTTTCTTTTGTCTCATCTTGTCTTATCTTCCCTCGTACTTCGCTCGTCGTTCGCAGCCAGTCGCAGGTCGCTTGTCACTCGTCGCTCGTCGTCACGTCGCGTCGTTGTCGCACGTCGCATGTCGCACGTCAATAATGTCTTGTTGCTCGTTCGTGTGCGTCTTTCGTAGTTCGACGTTCGTTAATATTTTTCTTTTTTCAAAATTTTAGATTTTTGATTTCAATTTTTTTGAAAATAAAATTTTTGATTTTTTATACATTTTTCGATTTTTTATATTTTTCGATTTTTTATATTTTTCGATTTTTTATATTTTTCGATTTTTTATATTTTTGAATTTTTTTGTTGTTTTAAAATTTTACAATTTTCTTTTCCTTTGTCTCATCAGTTCTCATCTTCCTTCGTACTTCGCTCGTCGTTCGTAGCCAGTCGCTGGTCGCTTGTGACTTGTCGCTCGTCGTTACGTCGCGTCGTTACGTCGCGTCGTTGTCAAACGTCGCACGTCGCACGGCGCATGTCGCACGACAACAATAACTTGTTGCTTGTTCGTATGCGTCAAAAGGTGTTCGTTAATATTTTTCTTTTATCAAAATTATAATTTTTTGATTCTTATTTTTTGAAATTTATATTTGTTTTTTATATTTTTCGATTTTTTATATTTTTCGATTTTTTATAATTTTCGATTTTTTATATTTTTGAATTTTTATATTTTTCGTTTTTTCAAAATTTTAGAATTTTCTTTTCTTTTGTCTCATTTTGTCTCATCTTCCCTCGTACTTCGCTCGTCGTTCGTAGCCAGTCGATGGTCGCTTGTCACACGTCGCTCGTCGTTACGTCGCGTCGTTACGTCGCGTCGTTGTCGCACGTCGCACGTCGCATGTCGCACGTCAATAATGGCTTGTTGCTCGTTCGTATGCGTATTTCGTTGTTCGTCGTTCGTTTATATTTTTCTTTTTTTAAAATATTAGATTTTTGATTTCAATTTTTTGAAAAAAATTTTGGATTTTTTATATATTTTTCGATTTTTTATATTTTTGGATTTTTTATATTTTTTGTTTTTTTATATTTTTCGATTTTTTATATTTTTCGATTTTTTATATTTTTCGATTTTTTATATTTTTCGATTTTTTATATTTTTGAATAATTATATTTTTCGTTGTTTAAAAACTTTAGAATTTTCATTTCCTTGGTCTCATCAGTTCTCATCTCCCTTCGTACTCCGCTCGTCGTTCGTAGCCAGTCGCTGGTCGCTTGGGACTCGTCACTCGTCGTTACGTCGCTTTGTTACGTTCGTCGTTGTCACACGTCGCACGTCGCATGTCGCACGTCAATAATGGCTTGTTGCTCGTTCGTATGCGTCTTTCGTTGTTCGTCGTTCGTTAATATTTTTCTTTTTTAAAAATTTTAGATTTTTGATTTAAATATTTTTTATATTTTTGAATTTTTATATTTTTCGGTTTTTCAAAATTTTAGAATTTTCTTTTCATTTGTCTCAAAATGTCTCATCTTCCTTCGTACTTCGCTCTTCGTTCGTAGCCAGTCGCTGGTCGCTTGTCACTCGTCGCTTGTCCTAACGTCGCGTCGTTACGTCGCGTCGTTGCACGTCGCATGTCGCACGTCGATAATGGCTTGTTGCTCGTTTGTATGCGTCTTTCGTTGTTCGTCGTTCGTTAATATTTTTCTTTTTTCAATATTTAAGATTTTTGATTTTTATTTTTTTGAAATTTATATTTTTTATTTTTTATTATTTTCGATTTTTTATATTTTTTGATTTTTTATATTTTTGATATTTTATATTTTTCGATTTTTATATTTTTCGATTTTTCATATTTTTCCATTTTTTTATATTTTTCAATTTTTTTATTTTTCGTTTTTTCAAAATTTTAGAATTTTCTTTTCTTTTGTCTCATCTTGTCTTATCTTCCCTCGTACTTCGCTCGTCGTTCGTAGCCAGTCGCAGGTCACTTGTCACTCGTCGCTCGTCGTCACGTCGCGTCGTTGTCGCACGTCGCACGTCGCATGTCGCACGTCAATAATGGCTTGTTGCTCGTTCGTATGCGTATTTCGTTGTTCGTCGTTCGTTAATATTTTTCTTTTTCTAAAATTTTAGATTTTTGATTTCAATTTTTTTGAAAAAAATTTTGGATTTTTTATATATTTTTCGATTTTTTATATTTTTGGATTTTTTATATTTTTTGTTTTTTATATTTTTCGATTTTTTATATTTTTCGATTTTTTATATTGAATAATTATATTTTTCGTTGTTTAAAAATTTTAGAATTTTCATTTCCTTTGTCTCATCAGTTCTCATCTCCCTTCGTACTCCGCTCGTCGTTCGTAGCCAGTCGCTGGTCGCTTGGGACTCGTCACTCGTCGTTACGTCGCTTTGTTACGTCGCGTCGTTGTCAGACGTCGCACGTCGCACGTCGCATGTCGCACGACAACAATGGCTTGTTGCTTGTTCGCATGCGTCTATCGTCGTTCGTTAATATTTTTCTTTTTTTAAAATTATAGTTTTTTGATTTTTATTTTTTTGAAAATTATATTTTTTATTTTTTCGATTTTTATATTTTTCGATTTTTTATATTTTTCGATTTTTTATATTTTTGAATTTTTATATTTTTCGTTTTTTCAAAATTTTAGAATTTTTTTTCTTTTGTCTCATGTCTCATCTTCGTACTTCGCTCGTCGTTCGTAGCCAGTCGCTGGTCGCTTGTCACTCGTCGCTCGTCGTTACGTCGCGTCGTTGCCGCATGTCGCACGTCGCATTTCGCACGTCAATTATGGCTTGTTGCTCGTTCGTGTGCGTCTTTCGTTGTTCGTCGTTCATTAATATTTATCTTTTTCCAAAATTTTAGATTTTTGATTTTTATTTTTTTTCAAATTTATATTTTTGATTTTTTTATATTTTTCGATTTTTTATATTTTTAATTTTTTATATTTTTCGATTTTTTATATTTTTTTATATTTTTTTATTTTAAATATTTTTTTATTTTTTATATTTTTTGACTTTTTTATTTTTTGATTTTTTATATTTTTTGATTTTTTAAATTTTTATAATTTTTAGACGAGACGACACGAGACAAGGCGAGGCGAGACGGGACGAGACGAAACGTGACGAAACGAGACAAGACGAGACGAGACGTGACGAGACGAGACGAGACGTGACGTGACGTGACGAGACGAGAAGAGACGAGACAAGACGAGACCAGACGAGACGAGACGAGACGTGACGAGACGTGACGTGACGAGACGAGACGAGACGAAACGAGACGAGACGAGACGAGACGTGAGGAAACGAGACGAGACGAAACGTGACGTGACGTGACGTGACGTGAGGGGACGAGACGAGACAGGACGAGACGAGACGAGGCGAAACGAAACGAGACGCGACGCGACGAGACGAGCCTTTTTATATTTTTTGATTTTTTATATTTTTTAATTTTTTATATTTGTTGATTTTTTATATTTTTTGATATTTTATCTTTTTTAATTTATATATTTTTCGAAATTTATAATTTTCGAAATATATATTTTTCGAATTTTTAATTTTTTGATTTTTTATATTTTTCGATTTTTTATATTTTTTGATTTTTATATTTTTTGATTTTTAATATTTTTTTATTTTTTATATTTTTTGACTTTTTATATTTTTTAATTTTTATATTTTTTGATTTTTTAACTTTTTATAATTATTAGACGAGACGACACGAGACGAGACGAGGCGAGGCGAGACGGGACGAGACGAGACAAAACGGGACGGGACGAGACGAGACGAGACGAGACGTGACGAAACGAGACAAGACGAGACGAGACGTGACGAGACGAGACGAGACGAGACGTGACGTGACAAGACGAGACGAGACGAGACAAGACGAGACCAGACGCGACGAGACGAGACGTGACGAGACGAGACGTGACGTGACGTGACGAGACGAGACGAGACGAAACGAGACGATACGAGACGAGATGAGACGAGACGAGACGAGACGAAACGTGACATGACGTGACGAGACGAGACGAGACAGGACGAGACGAGGCGAAACGAAACGAGACGCGACGCGACGAGACGAGCCTTTTTATATTTTTTTATTTTTTTTTATAATTTTTAGTTGAGATGAGACGAGGCGAGGTGAGGCGAGACGAGACGAGACGGGACGGGACGAGTCGAGACGAGACGAGACGAGACGAGACGAGACGAGACGAGGTGGGACGGGACGGGATGGGACAGGACAGGACGAAACGTGACAAGATGTGACGAGACGAGAGGAGACGAGACGTGACGTGACGTGACGAGAAGAGACGAGACGAGACGAACGAGACCAGACGAGGCGAGACGAGACGAGACGAGACGAGACGAGGCGAGACGAGACGAGACGAGACAAGACAAGACGAGACGTGACGTGACGTGACGTGACGTGACGTGACGAGACGAGATGAGACGAAACAGAACGAGACGAGACGAGATGAGACGAGACGAGACGAGACGATACGAGACGAAACGAAACGAAACGAGACGAAACGAGACGAGACGAAACGAAACGAGACGAGACGAGACAAGACGAGACGAGACGAGTCGAGACGAGACAGGACGAGACGAGACGGGACGAGGCGAAACGAGACGAGACGCGACTAGACGATCCTTTTTATATTTTTTGATTTTTTATATTTTTTGATATTTTATACTTTTTGATTTTTAATATTTTTTGAATTTTATATTTTTTTATTTTTTTATTTTTGATTTTTTATATTTTTTAATTTTTATATTTTTTTATTTTCAATATTTTTTGATTTGTTAAATTTTATAATTTCTAGACGAGACGAAGCGAGGCGAGGCAAAGCGAGGCAAGGCGAGTCGAGGCGAAAGGGGACGAGACGAGACGGGACGGGACGGCAAAGGACGAGACGACGCGAGACTTTTTGTATTTTTTGATTTTTTATATTATTTGATTTTTTTTATTTTTTATTTATTTTTGATTTTTTATATTTTTTGATTTTTTATTTATTTTTGATTTTTTATATTTTTTGATTTTTTATATTTTTCGAAATTTAAATTTTTCGAATTTTTATATTTTTTGGTTTTTAATATTTTTTGATTTTTAATATTTTTTATAATTCTTAGACGAGACGTGACGTGACGTGACGTAACGTGACGAGACGAGACGGGACGAGAGGAAGCGAGACGTAACGTGACGTGACGTGACGAGACGAAACGAGACGAGACGAAACGAGACGTGACGTGACGAGACGAGACGAGACGAGACGAGATGAGACGAAACGAGACGAGACGAGACAAGACGTGACGTGACGTGACGACACAAGACGAGACGTGACGTGACGTGACGTGACGAGACGAGAGCAGACGAGACGAGACGAGACGTGACGTACGTGACGTGAAGTGACGAGACGAGACGAGTCTTTTTATATTTTTTGATTTTTTATATTATTTGATATTTTATATTTTTTGATTTTTTATATTTTTGAATTTTATATTTTTTGATTTTTTATATTTTTGATTTTTTTATATTTTTTGATTTTTTATATTTTTTTGATTTTTTATATTGTTTAATTTTTTATATTCTTTGATTTTTTATATTTTTTGATTTTTTATATTTTTTGATTTTTTATATTTTTTTTATTTTTTATATTTTTTATTTTTTTATATTTGTTGATTTTTTTATATTTTTTGATATTATATCTTTTTTAATTTTTTATATTTTCGAAATTTATAATTTTCGAAATATATATTTTTCGAATTTTTATATTTTCTGGTTTTTAATATTTTTTGATTTTTAATATTTTTATAATTGTTAGACGCGACGAGACGAGACGAGGCGAGGCGAGGCGAGGCGAGGCGAGACGAGACGAAACGAGACGTGATGTGACGTGACGTGACGTGACGAGAAGAGACGAGACGAGACGAGACGATACGAGACGAGACGAGACTATTTTTTTATTTTTTTTATTTTTTTATTATTTATATTTTTTGAATTTTTATATTTTTTTGATTTTTTATATTATTTGATTTTTTATATTTTTTGATTTTTAATATTTTTATAATTCTTAGACGAGACGAGACGAGGCGAGGCGAGACGAGACGTGACGTGACGTGACGTGACGAGACGAGTCTTTTTATATTTTTTGATTTTTTATATTTTTTGATATTTTATATTTTTTGATATATTATATTTTCTGATTTTTTATATTTTTTGATTTTTTATATTTTTTGATATTTTATATTTTTTGATATATTATATTTTCTGATTTTTTATATTTTTTGATTTTTTATATTTTTTGATATTTAATATTTTTTTATTTTTTATATTTTTATAATTATTAGACGCGACGATACGAGACGAGGATAGGCGAGACGAGACGAGACGAGACGAGACGTGACGTGACGAGACGAGACGAGACGATACGAGACGAGACTAGACTAGACGAGACGAAACGAGACGTGACGTGACGTGACGTGACGTTACGTGAAGTGACGAGACGAGACGAGACTTTTTATATTTTTTAATTTTTTATATTTTTTGATTTTTTATATTTTTTGAATTTTTTAATTTTGTGATTTTTTATATTTTTCAAAATTTATATTTTTCGAATTTTTTTATATTTTGATTTTTAATATTTTTTATTTTTAATATTTTTATAATTCTTAGACGAGACGGGGCGAGGCAAGGCGAGGCGAGACGAGGCGAGACGTGACGTGCCGAGAAGAGACGACACGAGACGAGACGAAACGAGACCAGACGAGACGAGACGTGACGTGTCGTGACGTGACGTGACGTGACGAGACGAGACGAGTCGAGGCGAGGCGAGGCGAAGCGAGACGAGTCGAGACGAGACGAGACGTGACGTGACGTGACGTGACAAGACGAGACATGACGTGACGTGACGAGACGAGACGAGACGAGACGAGACGTGACGTGACGTGACAGACGAGACGAGACGAGTCTTTTTATATTTTTTGATTTTTTATATTTTTTGATATTTTATATTTTTTGATATATTTTTTAATATATTTTTTGATTTTTTATATTTTTTGATTTTTATATATTTTGAATTTTTATATTTTTTGATTTTTTATATTTTTGATTTTTTATATTTTTTTATTTTTTATATTTTTTTATTTTTTATATTTTTTGATTTTTTATATTTTTTTATTTTTATATTTTTTGATATTTGATATTTTTTGATTTATTATATTTTTCGATTTTTTATATTTTTTGATTTTTTATATTATTCGAAATTTATAATTTTCGAAATTTATATTGTTCGAATTTTTATATTTTTTGATATTTAATATTTTTTGATTTTTAATATTTTTATAATTCTTAGACGCGACGATACGAGACGAGGATAGGCGAGACGAGACGAAACGAGACGTGACGTGACGAGACGAGACGAGACGATACGAGACAAGACTAGACGAGACGAAACGAGACGTGACGAGACGTGACGTGACGTTACGTGAAGTGACGAGGCGAGACGAGACATTTTATATTTTTTAATTTTTTATGTTTTACATTTTTTGAATTTTTATATTTTTTGATTTTTTATATTTTTTGATTTTTTATATTTTTAGAAATTTATATTTTTTGAATTTTTATATATTTTGATTTTTAATATTTTTTTATTTTTAATATTTTTATAATTCTTAGACGAGACGGGACGAGGCAAGGCGAGGCGAGACGAGACGTGACGTGACGAGACGAGACGACACGAGACGACACGAGACGAAACGAGACCAGACGAGACGAGACGTGACGTGACGTGACGAGACGAGACGAGACGAGACGATACGAGACGAGACGAGACGTGACGAGACGAGACGAGACGAGACGTGACGTGACGTGACGTGACGAGACGAGACGAGACGACACGAGACGAGACGAGAGGAAACGAGACGTGACGTGACGTGACGAGACGAGAGGAGACGAGACGAGACGAGACGAGGCGAGGCGAGACTAAACGAGACGAGCCGAGACGTGACGTTACGTGACGTGACGAGACGAGACAAAACGAGACGAGACGAGACGTGACGTGACGTGAAGAGACGAGACGAGTCGAGACGAGACGTGACGAGACGTGACGAGACGAGACGAAACGAGACTTGACGTGACGTGACGTAACGTGACGTGACGAGACGAGACGAGACTTTTTATATTTTTTAATTTTTTATCTTTTGATATTTTATATTTTTTGATTTTTAATATTTTTATATTTCATAGACGCGACGAGACGAGACGAGACGAGACGAGGCGAGACGAGACGACACGAGACGAGACGAGACGAAACGAGACGAGACAAGACGTGACGTGACGTGACGAGACGAGACGTGACGTGACGTGACGTGACGTGACGCGACGAGACGAGACGAGACGAGACGAGGCGAGACGAGACGAGACGAGACGTGACGTGACGTGACGTGACGTGACGAGACGAGTCTTTTTATATTTATTGATTTTTTATATATTTGATATTTTATATTTTTTGATTTTTAATATTTTTGATTTTTTATATTTTTTTTGTTTTTTATATTTTTTTTGTTTTTATATTTTTGATTTTTTATATTTTTTGATATTTTATATTTTGTGATTTTTAATATTTTTATAATTCTTAGACGCGATGAGACGAGACGAGGCGAGGCGAGGCGAGACGAGACGAGACTAATTTTTTTTATTTTTTATATTTTTTTATTATTTATATTTTTTGAATTTTTATATTTTTGACGTGACGAGACGTGGCGTGATTACGTGACATGACGTGATGTGACGAGACGAGACGAGACGAGACGGGACGAGACGCGTCGAGACGAGACGAGACGTGACGTGAAGTTACGTGACGTGACGTGAAGTTATGTGACGTCACGTGACGAGACGAGACAAGACGAGACGAGACGAGGCGAAACGAGAAGAGACGAGACGCGACGCGACGAGTCGAAACTTTTTATATTTTGTGATTTTTATATTTTTTTTATTTTTAATATTTTTTGATTTTTATATTGTTTGAATTTTAATATTTTTTGATTTTTTAAATCTTTATAATTCGGGACGAGACGAGACGAGATGAGTCGAAATTTTTTTTATTTTTTGATTTTTTATTTTTTTATTTTTTATATTTTTTGATTTTTTATATTATTCGAAATTTATATTTTTCGAATTTTTATATTTTATTGATTTTTATATTTTTATTTTAAATTTTTTATAATTTTTAGACGGGACGAGGCGAGACGAGGCGAGGCGAGACGACACGCGACGGGAAGGGACGGGACGAGACGAGACGAGAATATAAAAATCAAAAAATATAAAAAATTAAAAATATTAAAAATCAAAAAATATAAAAAATCAAAAAATATAAAAAATCAAAAATTTATACAAAATCAAAAAATATAAAAAGCAAAAATATAAAAAGTCTCGTCTCGTCGCGTCGCGTCGCGTCTCGTCTCCTTTCGCCTCGTCTCGTTCCGTCTCGTGTTGTCTCGTGTCGTCTCGTCTCGTGTCGTCTCGTCTCGACTCGTCTAAAAATTATAAAAATTTAAAAAATAAAAAAATATTAAAAATAAAAAATATAAAAAATCAAAAAATATAAAAAGTCAAAAAATATAAAAAATAAAAAATATAAAAAGACTTGTCTCGTCTTGTCGCGTCTCGTCGCGTCGCGTCTCGTTTTGCCTCGTCTCGTCCCTTTCGTCTCGTCTCGTCTTGTCTCGCCTGGCTTCGCCTCGCCTCGTCTCGTTTAAAAATTATAAAAATTTAAAAAATAAAAAAAATATTAAAAATCAAAATATATAAAAATTCGAAAAATATAAATTTCTAAAAATATAAAAAATAAAAAAATATAAAAATTCAAAAAATATAAAAAATATAAAAAATTAAAAAATATAAAAAGTCTCGTCTCGTCTCGCCTCGTCACTTCACGTAACGTCACGTCACGTCACGTCTCGTTTCGTCTCGTCTAGTCTCGTCTCGTCTCGTATCGTCTCGTCTCGTCACGTCACGTCACGTCTCGTTTCGTCTCGTCTCGCCTATCCTCGTCTCGTATCGTCGCGTCTAAGAATTATAAAAATATTAAAAATCAAAAAATATTAAATATCAAAAAATATAAAAATTCGAACGATGTAAATTTCGAAAATTATAAATTCCGAATAATATAAAAAATCAAAAAATATAAAAAATCCAAAAATATAATAAATTAAAAAATATATTAAATAAAAAAATATAAAAAATTAAAAATATAAAAAATCAAAAAATATAAAAAATAAAAAAATATAAAAAATATAAAAAATCAAAAAATATAAAAAATCAAAAATATAAAAATTCAAAATATATAAAAATTAAAAAATATAAAAAATCAAAAAATATAATATATCAAAAAATATAAAATATCAAAAAATATAAAAAATCAAAAAATTTAAAAAACTCGTCTCGTCTCGTCTGTCACGTCACGTCACGTCTCGTCTCGTCTCGTCTCGTCTCGTTTCGTCTCGTCACGTCACGTCTCGTCTCGTCACGTCACGTCACGTCACGTCTCGTCTCGTCTCGACTCGTCTCGCTTCGCCTCTCCTCGTCTCGTCTCGTCTCGTCTCGTCTCGTCTCGTCATGTCACGTCACGTCACGACACGTCTCGTCTCGTCTCGTCTGGTCTCGTTTCGTCTCGTCTCGTATCGTATCGTCTCGTATCGTCTCGTCTCGTCACGTCACGTCTCGTCTCGTCTCGTCTCGCCTCGCCTTGCCTCGCCCCGTCTCGTCTAAGAATTATAAAAAATATTAAAAATAAAAAAATATTAAAAATCAAAATATAAAAAAATCGAAAAATATAAATTTCGAAAAATATAAAAAATCAAAAAATATAAAAATTCAAAAAATATAAAAAATCAAAAAATATAAAAAATTAAAAAATATAAAGTCTCGCCTCGTCTCGTCACTTCACGTAACGTCACGTCACGTCACGTCACGTCTCGTTTCGTCTCGTCTAGTCTCGTCTGGTATCGTCTCGTCTCGTCTCGTCACGTCACGTCTCGTCTCGTCTCGCCTATCCTCGTCTCGTATCGTCACGTCTAAGAATTATAAAAATATTAAAAATCAAAAAATATTAAATATCAAAAAAATATAAAAAATCAAAAAATATAAAAAATCAAAAAATATAATGTATCAAAAAATATAAAATATCAAAAATGTAAAAAATCAAAAAATATAAAAAGACTCGTCTCGTCTCGTCACGTCACGTCACGTCACGTCACGTCTCGTCTCGTCTCGTCTCGTCTCCTCTCGTCTCGTTTCGTCTCGTCACGTCTCGTCTCGTCTCGTCACGTCACGTCACGTCACGTCCACGTCACGTCACGTCTCGTCTCGACTCGTCTCGCTTCGCCTCGCCTCGTCTCGTCTCGTCTCGTCTAAGAATTATAAAAATATTAAAAATCAAAAAATATAAAAAATCAAATAATATAAAAAAATCAAAAAAATATAAAAAATCAAAAAATATAAATAATAAAAAAATATAAAAATCAAAAAAATATAAAGTCTCATCTCGTCACGTATCGTCTCGTCTCGTCACGTCACGTCACGTCACGTCACATCACGTCTCGTTTCGTCTCGTCTCGCCTCGCCTCGCCTCGTCTCGTCTCGTCGCGTCTAACAATTATAAAAATATTAAAAATCAAAAAATATTAAAAATCAGAAAATATAAAAATATGAAAAATATATATTTCGAAAAATATAAAAAATTAAAAAAATAAAATATCAAAAAATATAAAAAATCAAAAAATATAAAAAATTTAAAAGTATAAAAAATCAAAAAAATATAATAATCAAAAAATATAAAAAATCAAAAAATATAAAAAATCAAAAAATATAAAAATCAAAAAATATAAAAAATCAAAAAATATAAAAAGACTCGTCTCGTCTCGTCTCGTCTCGTCACTTCACGTCACGTCACGTCTCGTCTCGTCTCGTCTCTCGTCTCCTCTCGTCTCGTCTCGTCACGTCACGTCACGTCACGTCACGTCTCGTCTCGTCTCGTCTTGTCTCGTCACGTCACGTCACGTCTTGTCTCGTCTCGTCTCGTCTCGTCTCGTTTCGTCTCATCTCGTCTCGTCTCGTGTCGTCTCGTCACGTCACGTCACTTCACGTAACGTCACGTCTCGTTTGGTCTCGTCTCGGTTTCGTCTCGTCTCGTCCCGTCACGTCACGTCACGTAACGTCTCGCTTCCTCTCGTCTCGTCTCGTCACGTTACGTCACGTCTCGTCTCGTCTAAGAATTATAAAAAATATTAAAAATCAAAAAAAATAAAAACCAAAAATAATAAAAATTCGAAAAATTTAAATTTCGAAAAATATAAAAAATTTAAAATAAATAAAAATCAAAAAATATAAAAAAAATATAAAATATCAAAAAATATAAAAAATCAAACAAAATATCAAAAAGATAAAAAATCAGAAATATAAAAGGACTCGTCTCGTATCGTCTCGTCACGTCACGTCACGTCACGTGACGACACGTCACGTCACATCACGTCTTTTCTTGTCTCGTCACGTCACGTCACGTCTCGTCTTGTCTCGTCACGTCAAGTCACGTCTTGTCTCGTCTCGTCTCGTCTCTTCTCGTCTCGTCACGTCACGTCTCGTCTCGTCACGTCACGTCACGTCTTTCTCGTCTAAGAATTATAAAAATTTAAAAATCAAAAAATATTAAATATCAAAAAAATATAAAAAATCAAAAATATAAAAAATCAAACATAAAATATCAAAAAATATAAAAAATCAAAAATATAAAAAGACTCGTCTCGTCTCGCGTCGTAACGTCACGTCACATCACGTCACGTCACGTCTCGTCTCGTCTCCTCTCGTCTCGTCACGTCTCGTCACGTTACGTCACGTCTCGTCCCACACGTCGTCACGTCACGCCTTGTCTCGTCTCGTCTCGTTTGGTCTCTTCTCGCCTCGTCTCGTCTCGTGTCGTCTTGTCTCGTCCCGTCTCGTTTCGTTTCGTCTCGTCTCGTCTCGTCTCGTCACGTCACGTCACGTCTCGTTGCGTCTTGTTTCGTCTCGTCTCATCACGTCACGTCACGTCTCGTCTCGTCTCGTCACGTCACGTCACGTCTCGTCTCACACGTCACGTCACGTCACGCCTTGTCTCGTCTCGTCTCGTTTAGTCTCGTCTCGTCTCATCACGTCACGTCCTCGTCTCGCCTCGTCACGTTACGTCTCGTCTCGTCTCGTCTCGTCACGTCACGTCACGTCACGTCTCGTCTCTTTTCGTCTCATCTCGTCTAGTCACGTCACGTCACGTCACGTCTCGTCTCGTCTCGTCTCGTCTCGTCACGTCTCGTCTCGTCTCGTCACGTCACGTCACGTCACGTCTCGTCTCGTCTCGTCTCGTATCGTATCGTATCGTCTCGTCTCGTTTCGTTTCGTCTCGTCTCGTCTCGTCTCGTCACGTCACGACTCGTCTCGTCTCGCCACGTCACGTCACGTCTCGTCTCGTCTTGTTTCGTCTCGTCTCGTCCGTCACGTCACGTCTCGTCGCGTCTAAGAATTATAAAAATATTGAAAATCAAAAGATATAAAAATTCGAAAAATATATATTTCGAAAATTATAAATTTCGAAAAATTTAAAAAAATCAAAAAATATTATATAAAAAAAATATAAAATATCAAAAAATATAAAAAATCAAAAAATATAAAGACTCGTCTCGCCTCGTCTCGTCTCGCCTCGTCTTGTCTCGTCTCGTCACGTCACGTCACGTCACGTCACGCCACGTCTCGTCACGTCTCATCTTGTCACGTCTCGTTTCGTCTCGTCTCGTTTCGTCTCGTCTCATATCGTCTCGTCTCGTCTCGTTTCGTCTCGTCTCGTCACGTCACGTCTCGCCTCGTCTCGTGTCGTCACGTCACATCACGTCACGTCACGTCTCGTCTCGTTTCGTCTCGTCTCGTCTCGTCTCGCGTCGTCTCGTTTCGTCTCGTCACTTCACGTCACGTCACGTCACGTCTCGTCTCGTCTCGCCTCGCCTCTTTTCGTCTAAGAATTATAAAAATATTAAAAATTAAAATAATATTAAAAATCAAAATATATAAAATTTCGAAAAATATAAATTTTGAAAAATTTAAAAAATCAAAAAATATCAAAATTCAAAAAATATAAAAAAAATTAAAATTATAAAAAGTCTCGTCACGTCACGTCACGTCACGTCACGTCACGTCTCGTTCGTCTCGTCTCGTCTCGTCTCGGTTCGTCGTCTCGTCTCGTCTCGTCTCGTCACGTCACGTCACGTCACGACACGTCACGTCTCGTCTCGTCTCGTCTCGTCTCGCCTCGCCTCGCCTCGCCCCGTCTCGTCTAAATATTATAAAATTATTAAAAATCAAAAAATATTAAAAAACAAAATATATAAAAAATCAAAAATATCAAATTTGAAAAAATATAAAAATCAAAATATATAAAAATGCAAAAAATATAAAAATTAAAAAATATAAAAAATTAAAATATATAAAAAGTCTCGTCTCGTCACGTCACGTCACGTCTCGTTTCGTCTCGTCTCGTCTCGTCACGTCACGTCACGTCACCTCTCGTCTCGTCTCGTCACGTCACGTCACGTCACGTCACGTCCTCGTCTCGTCTCGTCACGTCACGTCTCGTCTCGTCTCGTCTCGTCACGTCACGTCACGTCACGTCTCGTCTCGTTTCGTCTCGTTCGTCTCGTGTCGTCTCGTCTCGTCTCGTCACGTCACGTCTCGTCTAGT